>JAFBJR010000023.1:407599-530446 GCA_016785285.1 Brachirus orientalis
TTGAAGTAGGAATGTCAGCTTTTTCCTCATTATGGGTCTCTGAAATGAGGCCTTATGTACTGCATGTTGTAAAAGCAGAAAAAGAAGACTTCACTTCTGTTTCATTTTGCATACACTCCTGATACACTCCTCTATCTCACACTTGGCTGTCTGCAAAGCAAACACTGAACTTGCGGTGACATGCTGAGCAGTTAACAGCAGTGAAAAAGTGTCACAGAAGAAGCCGCAATGATGATCCCGTGGGGCATTTTGGCAACATTTCTGCAAGTGTGCGTGAATTCTAATACCATCAGTCATCATCTCGTGGAGTATTTAGAACAAAAGTGACAACGTCTTTGTCCAAGCTATAAATCATATAAAAGATGAAAGATTAAGTCTCTTTAGTCTGTTTAGAATCCCACAAGAAAGCTGCTTTGTCTACACGGTTGTTTGTCTTCATTGAAATGAGACAAAAAATATGCCAAAAATATTCACATGATGTAAAATAAGCAGTGATGCTGCACAGAACAGAGTAAAGAGATGATTTTGAAGCTCACCTTTAACAGACTGTGTTCACTCCATGCAACTTCTTTGTTGTTTGTGTCGTCAGTCTTGATCATGTGTAGTTCTCTCAGACTCCTGACGTTCTGACACAAATGCTGCATTGAGGAAAAAAACAGATGCATTAGTCATGTTCCGTGTCCAATGAGAGCCGTGAAGTGTTAGTTTGCATCAGCCTGGTATTCCACACCTGTGTACCTACCACCCCATTCCAATATATTGAACTACCTGGAACATATATAGTTGCAGATTTTAGGCTGCATGTGTAGGTCTGCATAGCAGACATGGGTGTATTGAGACACTGGGGCCACAGTGAACCTCAGCAAACTGCTGGATATGGAAATTATGAATTTGCCTTAATTGAGTGAATACAAAGTACTGCTTTACCTGCACACAGCGCACACACACACCCACACAAATGTGTGCAAACAGTTGTTTTTTTCAGGAAGGATAGTGTCCAGGATGTCCAGTATGAAAGAGAAGAAATAGATCATGGTAGTGAATAACTAGCTAAAGACATGCATTCTAAAATTGCCAACGAAACATAATCAAGACTTTTTGTGGCAGCACTGCGGTGTGCAAGGTCACGGTTCAACTCTCACTTTGTTGTATCTCTGTTTTTATCTGCTGATGAAGACAAACTGCACTCTCAATGCTGTCATCCTTAAACGCTTTGTGATTCAGCAACAAGGAAAAATCAATTTGGAGAGCGTCCCTTCTTTCAACAGCTGAAGGACTGGAGAAGACTTGCCTGACATCTCAATGGTACGCCTCAATTGCTGAACTGAATTAGCAGGCTAAGAGTGGGCCAGCTGGTTGGGGAGACTTTTCTTGTACAGTACTTTGGGAATTCAAAATCAAAAAATAACCCACCCTCAAAGTCTCCAAAATACAATAGATGAATTTCAGCTCATACTAAACACATGGTGCACACAACCTGGACTCTCAGTACTTCACATACAGTACATAAATGATGCAGTGAGTAAATCTACAAAAAGAGGTGTTTTCACGGTGTGAACACCCCCACACACACACACATACGCACACAAACACACAAACAGAACAGAATGAAAGCAGGTCCGATAAATTGCTTTCCAGAGGGATGAAATGTACACTGCAACTTGCTACACCATGCAAGATTGCTCACTCGTAGAATATAGTCCCGTGATTAATAACCCCAAAAACGTCCAGCCTTTTTCCAAGTGCTTACCAGATCAAATATGCACTCCTCTCTTTCACTCCACTCTTTTTTCCAACACTGTTACATAGTTCAGGTATTTTGTTTGGCAAGCACATGAGATGAAACCCATTAAACCTCACCCACATGACCATTAATCAGTTTTACACATACATCTCCATAAATGTAATGGCAAAGAACTACACATGAGGCAGCTTTGCATTCCTTAAAACTGCCAACTCTGTGCCAGGACAATCAGACAGCAATCCCTGAATCCACCATGATTTTATGATCAATTACGGTCCATGAAATGTTCAGCATTATTAGTTTTCATGAAGATACTTGGATTAAAAACTGCATATTGTAAGCATTTCTGTGTGACATTCATTCACATCAGCTAATTCGTTTGTACTTTGACCTTTTTGATGTTATGCATTATTTGGCGATTTTATTACAAGTTAGGCTGCTGCTAATGTAACCTTGTTATTACAGTGCTTTATACTTTTGTTTGTTTCTGATTGTGTATTAAGAGTCTGTGTAAAATGCCGCCATGGAACCAAATTTATTTATATGCACATTGCTTCCATCTGTTCTTCAAAAGGTCAAGACAAGGAGAGGAGGGTATCTGACCAGACATTTGGTGGTTTGACACTCCAGTCCACGTACTGAAGAATTCTTGGACAAGACACTAAACCCCAAAATGATAAAGGTAAATGTGTGTTAATGAGTGTGAAAGATGAACATAAGTGGTTCTCAAACTTTTTATATTAAGTATCACCTGAGAAAATGAGCTCTTCAAGCAATAACATTATTGTCAACGTTAATACAGTGGTGTAAATAGGCTGAGCAAAGTCAATTTTTTGAAAATAATCAAAAGTTGACATATAGATCAGCTGAAGACCAACACACCCATATAAATAAATCTACTATTTATATATAAGATGGTACCAGGGGCACCAAAAGCCCCATTTAGCAGCTGTTGCTGATTCACTCTCCAATCACACACAGCAATCAGGACACAGTGGATTGATTCTGTCCCACCACAATGCCAACTTCATCTCCTGAGAAATGTTTCTGTTTGGGGCTTTCTGCCCGGAGATGACCAGAGCCTTTTCACAGTGGTCATCCTGCCAGAGCACGTGATCGTCCTCTGGCAAAACACGATCTCTGCTCAGAATAAGGCATCTATCTTCACAGTTCTTTCCACAAAAAGAAAGTGGGACCCTCTGACTTTTCCACTTGTGTCATTGTGTTAGAATTTGTGGTTTTCACTGAAATGTCACAGCTATAGTGGAAGGACATTTTCAGACAAGTTTTTAATTCCATTAATGGCTGCATATTATGATCCTTTCATACTTACATAAGACAAAAAGCATGAAGAACTACTGCTCTTTTGAGTGACAAAGTTGTTGCCCATGGGTTTTCTTCCTTGGCTGCTCATTTTGTTTCCTTTTTGTCCAATGGGCCCCACTTGACTTTTGTTTTTTGAATCCAGTTATTTTGATCTATCATTTTTGGTAGAATCATATGTGACTGTGAAGTTTTATTCCCATAGCCAGTTTTTTAAAAACCCAGCTTTTCCCAAACTGCAATTCCTGACAACACCTAATTTTCAGGTTCTGTTTCTTGGAAAACATATTAGAGAGACCCAGATAGATGACATGAATATGACTGCTATGCATTCATTATGGAATATGCTTTACCTAAGATTGATATCTCCTCTCTCTCTCTCTGGATCCAGAGCCCTGACACACCTGGGATTCTGCAGACTGATGCCTTGTGTGTGAGTATAAGATGCAATAAGATATCCACAGCTGAGAGAAGACAATGGGGAGGCTGTAACCTAATTTCCTACACACTGCCATGATGAAATCCTTCAGACTGATGCGCCAATCTCTCCAAAACCCTCAGATGAGACTTTAGTATTGACAGAAGGGAGTTTAATCTCTTGCAGTGAAAAACATGTGCAATGACCCACGATTCACCTCTCTGTGACTAAGTGAACTCTGATTTTTCAACTGGAGAAAATGCTCTTAACAGATCTGCCATTGACTTTTGAAGTAAAATGTCGAAAATTCTTTAACCAATTGTGAAATGTTTTCTCCCCACTTCAACTCTTCTTTCCCTTGGGCACGAATTCCCATTTCATTTTATTTGAGGAGAGATAAGACATAACATTTGCTGCAAAAAAAAGTGTGACATATTGTACATTTCCTGTGCTTAATTTTAAACTGAAGTCCTGATGTGCTTTCAAGCACAAAATCTCTTAGTAAAATACACTCTGGTAATTTCTCACATAACTTTGGTGACCTATTTTTCCAAGTTTTTGTTATATGAAATATGCAGGCAGAAACTGAAACAAAGGTTTGATGTAATCTGAGCTTTTTTGGCTCTTAACTTTCAATCTGGACCAGAAGTAGGTGAACTGGTGCAGTATTGAAGTAAATAATGAGTAAGCAAATGATATACACTTCTATGGGGACACAACTAACCTCAGCTATAAAACAAACAGTTTACCAACCACTGTTTAAAGCTGTGCTCATGTTAGTTTTGTAAAACTCTGTATGGTTTGTAATGATTTGTAACGACTTGGTTACTATCATGTGTATGGCAGGCCCTTACTTTACACTCTTTGTATACACTATTCTAATGTCGTTGGATTAAGAAAAAGTTATTTAAAGGCTTGTTAAATAAAATAATGCATTATGACCATTTAAGTAAAATAAAAAGGAAATAAAGTAGAATAAAATAAGAAAAGATGAGTAAATAAAAGGCCATATAAAGGTATAGTGCAGCCAGAGTGCAGTAATGAGTTCCCAAATTCAATAAATGAAATAAAGTTGCAGCAGAGAAATGATCCACAAGAGAACAGTTCCCCTCAAGTTTGGACTCATTAGAACATAATTTAAGAAGCTGGCTCCATCTGTCTGCGGCATAGAAGCTTAAAGTAGCTTTAAGTAGTAGCTCCCGTTTGATTTTAAGTTGAGACTGTTTCAAACTAGAACAACACCGTAAACAATAAAGTCGCTTCTCTGTTCATGACTTAAGGAGCTCACTCCATCAGCCAACAGCACTGACTACTAGTTCTGACCCTCAGCTGCTTTCCTCAACATGTAACACACCCTTCAGATGACACAGTGCTACATATGGTGGACTAGATGGAGACAGATGCATCTGTGAAGCTGTGGCTCACACCGCTATATGAGCTGGCAAAAATGGAATTAATCAGGGGTGGAGTGGGTTTACAAATCTGACGGGGATGCCGTAGAAATCAGAAAGGAAATTGCATTTGCAGTGATGAGTGAGAACAGCAGCATTTGAAAATTACTTTTCACCACACTGGAAGACAAAGAGAAATATTTAAAAAAAAAAAAAATAAGAAAAAGTTAGATAAGAAAGATCTCAATGTTTATGAACTCATCCACTGAAAGACGTTATTTTCACATGTTAAGTAAGGAACTTTAATCTGATTTGGTTTTGCAATATACCCTCACTCAAAATATGATAGCTTAATTCCATTAAATATGCATTTTATATGCATATTTATATTTTATAGGTAATGGCCCTGTTTCTGCAGCTGCCCTAATGGACAAACCAGCCAGAGTTTGCATTTAGCATTTGAAGTGGAAGCTCACTATGCAAAGCAAGAAAAACAACATCACAACCAGAGTCTTACCAATAGATGTCTCTAATTCTTACACACTGGACGTTTTAGGAGTAATTATAATACTAAATTCTAGTGTGCTGGCATATGTTTGAAACATATGTTGTGAACATGTTGTGAAAAATATCTGGGAATGTATTATGCATACAATTTCCTCCTAAAAGGACTTGAGTGTACTTATTTTAACCATAACATTAGTTCCTAAACATTTACTCAAAAAACAGTCATTTCTAGTCATCTTCTACATAATGAAGCAATTGCTCTGAAAAGAAACAAAGGATTTCAGGGAACATAAAGGTCCCTCCTTGGTCAGATGGTCACCACCTCAGAGAACTGAGACCCAGGATTTAATCAGATGACCTAAACTAATTTATTGGGTTTGCAACCAAAAGTAAAACGTTGTTACCCTTTATCACAGTAGAAACCCGTGTGTGTGTGTGTGTGTGTGTGTGCGTGTGTGTGTGTGTGTGTGTGTGTGTGTTTGTGGGTTAGAATGTTTATCCTCACAGCCTATTTCCTTCTTTAATGTTGTGTGTTAATTTGTCCCCATCTGTGGGTGAGTTCCTGTCGGTTGTAGTAATCAGTCTGCCACTATGTTCCTACCACCTTACCAGTTTTGGAGTACTCGAGTCACTTGAGTCCAGCTCTAGTCCAAGTCCGTGTCATCAGCTTGAATCACTATTCAGCCATACCTGTTTGCTGTAAATTCAAAGAATGCAGCCTGAACTGCAATCTTTACCTGCTCATATAGCGATCATATACTATATCTATGACAATTTGAAACTAAGTTTCCTCTTTCAATGAGAATCATTTCAGTTTTCTATTAAAATTTCATCTGTCTTGAATTTCTTTTCTTTTTCTTTGATGCTGCTGCATTTTGAGATGCTTGCAAATTACTTCATTATACAGTCAGATCATTGACATTAATAAAAATGTCCAAAAGCCCCATAAAATTTTCCTTTAATCCAAACTGTCACCAACAAAAAAGCAGCCTAGGAATACATTCAGGTTCTTTTTTTTTTTAATATGATCAATTTCTTCATTAAACATGCATGCATTTTAGTATAGCAAGTTGGACTGTATGGATGATTTTCTTTGGAATGCCGTGCAGCTTAAATCTGCTCCAATCACTTTTTTTTTGAAACGCTCATGAATCATTTGTGAAGGCTCTGACAAGCCATTTTGTTTTTCACGTGGGGGAAAAAAGATCAAAAAAGATGTAATTGCATAATGAAAGCAGAAATTCACTAATAACTGCACAGTTGACCTTGTTTAGATAACTAGTTGTGCATGATATACAGTATCACTCTTCACATTGCTGAAGCACACAGGGATCTTGACTTTAGTATTACACTTATATGCAGTACGTTCATCCCAGCTTTGCCTGACAGCAGTGAATCATGCACTATACACGCACACCTATGACCCACTGTCTGGCACTAAATGTGGCTCCCTGCGGCACATTGTCCACAGTTCCCTGTCCACTGCTCACATGGAGATAAAGTGCTAAATTGTTCTATTTCCCAATGTGGGATGTCACTTTAATGGATGTTCCTCAATGAATCTTTTTTTATCTTATAGAAAGAAATTGAGTGCCACGATCAGTCTGTGTGGGTGACATTGTCCTTTTAACGCCACAGCAGGTTAGATCTGAAAGACATCAAGTAAATATGTAGATACTCAGAGTGCATAAAACACCAGCGCCTGCTTGATCTTGCCTGTCAGGGGCACCTGCAGCCTATTTTTCACAGTTTAAGTGGTCAGGTGTGGCCTTTGTTCTTGACAGCCTGCGCGCAGACCTGAGTGTGATATACCTCACGAGTGTCAGTCTCCAACTCTCCACAAGACAAAATCCTCAGAAAAAAGTAGCACCTGTCAGAACAGTCAATCTGCCTCTAAGGACAGTGAGGGTGGAAGGTGAGAGAAAATCTCTGCAAGTATCACTTAGGTCATGTCAGTGATGGAGGTTTACTTTGTCTGCTTAGACAACTCGCCTCCATGCCGTGATCATTCTGAAGAGACACCTGAACTTTGTACCAGCCCTGCACGGTGCTTCCTCTCTGCACTCGTATAATTTTCAAGCTCTGATGAACACTACATCGAAACAAAGGTGTGTTTAGAAAAAGGATCCTATGGGACATTGTTGACACAAGTACCAATGTAACACGTGAACGACCCACAGCCACAACAGGCTGCTCCACTCCCATCCAACAGGCAGCAATAATGTAACAGACTATTCGACAAAGATTTTACTATTGTTTATTAATTGTTTCATTTTTTTGTAAAATGATTCCCTCTGTAATTGTCAGGGAGCTGGTGGAGTGATACAGTAGCTTCCTGAACTATCTATCTGAAAGTACTACTCCTCAAACACTCATTCCTTATGACTACACATGCCCAAGATAGGACGACACTTAGGAAAATTGGCATCAATGCCAGACCAACACAGACCCACAATTTAGCATTGGAACTGGAACTGTGGATATTTATGCAAACACATGCTCAACTCTCTGTGGACACGGAACACAGAGTAGTACGGTGAGGCCTGAATAAATGAGCACACCTGCCAAAAACATCCCCAAGGAAAAAAAACAATAACCTGGCCACTGTCTAATTGAGTATCATTCTGCTAAAACTACATCTTGGTCCCCAAGAGAACAACTTCTGAAAGAAAGGCTTAAAGCACACTTTCCTATTGCCTGTACATTGTGCAATCAGTTGAGACATAATGACAAGTTTAAGCCAAGAAATGTATCTTTTTCATCTCACATATTTGTGGAATACAGCAGGGTTTGTTTCTTTACTTTTCAATCACTGAATATTATAATTGTCTTCGGTTTGTAAAAAAAACAAGCTATCAAATTATGTCTGTGATCTCTTCAAAAACAATGGCTGCATATTAATATGGTCAATGTCCTTGGCTTTTCCTACTGTACGAAAACGATGTGGAATTATCCTGGATTCAGGTGCTGCCATCTCGTGCTGTTGACCGTTTGGAGCCAAAGTCCAATTACAGTTGAGCAGCTATGACTGTGGAGGGGAACCGGAATGTCAATGTCATCCATGCACACCTGAATAATCTGGTGTAGCCTACAGATTAAAAAAAAAAAAGAGGATGAGCGCATAATGCTGATTTACAGTATGTTAAGTTAGCCAACACTGTATCAAAAGCAGTATATATTCTTTTTTTATTTAATTTTCTCTCAGCAATATATACAGTTTCAGTTCAGAAATGTTACTTTTAATGAATGTCTGAATTTACATGTGACACTGTCTTACTTGTTCTTCAATTCCCTTTTCTCTTAAAAAGAACTTCATAATTAGCAATTAGCATAAGCATAATCATGTCATTGATAAAGGGCTGAAAGCATGTATAAATCTTCAAGAGCAGCGCAGTTAGCCTCATGCACACATTTAGTGCTCGCATGCATTTTGTTTTTCTCCATGTCAGCGTAAATGAAATACAGCCAATTATAAGTGCAATGCAGCTGATTGCACTTGATCCTAAAATCCAAAATCGACACAGACAAAAATCACCGTACACATACTAAGAGTAAAAAAAGATAAATGACTGAGTTGTGATTTTGGTTATATTTACTTGTAAAATTGTTTCTTGGAAGAAAGTATAAAGCAAGTAAAATAAAATCTTTCAGATTTTGTTTCTCATATACAGTAGCATATAACCATCTGACCTAGTGATGCACTGCTCTGCCTCACTGCCTTTTGGCCATTAGTACTGAAAAACTGACTCTATCTAAAGTTTGTTAATGTCAAAATATCTTTTAGATCCCATTAGAAAAAAGCAAAAGTGTGTTTTTACTGGGCCACAGCATTAATTTTTTTCCGCTTGTTTTATTAATTTCATATCAACTGCTGCCGAATTTTTAAAAACTGTTTCTATTTTCAACTTTTATGATTTTAGTTTAATTCCTTAAGCTCTATATTGGTATATACTGTAAATATATGTGTTTTTATTATGGTTATCAAATGTGTGAAAATGTTTTCTACAAAAGACTAAGTCTGCAAAACCGCCTGTAGTTGCCAAACAAAAAAAAAAAATGTTTTCAAAAATGGACTTTGATAAAGCAACAATGGTTAAACATGATCAGCCAGGTAGTCTTCTGTCTGTAGCTCTGGTCCACTTGATATCCACACATCAGTCAAAACAACACTCGTGCTTTGTCATCCACTTTTAATTCACAACTGATGATGGAGACCAGAGTGAAAAAGTGTCCATCATCATCTTAGAAGCCGCATCACTGCCCAAACTGAACCCTGCTATATAGTGAGCCTGGCAGGAGGCCTAAGAGTTGTAGAGAATGAATGAATACCTTGCACAGCGTGTAGCTGTAGCATAATTGTCCCCTTTCGAAACCATGCCTTCATCATGAAACCTTCCATGTCATTATCATGTGGTGGTAGAGGAACTAATGCAGCTCAGCAGTCATTTATTTTAATGAAGATTTATCACTTGGGGCATTTTTCAAATAAAAGACAATGTGTTAATTATTTCAAAGATTTTTTTTTTTTTCTCTTTAGTCATGTTAAATTAACGCATGCTGCTTTAACATTTGCCTCATACATACATCAGCCCTCAGTAGGTTGATTAAGGTGATTTTGATTAGCTGGTTGATTACATTAATGTTCTCTTGAACCATTAATTTTTGAGCAGTATATACTGTATATGAATGGAGAGAGGACTTCTCTAGTTCTGCTTATCCAAACAAAAAAAAGATTATATTAAGTACAGCACTGAAAAAATGGATTATGAAAAGAGATTAAATAGTGAGGACTTTAGGATTTAAAAAGACTAAATATATTCAAGTGGGATTTGCACCTGCTTGCATTAAAGGAGTAGCATGATACGCATTATGCATTTTGTATATCACAGATATTCAAATAACCATTACCGCCATTAACCTAGCAGTGCTGGGGAGCAGTGATACTGATGATATCTATTTCTGGATGTCAGGGCAGAGTCGGTGCAAGCGCTTCAGCAAAGCCAGCCGCAGTCAGAGATGAGTCACAGAGCGTCAGCTCACTGATCAACACTTCCGCCTCAGCCCCCCGCCACAGCTTGTGACACACACACACACACACGCACACGCACTTGTGTCAATCTGTCAGAAGCAAATGGGGTGAGGTGAGGAAAATGTGCAATGTTAGCATCGGCGACTGTAGCCTGTACCCGGTGAGTGCGTGTCATCATCCTGACAGCACAGGCCAAAAGGTGACATTTTGTAAACGCTAGCATTTATCTGTAACCACACACTGATCTGTCCAAATGTATCACACAGCATTTATTCTTTTAAGATACTACTGTATCTACTAGAAAAACGACTGTATTATGTACAATTATAATAATATGTAATAAAAACCTTTAAACCATTAATTGTGTTTTATGTTGATGCAGCTGGTGAGACGGCTCTAAATCACTTTCCATTAATCGTCATCCATGTGTTGTCACAAAAGGAACGATTTCATATGTTGCATTGTTTTTTTTGCAGAGAGTCACAGTAGAGGGCATTTCTATTACTCTCAAGTTTGAAACTTAACTTTGTTTGTTTAGGGTGGCTCAGTAAACATCACACACAGAATGAGAGGCTCACAGATTAAGATTTTATATCCTTATTGTTCAACCCCTACAGAATTATAAAATATGAAGATTGTTGTCTGTGAAAGTAGGGATAAGGTTAGGGTAGGGTTGAAACAATTACTCGATTAATTGCTTATTAATCAATTACTACATTAATCGTCAGCGATTAATTGGTCTGAGTGGCTTTTTTTTTTTTTTTAAGCTTTCTGATTATTCAGCTTTTTAAATGTGAATATTTTCTGATTTCTTTGCTCCATATAACAAATTAATTATTAAAACTGAATCATTTTGGTTTGTGGACAAATTACTAGTAAGATATGACCAGTTTTTCCTTGAGGCATAAACTTGTGTGTGTGTGTGTGTGTGTGTGTGTGTGTGTGTGTACCTGAATGGCAGCACCTGTTTCTTGTTTCAGTTTCATTTATGTTGTTTTCATTTGCTGTGTACCATTTAGTGCACATTGAGTGTCTGTCCTAATGATTAAGTTCCTGGATTATACATGTGATGGTCTAACTTACTGAAGAATCCACTGAAGCACAAGAAACAAGACATACGCCAATTACTACATTAATCGTCAGCGATTAATTGGTCTGAGTGGCTTTTTTTTTTTTTTTTTTTAAGCTTTCTGATTATTCAGCTTCTTAAATGTGAATATTTTCTGATTTCTTTGCTCCATATAACAAATTAATTATTAAAACTGAATCATTTTGGTTTGTGGACAAAAAAAAAAAAAGAAATTTGAGAGCATCATTATTTCTATGAATCGAGAAAATAATTAACAGATTAACTATTTTGCTTCAACACTAGAGCTGCAGCTAATGAAATTTAAGTGTTTCTTGACCAAGAGTACTGATTTATTGAAATCTGTTTTGGTTACTTGTGGTGAAAAGATATCACTAATTAAATCTGAATTACTAGTAAGATATGACCAGTTTTTCCTTGAGACATAATCTCGTGTGTGTGTGTGTGTGTGTGTGTGTGTGTGTGTGTACCTGAATGGCAGCACCTGTTTCTTGTTTCAGTTTCATTTATGTTGTTTTCATTTGCTGTGTACCATTTAGTGCACATTGAGTGTCTGTCCTAATGATTAAGTTCCTGAATTATACATGTGATGGTCTAACTTACTGAAGAATCCACTGAAGCACAAGAAACAAGACATACGCAAGATGCCACGTCCAGTGCTCACTTCTTAATCCATGCTGCTGCTGTCACTGTCAGCAGGAGTTACTGTGATCCTGCTGCCGCAGAAATGGTGGCTCCTCTAGAAGGCAGAACACACAAATCAGTTGTTGGATTCATCTAAGTATGATTAGCATAGAGCCACATTGTCCTCAATGGAAATCCCACTTTGGTTAAATTGCCATTTCCATTGCAAGCATGTTGTAATACAATGTGTGTGCAGTGAGACTTTTAAACTTGCTATAATCCCTTATATACTGAACAGTATATATCTTCACACTGTGGCAGCAGTCTCTCTCTCTTCAGCCCCTTCATGAGTGATCTGATTATCTGTGACTACATATTTACTGTATATTCTCTCTTTTTTTTAATTGCCTGTGAAGTGTTAATGAAAGAATGACAATAAAGTTTGAATTTAATCACACTTAAAGCTGAGTAAGGCACTAACAGCTCCCACCTTCCTGACACAAACAGAAATCTCGCCGCTTCAGCGAAATGAGATTTTGATCAAAGAAAGGATTTAAAAAGTAAAACAACCTTTTCCAGAGATCTGCAAAGTAGTGAAATCGCTGACATCCAGTTTGCAGCATTCTTGAAGTACTTGCACTAATTTCTCTTGGTAGAATGGAAGCACACTTTACAACATACAGATTAGTGCCTAGATTTTAGCGTGACTACATTTAAAGATTTTACAATGTGACTTTTAAGGAATTATACTTCAGAAACAGTCACTGATTTCTCCTATTGATTTTCTTTTCTTTTTTTTAAAGAGCTTCCACTTTCACTGACAAAAAAAAAATTAAATGATTTTCAGCCATTATTGCTCCTCCACTGTGCACCTTTCATCAGCCAGGCCATTTGAATGAATGGAGAAATCGCAGCAACTACACTGAAAGGTTGAGCTTAAATGTCATGTTCAAAGAACATGAATTTTGTGGGGTTTTTTTTCTTTGAAAAATTGCACCACGTCTGAACAGTTCTCTTTCACCATGTTTGTTCACTCACCACATTAGCAGCTCAAATGACTTGTCACCCGCCACTTGTGCTTTAGAGAGACTGACAATTATTTAAGACATTTGGCTTGGCCGAAATTGACATGTTTTTTATCCTGTGGAATATCACATCATAGTTTACTGTCAACACGACACTTCCTGTAGGATATGTGTTTGCCATCCAATGAAAGCACTTGAATAAGAGGGAGAAGAGATGAAAGGTTTATTTGAGAACTCATTTAAAATATGTATGTCTTTGAAAAAATGCGCTCGCCTTTCATCACATCTGATTCATTAAAGAAAAAGAAGTCTGTGCTTGCTTTTGGACTCGCTTCCTTTCAACCTCAGACCAATTATACAGAAATTCTGTCACTCACTTGCTTCTTTCCCTTTCTTTTTCACAATTTCTGCAAATACACAGCTCATAAAAAGAAAGGGGATGCTCCCTATAGAATCCTGATATAGTATGTTAAATGTGGGTTCTGCTTATTTTTACATTTTTGCTCTCAGTTATACCCTGTAATTCTTGTTAAATTGCAGTGGAAATACTTTAGTGACCTGTTAAAACCAAATTCATTTCAGCCCAGCGAGGGAGACCTCTCCCCCTCCTGTGATTTGCAGTGCTGCTTTCATCAGATGTATCAAATTTCAGAAGACGGCAGCCCAGGTCTTTTAAAGGATTCAGTAATGTTTAATATCTGCTGCTCAGTCAGTCAGTGAGGCGTGCTAGAATGTGAAGTGCTACTCTGCAGCTCATAGTGAAACGATTTCGGATCTGTTCGTTGACTCTCTCTGCTCATTGTCGCCTGTGGATAAAAAAATAAAGGAAATACTCCCCCTGCACCATCACCTCAATCAGCTTCATTTCCTTCCTGATGTGTTTTTACGTGAGGATAAGAGGCCATGAATACGCTAAGTATCCTTGACGAAATGTGAGCAGATAGCATGGAGTCCATTCAGTTAAACATGAATGGTTACTTTCACTGGCGTGTGTTTGTGTGTGAGTATAGTGGTATAGAAAATGATGCTCTAAACAGGTTCAAGATTGAAAAAGAGCTCGATACCAATTTGAGTTCAGTCATCACAAGCATTCCAGATGGACGAATGCTTCATGTCAGACATTTTCGTGATGTAAATAAAGTAAATTGTTCAATAACAATAATCTTTAGGCCGTGTCCATTTGGGGGAAGTTTGAATATGAGCAAATCATGTTCTATGAACACATCCCAACAGCTGTCACAGGTTTATGTGTGAAGTCAGACTGATTTTGCCACGGTGTCATCGTCTAATATTTAAGCGTAACATCAAGCATTCAACTATTTTCATACAGAGAGCAGATTTTCATCAGAATGACCTGGATTAGATTTTAATTCCCTCCATGATTTCTGGAAAACTTTAAGCAGAACCAACACATTTTTTTTATTAATTGATTTGAGTTGAGTTGTCCTTTGAGAACCATGGCTATAATAATTTAGCATAAAAAAACCAAATTGTGGTACGTGTGCCACCAGTAATATGCAGTAATATCCTCTGGTGGTATTTGGAGGAAAATCAGAAATACTGTTCTACAGTATTCCTAAATACCAGGGTACGTGATTGGAGTGGAGCTGAGGACCAGAATGCATAGAAAATTAAACAAATAACAATAATTATATTAATAAAATAAATAATAATAGAGTCACCTTATCTCTCACTCCATCCTAATCTAATTTCTCTATACCAGTGTCAGAAGTGTATATGAGGAAGAGGAGGATGATGAGAGAGTAAATTATATTATTGAGAAAAAAATCTGCTTCCTGTGAAAAGTCTGTAGCCGACTTTGTTGGCCTATTTACACCACTGTATTTTAACGCTAGCGATAATGGTGTTACTTTTTCCCTTGTGAACCTCTCAATAATTACCACTGCAGTCCTGATTTGATCTAGTTCTTCTTCTCTGCCCCTCCCAGTCAAATATATATTATACACTTACTCATACAGAGAGAGATAAGTTTCCAGTACTTGAGTAAGTTATGTGTTGTTTACTTTTTTTTACCAAAGCACTACTTGTCCAGGAACCTTGGAGTTGCAATGCGCCTGTGTTTGCACCGGCGTATTGCAGGCACGTAATCAGGAACTTGTACGGGGAAGAGAGAAGTGAGAATTGTGATTGTGACAACACAAACTATGCCCATGAAGTCCTACTAAACATCCAGGTTAATATTTTGCAGTAATCCTTTTCTGAAACCTGGTGTTTTCAACTGGTTCTGCTGAACAAATGTGTTTCTCTTTACTTGCAAGTGCTGCTTCCACCTCTGCTCAGTCGTGACATAAAATGCGTCATTCTGTGTGCAGCGCTGGAATGTTGCCACAGACATGGAAAAAAAAAAGTCAGATGGAGCTGATTAATCAACATTGTGTGAACTCATTTGACAAGTTCCTCAGAGACCATCTTCAGCTCAGAGTATTTTTATGTTATTTGTGAACCACTCTCCTGAGGTCATTCCTCTTTTCCTCTGCATCTCTGTTGTCTTGTGGCCTATACAATCTGTCAGGACTACTCTATAAGGCAGATTGCTTTTTTGTATGAATAACGCAGAATGTTTATTGATGAAAGTATTAGGGTCATATAAAGTGTTCAGTGCTTCCAGCACTCAGGTAAAGTTACAGAAATTTCACTGCAACTTTAAAACCTTAATGTGTTCTTGCTCTATATATTTGAGCAGACAACAAACAACAATCTGCTTAACTCCTCCCTTAACCTTATATACAGGAGAAAAAAAGTGTATTTGACTACAGTAAGATGCAAGTTGGGAATAATGCTAAAGAGACAATCTGTGCAATAAAAAGTGATGCCAAATGTCCCTAAGTGACAGCTTGGGCGTGGGATTAACCTGTCAAAGCATACATCACACCCAAACCTGTCTCTCCCCACTGACATCCTGTTAGATTTAAAGGTAAATTTAAAACGGTGGTTCTCAAACTTTTAAACCAACATTGAAGCATTGAGATGTCAAAGTACCACCGTTATGACCATTATTAAAATATAGTGGTGTAAACAGCCCCCCAAATTCAGCTATGGACATTTCAAAGGGGCAAATTTATTCCTAATAAAATCATTTATTCTTAAGTGGTTTCAGCCACAGCCACTTTAACTCTTCCTCTCAATATTCAGATACTGTAAGGTGCAGCCGCTTTCTCTAACTTCAGTTGCAAACATCTTGAAAAGATGTGGTATCTAAGGAGCCTTAAAAAAAAAAGTGCAAAAATGACAATTAGAAGTTGTACTGTGGCTGTGACTACAAAATATTTGCCAGTGGGAGTGGATGTCTCTGTGATGGCGGTCTCTTAATGTGTCCACTAGTGGTATGTGCACCACAGCAACATATTCCTGTTCTTTTTGTGTGTCACACAGATGTGACAGAGTTTATACCATTAACTGTTCCTGACTTCCATTGGTGCAAATACAAGCAGAAGAAAACCCGTGCAGTTTTGGCAGTTGTTGTGGAAGTTCCCAGGTGCCTAATTCCCTCTAACTCTGGTACCGACTACAGCTTGGTCTGAAATGCTGAAGTTTCATCATCACTTACTGGCCTTTAAATGCATTTCATTCCACTGTTAGATATGTCTAATGTTCATCACTTGATGTCTGCATTTGGTCATGTATTTACATAGTCTGTAAATCACTTTAGTCATTTAATGTTTGTAAATGTCCTACAGAAATATATTTTACTTGACTCAACATGACTCACCATACTTCACTCTTATTATTTTTTTCATGCTGGCATGCAGTGCCCTTTTTCACGCCATATGCAGTGCTTCAACCTGAGGTTTATCGGTTCATAAAACATTTGCCCGGTGGCACAGCAGAGTGTTGAGCTACTCCACCAAACTTTATGTGTGCAGTGATTTCTTTATTTTTGTGATTCTGTGACACTTCTCTGATTCTTTTTTCCAAGCACTGTGATTTGTGTGTGGTTGACTGATGAATAGCAGCCTAAGTGATTGCTTTGCATTTAGCTGCATTGTGGTTTTGCAGTCATCTGTCATATTCATACAGTAAGTGCAGGTAATTTCAAAGGGCTCACACACATTTCCTTGCCAGAGTAGAGTATTATCATACATTTCTGGGTCATGTATACATAGAAATGTAAGTGTAACCAAATAACTGGAGGCATGCATCATTTTCATGAAGCCTTCCTTTGTATTACATTGAACCAAAATCATTTAGTCCCTGTAGGAGGATGTACAAAAAAAATAAACCCTCAAAAAGCACATTCATTCATTTAATATATCAGTTTATAAGCATGTTGAACTAGATTTTAATCCTTCATGTGGAGTTTACAAAACAACCTTTCCATTTGCCAGCAGAACACTTAAGGGATGCTTTTTAATCTTACTAACAGCCTTGTGGTGAGCCAGCTCTCTCTCTGTATTAATGTCTTTGTAGACTAGGCACAGTGAGGGGGCACACAGAGGGTCAGTGCTAGAAGCAGGTAATACAAGCAGATTTTCCCCCCTACTTGCTTCTGGCCCACAGCTGGCTTTACAGCACGCGGCTGGCCCTGCTGATTAGATGAAGTAACTCAGTTTATCCCATCTATTCCCTCAACCCTGACCAGGACGCTCCGGCAGCGTGTTTATGTTTCTGCCAAAACACATCCTGCAGTCAATGAAGCCTCTGTACAGACTCGACTGCAGATGCACCTCATCCTCCCTCCAGCTGACGACTCACTTTCCAGTTCATCTCAGGATATGCAGGATAAAAAGGGGGAAAAATTGGTAAAAACAAGAATTAAATGGAAGAGCAACACACACTAAGAGAGAGAATAAACAACAAGGAGGCACAATGTTTAGGGTCGCTGCTGTTCTCCGTATGTTGCCCTCAGGCTTGATGTCTCTGCAATGTTGCATTCAAACCAAACAGGGGGAACTAATTGTACATTTCAAATGCAAAGTCTGCCTACAGGGTGGTTTGGCAGGATTGAGTGTAGAAGGATTTATAGGTCTCCGCAGAGAGAAGCCAATGCATGTGCACGCCAAACTGCATGCCTCTTCTGAGTTGAACAGAGAGGCAAAACAAAACAATGAGAGCATTATGTTCTTCTCTCAAAGGCAATGCTGGGTGTGATGAGGGCTAAGTGGTGCTGCTGTGAGCACCAACCTAATGTTCAGTAATCGCTTTAATTCTTCCTCGAGACATCACAGCCGTGATGGAAAAACAAATCACACTGTGAGCAAGAACCAAACTTCTACATTCTGCTCCACAGATATGCTACCCAATTTCAACAAGAATGACTATGCACCTTGTAATGCTTCCATTGCATGTTGAATGCATGTTTGGTTGTTTACCATGTGCTGTTGGAGAGGGAATGTTAGATAGTAGTCAGTGTTTATTTTCTGCCAGTAATGTTAAATTGTAAATCATGCATTCATACAGTTGCATAAAACCAAATCAAGTATAAATACTCCACAAAAACAGTTAATATTTCTAACTACAGTATATGCTAACTGGTGCAGAGCAGAAGGAGCAGAATATGTGTCAGTTAAGCAGCAAAACCTACTCAAATGTGTCAATTAGGCAAAAATATTTGGGGCATAATTCATCAATGCAATAATCTAATGCATTAACCTACTAGCATATTGTGAATTGAGAGATCCAAGAGGGAATGAGTCTTCTGAACCTTGTCTGGCTGAACTAATTGAACTATGACGGGAGATTTTGACCAATCACAGGGCAGTTCAGGGAGAGGGGGCGGCTGCATGTGCACAGCCATGTTGTGGAAAAGCAGTTGTTACTGGTGGTACTCAGCACACCAGTAACTATTGCCTACCTTGCAAAGTGTTAGAGAATGTAAATAATAGCAGTAAAAACTAAAAGTTGCAGTATGTGCTGTGGTGGCTAAACCACTAATTGGGACTTTTTCAATTAAAGCCTCTGCAGGTTGCAGCAGAAAACAATACTCGGGAGAGCAATAAGAGACATACCAGACCCTAACGTTTCAAGTCTTCAAATAGAAACACTGACTTTTGATAAAACATGCTATGTAACAGGGATTTGAGTTTTTCACTCTGAGCAACGCCTTTACATTACATATTAATATTTGGTCATCATTTGATGAGAATGAATACAAATATTTTCATCAGAGCAGCTTTAAAAAGCCAGAATATGTCAATATGTGTAATAAGGGAAATCATGATATTTATTTGTTATTAGACCAGATATTTTGCCGCCGTTTTGAGCCCCTTATCTGCCATATCCATATGTACAGTAGTTGTTTATATTTGATGAAAATATCTCATGCTGCAGTGTAGAAATCACACTTAACTGTACTGGAGAACGAGATGAGAGTGAAAAAAAAACAAGACAAGCTAGTGTACTTTTACTTTGTAAGCAGCCATTTTCTTTTGATATTAATAACAATTTCAGCATTTAATCAACTGCAGGATTCAAACACAGAATCTGCATTGCAAAAATCAATGGACATTGGTTAATGTATTCCCTTTTGAAGACTTGCTTACACTGCCAATTTGTGCCAAGGTTTCCTTTTCAGACACGTACCATAAAGTCAGCATCTTGCAGGATGAATGCATAACGACTTGCTGAGCACATTTGATGACATCATGTCCAGAGGCCAAGAAGGAAGCATATGTGCATGTGTCTTATATGGGCTAAAAATAACAGTGCACAATAAAAGCACAACATAGCAGTAAGTAATTGGAATCAAAGGTGTAATGTATAAAAAAGCAGATTCCTCTGGTATAATATACACATTATGGTGTATAGGTTCATATCTGACCTGTTTGACGCAAGTTAACAAACTGGTGGTGATTCATCTCAGCTAATAAAACCTTCTAAAAATGTAGGAGAAAATAAAATTTTAAATAAATTATTATTCTTTAAAATGGCCTCATTCGCGTTATAAGTAGAGTTTGAGTATTATCTCAGGAACACAGTGGATTTATGCTGTATAAAATAATGTGAGACATCCATGAGATTTCCACAAAGCAGCAGACCACATCTGTAGTCCCAATTTCATTATTATGAAAACAAGATGCTAATGCTAGGAACAAGGAAAAAAACAAACAAACATGGCCTTTTATTTGCCCTAACCAGATACAGGTTACAAGACTAACCTCCACCAAACTTCAAAACATGTATTCACAATAAAATGCAGTAAATTAAACAATGGGGATTTGATTTTTGTCCCCATATGGAAGACAAGTCCCCATACTGTGACTGTATGAACAGATTTTGGTCCCCACAACATAAGGTACACCAGGTACAGACACACATTCACACTGGGTTAGCACAGCTATCCTTTTAAAGACTCACGTTGTCTTCCACATTGGACATCCTTAATAAAGTCTTATACTGTACCTATCCTTGACAACAATTAAAATCTTAACCCTAAACCTCCTCAGTAATGGGGTTCTGCCACATTTGGACCAGGTTTTGGTCTCCATTAGGATGACTGATGCTGAAAGGTCAGTTTTTATGCCACAAAAGGTTGTAGCGATGTAACAAATACATGTACACACACACACACTCAGACTGAAAAACAGGATCTCTCTACAGTTATTCTAAAATGGCCATGGGTCATTGACTGTATAATGAATGATGCTGGTGTTGCTATCATTTATTAACACATGGACATGGACACATCTGCAGGGGGGGTCTGAGGTTCAAGGTTGTGCCATGGTCCTGCTGAGTGTTCGGCTCAGATGGTTCTTAGCTAAAATAATCTCTCTGGATACTGCATGACGCATAATTATTCAAATCAAATTATTTAATTATTTACTTGATTTTAGTAACAACTGACTGACTCAGTGAATGGCTCATTTCAACCTTGACTGGATGCCTTTTAATTATGTATGTACCACATTAACAAAATATCATGGGCTGTATAGAGAGAGAGACTGTATGAAAAATTAGAGTTGACTTGTTACAATACTGTCTTGTGTCTTGAACATTATGAAAAATAAAAGATTTATTTCAATTTGAGCATTTGTGGAACTGTTTTCATTCATTCCCCTTCTTCTGAAGGAACATTTACATCTCTGTGGTTGTTTTGTTTGTCCCCTCAGGTCACAGAGAGTGTGAGCCAAAGCCTCTCTGCCCAGTATTCAGTAATTGATACAGTACGTAAGAGCTTATGCCTTTAAATTCAGAAACCATTGCATATGACACTCATTGGCCACATTATTAGGTACGTCACTAAGGTGACACCTTATAAGGTGGCAGAAATGTTGCTATGTGACTGACTGATGAGCAGTTCATTGTACCTAATAATATGGATGTTTAGTTTATGATGCTTCTTCTTGTGGATGAATCCAGAATTTATTGGATGATTGAGCAAAAGCTGTTTGTAGTATTTGCCACTTCTCCAGGGGTTTCATGGGCTCATTATTTTGATGAGTAAAATGCGTCCCACTGAGCCAGAGGAAATCGTCTCATGTTGAAAACTTGCGCTTTCATAAGGGGACACTAGTCCCTGCTGTGTACAATTTATATGTGTTCTCATTAGTTTCAGCTTGTTCAGTTTTACCTCAAACTATCATACAAAAATGCTGTCATACTCCTCCCTGCACCAGTCTCTGTATATGTGACAGAGGCTAAAGCATATTTGCTTTTGACTATCACAGTGACTTTGACGTTGCAGAACTGCAGCTTCCAAATGACACCCGTGAATCATCATCTTCCGCACTGGCGAACTAATGTGTTATCTGCTTTTAAAAGTGAAAAACACCAGATTACACAATCAGGTCGTACAGCTCCTTTTCATGTTTTCACAAAGTCTCACATGCTGTGTGATCACTCAAGACTAATTTGTCCCTCTATAATGGAGGAAAATGACTGAAATAATGTTGCCTACAATAAATTGACAATCATTATAAAAGAGGCTACTAAATTATACTGTGAGATGCTTGTTCACGACAGGAAAATGTAATTTTCTCTTTACTACAGTCAGAATAACACTGCTGAAAGCTTTCAATGCCTAATAAGCCTCAAACAAAAATGTTATTCTCTGTGTCATTTGGAGGAAATGTCAAAACTACCTGGGACACAGTAGCTCAATGGTAGAGCAAGTTGCCTTTCAACTCAAAAGTTGTGGGTTTTACTCCCGTCTCTTCTAGTCCATATGCCGATATATCCTCGGGCAAGACACTTAATACCATGTTGCTCCTTACAGCTGTGCCAACAGTCTGTAAAAAGTTATGATAGATGAGTGATAGAAAATGTGCTGCACATACTGTAGATGCGCTGCATAAAAGTATGAGTAAGGGTGGGTCAATGGCAAACCTTTATTGCAAAGCAGCTTTGAGTGATCATCAAGACTAGAAAAGGGCTTTTTAATTAACTGGTAATTATTTTTTTAAAGAAATCCCTTAACCATGTCTTCAAATAGTGTGAATCCTATTTTCCCCCTTGTTTCTGGCTCTCCTCACAAAGTTCATGAAGGATGTAGTTAGCGTTTTTGGCGCTAGTCACGACATGAGGTTGTGAGGTGATAGGAAATATGCCACGTTCCCTTTTGTGGCCTATTACCTTCCCACCAACCCATTTGTCTGTGGTTGGGGTTATTTCACAGTGGGCTTGCTGTGGAGTAAAGCTGCTTATGTGTGAATACACTTCTGACAGTAGTTACAATTCAGGGACTTTTGAAAACCACCCATAAACAACAGTAGAGGGCAAAAGATGCTTACAGAGGCAGTAAGAGTAGCCGCAGTAAAGCACAAGTGTTGCTGGAAGAGGCAGCGGTCCATTCAGGAGAGGCCCAGGCTTTATGTTGATTCATTACTCTATTAGGCCTCGTGACAGCGATAAGGACCAGCATGTTTCAAAGTGATAGCTGACCTCTGCGTTTTACCCATCCCACTGCCATGCAGCACGCCCACAGCGGACACTGTCTCTCAAAACACTCATACTCAGCAACACACGGGAGGGTAAACGCAGTTAGGCTAACTCATACCATCAACAAACACTCGCACGTTGACAGAGAGACCCGCACACACACCATTCATGTATGAATACTCTCCTGCACTGGACACAAACATGAAGGAAACAATCAACTCATATAACTACTATTTTTATTGTATCACCCCTTAGTTTTGAATTCTAAAATTCTGAACTTAGCGGGAAGTGATTTATGCATGGCATTGACCAGTGGTTCTCAAACATTTTATACCAAGTACCGCCTGAAAAAATGTTGACCTCTCAAACTAACAGCATTATCCCCAACCTTAAAATACAGTGGTGCAACTAGACCGAACAAAGTCAGCTACAGACTTTTCACAGAAGGCAAATTTATTCCCACTAAGAATTGGTATTCCCAATAAAACACTGGTATTGCAAAGTTAGATTAAAAGGGAGCGAGACTCTAAGATGACAGGTCGGCATCCATTTTGTATGCTCCTGTGTTTTTCAGTTCTAGTACGATGTTTACTCGACACCTCACTCGGCCAGAGAGTCGTTTTCTCTTTCTGCATAGTTCTGTTTTTTTTTTGTTGTTTTTTTTTTGTTTTTGTTTTTTGTTATTTTTTACTTGCATTGTAAATCAAGTGAGAAGTAGACTCATTTTTCTCCCCATAGACTTCAATGCAAATGGATTTTGAGTTACCACCAGTGGCTATTCAGTATGCATAGCAACTTCCTGCTTAGTCTATCCCTCCAAATTGGAACACTATGTCTACTTTTTCAATACAATCTGCAGTACAAATCCATAACTTTAGTTTTGGTGAAGGCAGAAAGTTCCAGATACTATCTATCACTGATATTTCTTGTGTCATTATCAGTTACGTGTGAACCCTGATTTAAGCTCTGCTGCTTTGCATCTTTGATAATTGTTACTCAACAAAACTTGTCGAATGAGTCACACATGTTCAATTCATGCTGTGATGAAAGGTTTTACTCGTCCCGGTGTAACCACACAACTCCGACAGCTCTTTGAGAAGCCAGTTCATATTCTATCATCCTGATCTGTACTGTCAGCTTGTTTGTTTGTATCCCCATCTGTGCTCTTTTCCCTTCATGTTGATAATGGATGGATTTGATAAAATATTGATGTACATAAGGAAGACTCAGGAACTCACTGCAAGCAGAAATCCAGTTTGTTGCTTTCTTCAAATCAACATTCAAAACTTTCTTTAACACTCTGGATTTGTGGATTTTGCCTAACTCCAGTTTTTATTACATGAATAAAGATTATTCTTCAATTACAAATTTAAATTACTCACAAGACAAAGGGAGCTCAAGAGACTGAGGTGCTTGGATAGTTGGTTGAAACATTTAAAATAGCGACAGGAAGAATATGGAGACGGTGTCTACTAATCACACTGCACAACAAAAAAATCACATCACAAGAGAATTCTACAGGTGCATGACATGTGAGGATATTGTTCAGTCAATTTCTGTTACTCATTTTAAAGTGTTGTGACATGGTGATGAGCGATTATATACTACATAGAAGTTGCGACAACACCACCTGGGGAATTTCAACCCAGGAAATGTATTAAAGAGGACTCTAGAATGCAACAACAGGTCACACAGGTTTGTTCCACCGGGCAGAGAACAAGAGTCTTCAGGTTTTGAAAAAGGAACACTTTATTGACAGTAATTTCTCACGTGTTATCACCTCTAAAAAACACAGAGGGAATCGATCTTAAAAAATACACAATGTAAAATTTGTGCTCTGGCAGGGGAAGGGGAGACGACAGAGCTGGGCTTACCATGGCAGCAGGGGACTAAAGAGGGAAGGGTCCACAAACTAAACCATGTGTGACACTGCACACCATCCAAAAATGGGATTGTGAAGAAAACACCACCACCAGGAATGTGGATTACCACCCAAACCCACAGCACCTGTCTGACAGAGAGGAACAAATTAATAGAGATGCCAATAGACACAAAACAATATTAACAGAACTACAAAATATTCCAATTCAATCACAAAACAATTATTCAAAAGATTTGACAAAATAATCAGGAGAAATAAAATATAAACAAAATCATAGGAATCATTCAAAAGAATGAGCAGAATAATCTTCAAATTAACTAAATAATGTTCAAACTAAATCATGATGCGATATTCAAAGGAATGGACAAATAATCTTCAAACAAAATAAGTAATGGTCAAACAAAATCATGAAACAATGTTCAAATGAATTAACCAAACAATCAATCAAATAGACAAACAATTCAAATAGAATAAATAATTTAATAATAAATACTATAAACAAAAAAGCCAATATTTAAAGAAATTAACTAGACAATCTTAATCTGCAGCAAACAAACTATACAAAACAAAATTAACACTGAATTGTAAAACTGATGTTGTTATGATGAGGCCCATTCACATGTTGGCTCAAGGAGAGGAAGTGAAGCCAAAACCAGGACTAGGAATATAAAATAAGGAGAGCCAAAACAGCAGCCAGATCCAGGGTGTGGTGTCCTCAAACAAACCACACTTTTATAAGTAAGTCCACACGACACCACCCAGGAGACAGTGTAATGAGCTGGCACAGTGAGATGAGAAGGGAGGGTTACGCAGTGGTTTACCTAAGCAGGGAGGGAAAGGACCTCCCACCGCAGTGTCATGCAAATGAATATTAATTGGGCTTCAGCCAACAGATGTATGTTTACCTTGGCTCAGCTCATCAGGACATCTTCAAGATGATTGCAAAAACATAACACATAGACCCGCCCACACCAGAAGTTTTTAATGCACCTTCAACAATTTCATCATCACAAAGTAGCCGATGGAAATATCTGCCAGCAAAAGGAAAAGAAAATATAGAATCAAAAAGGCAAGTGCAGCATTTGAAAAATAATCAGATTTCAGTTGCGCTTGTGTTATCAGAAAAATGAAGTTGCACAGGACTTTTCCACCTCTGTCGCTTCTGCCCATGACGATCCACAGAGTCTATATACTGTATCTCTCTGCAGCAGCCCTGCTGTGTCAGCTGAAGGCCATATAATAACAAAAAGATTTGATGAGAATTTCACCAACAGAGAAATGGCGTCACACACAGAATGGTCAGTCAATGACCTCTTATCTTTCTGCTCTGTGAATGTTTTCATTCAATATTATGTCAAAACTGTAACAGGGCATCTTTGCAAATGAAGTTCAATTTAAAAAAAAAAGAAATAAAAACTCGGCTGAACCGTGGCAATAATGTCTGAAGTTCCAGACCAGTGCATGGGGTGACAAAAGTTTACCATTCTCATTTAGCTATGTGTGGCAGAATAAATATGTCAGGAATGACTACTTAGTGTGTCCCTTTAATTGCCCCCTGCTTGTCAGCCAATCACAGGACAATAAGTTTGGGTTGGTGCACCGGTAACTCCACTCAAGGCCTTATTTTCTGCGCTCTCCTGCTTTGCCTACAAGCTTATAACCTGCTTGCTTACAGACAGTTTTTCTGTGCATGTGTGAGTGTGTGAATCAGGGTGACTCCCTTGGGATATCCTCCCTCCTTTGCCCTCATCACCACCTGTACGCCTCAGCCATCCTCTCCCCATTTTAGCCTTAATGTTTTAATTACATTCCTTTAAAACTAGAATAAAGATTATTGTTGGATGGAATCACGTCTCATGCTCCTTGGTGTAGTGAACCTGTGTTTGTCTTTATTTGGGTAGTTGAAATACTTTCCCTGGGTTAACATCTCCAGAGCGACGTTGTTAGAATTTAAGTATTGAACAAAATTTGCAGATTATCCTTTAAAACCTTGCACCCTCACGCCACACATACACAACCACAGACATGACAAAACCCTTGCAACTAAATTGTAAAGTGCAGGTATCCATAGCAACAGATATGGTGTGTTTTCAGATGCTATTTATTAGGTCTTAACAGTGAGAGTCTTTTAAAAAATTACAGGAAGAGTTCAACATTTTCCATAGATAAACTTATACCACTCTTATGAGGAATAACAGGTGTTGAAAAGTTTTGAAGACTGGAAGTTGTTGACAAATCAATTGGATCCAATAATAATAACAAAATAAATCCTCTGAGGTTTAACAGTCGAGTAAGTTTTCAGCAAATGCCAAGCACAGGGAAGAGGCTCCTCTGGTTACAGAATGTTACTAATTAGTTAACTGAAGTGTGGGCACACTTTTTACCTTTTAAACTGTTTCCTTTTGCTCCCTTCTGTTTGCTAATCTGCCTCAGTTTACAAGCTGATTTATTTATGTTGCTAATGGTTATAATCCCTCTTCTGCTCATTTTTTCCTTTATGGCCGGGGCACTTAACTGAATTTGAAATTCCTAAATGGATTGCAGCAACATTTGTTTCATAATAAAAAAGCTGGCAGGCGGACTATTGCTCTTTAAAAAGGTGATCTACAACAATCAGCTACATTTACGATAATAAAATGTTGTGCAAAAACAAGGGATGTAGCTGATGCAGTATTTTAGGGCATCTTATTATAGACCATATGTTACATGTGTACATATGTTGCAGTATGTCTATGCAGTTTGAGACCAGGCTGTGGTTATAAGGTATGTTAGTGCCTCAAGTCAACCATATGTTTTGAATCTGCCTTGGTAATTTACAACTTGTCACTGAGCCTTCAATCAAGATTTCCCAGTTTCTTTGACTCGTGAGTATACTGCATAGAATGTAAAACATTTTGTTGTGTTGCTTCCACCAAGGAGGTTATGTTTTTGTCCACATCTGACTGACAGGGAACAGCATAAATCAAAAACGAAAGGACAAATTTATATATTCTGGGGATGTAGGTTATGACCCAAAGAAGAAACAATTCTTTTTTTGGTGGAATTTCATTTGTATGTGAAATGTTAATGGACATCCATGTTCAAATACCAGTTAACAGCTTAACAGCAAGTCCAGCTCTGTTTTACCCTTTACTCTTCCTATATATATTAATTTAGGTAAATAACTTTGCCTCTCAGATCGTCTGACCACATCTGCACCTGCCATTGATGATTAGACAGCTTCTTCCACCCAGACAATGGCAAATATTATATATCCAAATGATTAAGGATATTACACATAAGATTAAAATGTGTTGTCTTTGCACAATTGGAAATTACAGTTCTCTGTCTTTATTGGGGGGGGGGGTAAAAGAAGACAACAACCATTCATGTATGCCAGCATTGCATATTCTGTGTCCACATATGTTGACACTACACACAGAAAAGAATCCAGCCAATCCACAGTGACAGGCATGCAGTAGTCAAAATTGCATGCAAAATTGCATTCAGAATCTGATTGGATCTGCTCAGGAAAATGTATTTCCTTATGGATGTGGCATACATTTCATTTTTACTCTGCCATTAATGTGACGGAATTTATTTCTCACCACGTTTTCTTCTGATTCCTCCTGTTATGTGCCATATATGTGATTTATCAAAGAAAATAAAGTCAACCGAAACATATACATACAAATGTGAGACACCAACAGAAAAATCTGTTTTTATCACACAGTTTGTGCTGCAGAGCAAAAAAAAAAAAAAAAAAAACCTGAAACCACAGTCATTTTACACTATTAGTTTCAAAGGTAACATGATTGATATCATTAATGCTTATAATAGACAGATGGATGGATGTACTTTATTGATCCCAGATTGGAAAATTGTTCTGTTAAAGCAGTAATTGAAATCGACATAGAACACAGGAACATACTGTGCATGAAAATGTCGACAGGAATAAATAATAGAATAGAATAGAAAATATATACAAAAATGATATGCCCTCGGGTATGACAGAGTTTTTTTTTATTGAACTGAGGCCTGAGTGTGAGTGAAGACGTCCCTGCCTTCACTTACATCTCTGTCACAAGACTTTATGACTACACTCTTTAAGAGAAACAGCTCACATTTCATCCAAGACTGATTTTCTTAAAACCTTACTTTCCCCAAGCAGTGTCTAAAAGAAAAATAAAAACTAAGTACTAGACAACCCGAGGAAAGAATTAGAAAAAAACTAGAAACTAGAAAGAATTAGAAAAAGAAAAATAAAATGTTGGAGGCATCACAATGTGAATATGTAGATAAAAATGCATAATGTGCCATTTCATCAAGCAATTTCTCAACTCACCAATATGGTGAATTGACCATGACTGAAAGCATAGAAATTAGAAATTATTCAAATGTGAAAAGCTACCTGGGTTGTTATGCAAATCCTGTAGCATTTGAACTTACTCTTTTGTAAAGAAGAAGAAACACTGGCTGCAGTGCTTTTATACTTATGGCAGAGCTGAAGATGTTGAGATTTTTGTTGGGAGTGACCAGGATGGACAGGATTAGAAATATGTGAGGGACAGCTCAGGTTGAAAGGTTCACAGATAAAGTGAGATGAAGGCTGAGATGGTTTGCTCACTTAAAGCACACATGGGTGTCACATTACAGGAGCAGCACTGCATATGTTTTGTTTTGCTTTTTTGTTTGGTATTTTTTGCACAGTGCCTTCACCACTGGTGGATACATAATGTGACCAGTGAGTGGACCAAGAAACATCTGTGTCGGCCATAATTTTTTAATCTTAAATACTTATACTACACTGCATCAGAATGGCATACATACAGTACAAATGACAACATGCGATTAATGGCTACTAATGATGTATTAATTGTTGATATTTGGAAATGCCGACTCATCAGTACACAGTGACCGCAACACACTGAATGTATATTGATTCAGAACATATAAAATGACATGCAACAGCATGTCAGAATGATATAGAATATACGGTACTGCTATAATCTGGAGTCTTCTAGGCTGTGAGATTAAATGGTTTATTGTGTCATCATAATCCGAAGTGTCAATTTTTCCTCTTTTCAAAACAAGGAAATGTCAAGTCAATTCAAGTCAAGTCAATTTTATTTATATAGCCCAACATCACAAACACAATTTGCCTCGAAGGGCTTTACAGTCTGTACAGCATGTGACACCCTCTATCCTTAGACCCTCACATCGAGTGAGGAAAAACTGGGAGAAACCTCAGGAAGAGCCACAGAGGAGGGATCCCTCTTCCAGGACGGACAGACGTGCAGTAGGTGTCACATGTACAGAGACAAGTTCAGCAGTTACAAGTTACAAACAAAGCATCAAATCTTCACAGAGAGAAAAGACAAGAAAGACAGAGACCAGGATGATTCAAGAATCAGTAACATTAAGAACAATTATCATCATCATCATCTCATTCAGGGTGTGACATACGCTGCCACCATCTGGGGTTGGTTCCAGCTCCTCGTGGGACCCTCAGAAGAGGACAAGCCGTTGATGAAGGGTGGATGAGAATAATTAACCTTAGCAGTAACAAGTAGCTATATGATATATGGTAATGGTTATAGTTATAATATTTGAGCTGTGGTGTTGAAGCTCTGGAATCAGGGATATCTGTGAAATAAGACAGAGAGAGAGAGGGAAGGAGGAAGAGCACAAACTAGGGGACGGGAGACGATCAGTGAACATCAGGGGTGGAGCAGAGAAAAGTCAGTGTTCAGTGATCCAAGTTATGATGGCCCTTAACAAACTGTTCATTTTGGGAAAAATATTGTCCAGTACTTCATCAGTGTGAGGTATTTTCCCATTCCATTTTACGTTTGATAGTTAAGAATTAGAGATTTCAGTCCAGTAAAAATTGCTCTAATCCCTTAAAATGTCTTTCTAGTGAAAAGTGACAGATCCAGGTGCCACAAGTTGAGGCCATCACTCCCATGATGCCATAAGTGTCTCATTAAAACCTCAGTTATTTGTCGGCCAAGAGTACATTTCACAAGGCCCACAAGACATCACTCTGAACAATATGCAGTATACATCCAACATCAGCCACATAATATTTGTGACTTGAAGGCCCAATTGCTTTTCTCCTTTTTATTCCTTCCCTTTGAAGCTAAGTTACACCGGGTATTTACCCCATACCAAATTTGACACCACTTCAAGAACGAGACATTTCATCACATAAGCAGACACTCTAGATGCAAAAATTTTAATGCCAATACAAAGACTAGTTAATCATTACAATTCACCATGCCCAAATACTTCAAGAATTATAACACCCTATGTCTACATATGAATAAAATGGAGGATATAGAGCTAAGTTGTTGGGGCAAAGAGTGAAATGGGATTGAGCCCATGTTATTTTTTTATTATTATTACTCTCGTTATTTTAAAACTGAAAATTCTCATAAACATTTTCATGAATTTGAATTTTTGGGTGGGGCATTCTGCTCATACTGGTAGCCTATGCTGTACACAGTGTGTATGCTGTGCTTGTGCCAGTGTGCAGGAGACTCTTCTCTGAGTTACAGCAGGAGCAGCAGACGTGGTGTTCCAAGATACTCCCCGAGCAGCAACAATTAATGATGACAATTTAAATTTTGATACTTCGACCTTTGCTGAGGCAACCCGGCTCCCGAGTTTAGGAAGTCACCTATCTAATAGATGCCTACAGGATATTAATGTACAGAGGTGTGGTGTCACTAACCTGGCAACCACAGGAAATCAATCACCACCCCAGCATTACTACCCTTTGACAAATATGCTCTCACCAGCCAGGTAGAGAGCTAATGGCCTCCAAAGCATTTCTGTCAAAGACACAGCTCCTATTAATTATTCAGTCACCTGTGTTCCTATGCTGTTGTGCTATGCTTCACAATATTTACAGTGCTGCATGAGACTGTTCTCCCACCGGCTTACTGTCCCTGAAGTCAAAGCAAGATGCTTTTGCATGAGCTACATTTCCATCTGCTCCAGTTCTACCAAGGGAGAGAAAACAGAGACAAGCTGCTTTCAACGCTCATCAAGGAACATGGTGGTCTCTTGGGGTGCATGAATATAAACATGACTGAAGGCTGATGAAGGGTTTGCATTGTCTTTAAGACAGTAATGAGGCAGGTAGAGTTTTATCATCGTCATGCTGTAATGGAGAGTAAGAGAGTTTGTGCTGTCAGCAGCCGCAAGAAAACATTTGTTTTATTTGTTTATTTATGTATTTGTCTGTATAGAGGTGAGGGTATGCAGCAAACAGGACAACAATATATGACAGTTTTTGAATTTAAAGTGTTTAAAAAATTATTTCCCCCAGCTGAAGCCTAGACACAATGCTAGGAGAGATGAACTGAGTGCTGTGGTGGCAAATCCAGCTGTCACTAGATAACCACTGACCACCGTGCTGTTATCACTAAATCCCAACATATCACAGGGGAGGGGCGGATGGGGGTGGGGAAGCAATGCTGCATTCATGTGAATGTAACACTGTATAATGCTATGTATTGTATGTTCGGTACGGAAAGGTGATACTAATCTACAACTCAGAAGAGGTTAGTATGTTCAAGGAGATTTGAACTGGACAAGGCAAATAAAAATAAAAATAAAAAAATTCAGAATATCCTGAATCCCTTTTCCTTGTATATAGAAATATCAGCAACAGCACAGGATTTAGATTAGCAACCTTTAACACAACCAGAACACACACACACACACAAAAAAAACTAGCACTACAATTTATAAAACTATAACTATAACTATAACTAAGACACACATTCACAAACTAAAGTAACATCAGTCATGATAAGCGTTGACTAGCATTTTGATCTAGGAAGCTGATAACACTTGCTGATTTATCAACATAACAAACAGCTGTCATAGTTCTGAAGATCATTCATCTGTTGCATGTGTGCTCTGGTCTGCACATGAGAGCATCAATGAGATTAAGAAAACAAGGCAATCAGCAGTGACGGGGGATGATGATGTGCACCCTGCAGGTGAAAATAAGAAACTACATCAACATTTCACTTTGAGTGTATAGCTCTAAACACTGCTGAGCAGATGACCATTGGGAATTCCATTACTAGTGTAACTAATGGGCATTACATAAACATGGAAAAAATGGGATGATTGAGTTTTCTCAGTAAAAACACCATTTGCTTTAGGAGATTAAAAAAACTCCAGGAGATAAGAAGAAAAAAAATGAATGCCTGGGTAGTGCAGGAGGTGTGTAACTCCAGAAGACAATAGTAATGCAACATCACGGATACTAGTTGTCAAAAAAAAAAACGTCTTCTCTAATTTGCTCAGTTATTAAATATTTGATCAAGGTAAGCCAGGTACCAGCTTGACACCACGCCTAAAGCAAATCCAAAATCATGAGATCATTTCTGCAAAGTTTGCAACCAGTGCTTAAGGAGCAGTGATGCCATTCAGCCACCAAGACATAGACAATTGAGAAGTCACAAGTAAGTCTGCATTTGCCACACTCTTAATATTTGTTTCGTCCCATCTGTATCTTGTCTTAATGTTTAACTTTGTAGTATGTTTACTTGTGTTTGTCCAACTTTACTTCCAGCTCCAGTGTTTCTAGTTAGTATTCACCTCCTTGCTTATTGTATGTTGTGCCAGTTCATCTTGCCTCTTGCAGGCTTTTGTGTCCCTGGTATCTTCCCAGAAAACATGTTATTGTTTTTGGATTCTGTTGCCTTTTCCTGCTACATACAGTAATTACTCATCTTTTTGCCATACTAGCCATGAGTTTGGGTTGAATAGAAAAAAAAACTGAATTTCAGTAATTTTTGTCAACTATATGCCCTTGAGGCCTCCTGATTATATATACATGATTATAATTGTTTGTTTAAAAACATGGAATATCAATAAATTTGTGAGGGGAACAAATTTTGCTGATAGTTTCAGTGGTTATGATCTAAACCTCAAAAACAAGCAGCTGGAAATAAAAACAAGAGATGAATTGAACTTCTGCAGTGAGTAATGCAGGGATCAGACTATACACAATATTTTTGTCTTCTTCAGTGTCTGATTATCAATCACACTGGCATGGATTCTTGCCTTGTTTGGGGAACTGGCAACACTACAGGTATGACCCTGACCAATCATCAGTCATGATACTGAACATTACCCACCGGGTTGCTAAAGTGCCGGCGATCTTTCTCGCCAACATTTTTGTTTTTGAACTTTGTCGTGGTAGTCCCTTGACGAGACGTCAAAGAGACAGGGGTCCTGTTTCTGTCAGCTCAACAAAATGTTTTTCAGGGTCATTATTCTACCTAACAGCAGCAGCATCCCTCTTTCTCTTCACCATGTTTATGCCTGTATGTCACTCTACATGAATTTAAGCAATAGGTTATATTATGGAGTAAAAAAAAATAATTTCTATGGCCCATTTTTTTTCTTAGCCTCATCCATCTCACTGCCTGTAAACTGGCTAAATACAGTAACTGCAATTTACTGTAAGAATTCTTCCCTCCAACTTTAATAAAGTGTCATAAATGTGCTGAATAATAATAATCTGGAACAAGTCTCTAATAACAGTAATTATATGGGTCCCTACCTTTATGAAGCTTTAATTAGTATTCCAACAGACTGTGTGCACATGTGTGTATATGTACATATTATACATGTTGCGGGGTCCTGGGGTTGGCACATTACAGGATTACTGTATCTCCAAACAGGGTCAATTATAATCTTTAAAGAAAAGATTTTTTTACAGTAAAAATAAGATAAGGTATACTGTTAATTTGTAATGGTTAAGGAGGTGAAAATGTGGAAGTTATATAGGGAAGGTCAAAGGTCAGGAAACCAGCAAGTTTAGATGGATGCAAACTAGGATTTCAGGAGCCAGGAAGGCTGGCCTGACGGGTCACGATGACCAGTATGAAAATAGGAGCAGTGGCCCAATAAGCCCAATAGGACTTTGTCCTTGCAGTAAGTCAATGGCAGTCCAAATTAGAATAAAACTGCAAGAATTGGGGAGTCAGCATTATTTAGCACCATAACAGGAAAACATTTGTTTTTGGTAAAAGATTCCACCATCACACACGGACATTTGCATGCACACACATACACACACCACTAACAAATAAATCACATGGAGTATTAATATGTGCACATTGAGTGTGCACCTGATAGAAATGATATAAAAGGGACCGAAATCTGAGCCCAGAGAGAGGCTGAATTTGAATTGCATCCATGCTCCATTTCTGTAACCTTGTAAATTCCTGCCTCGCTAGGCTTGAAAACTTCACATCTGTCTTCATCATCTTCATTTTCTCCACAACAAATACAAGACATCGAATTGCGATAATGAAATCCACTAAAACAGGGTGGTGGTGGCAGGTCTATGAAACAATGTTGTGTGTGGGTGTTTAGTGAAAGAGGGAAGGGGGGATTTGTCACCCCCCCCCCACCCCGCCCAATCCAACCCCACAACCCGCAAACGCAGCATGAGCGTCCAGGAGGGTCACGTGAGCTGCTCGGCTAAGAATGCAGTGACGTGGTGGAGTTCCGTCAGCGTAGCGGTGTCTGACAGCACAGCCTGCCCGGACCAACAGCTGCTCTGTCCGGCTGCTCAGACTGGGTTCGGTCCGCGACAGAAGAGACATAAAGGAGCAGGCAGGAGGAGAAGGTGGTTGTGATTTTAGCTTTTTCTCCGGGACTGTGGGGACATGCTTTGTCAATAACATGGACTCTTAGGTGAGAGAATTTATTATTTTTTATTATTTTTTTTCATTATTTTTCCCCCCCAACGCTTTCACTGTGCACCAGTCTTCCGCGCATCGAGAACATCCGCTCCCCTCTTCTCCTCGCATCCTTCCAGCGGTTCCAGCTCCGGGTTAAAGCGACAGGATGCTGCGGGTGTCTTCTCTCACAATTACATCAAACATCGGCTCTGGGAAAGCGGCGTGAACTCAAATAAGACGAGGAAACAACAGTGAAAGAGCAAGGATTTTATTTTCCAAACTGTATAGCGAGGGGTAGAGGTATACGAGGGGTAGTGAAGGGAGGAGAAGAAGAAGAAGAAGTGGAGGAGGAGAAGGAGAACCTGAAACCTGCAGGTTGGTCGAGCCTGCGGGGATGAGGAGGACAAGCAGGGACTTTGCTGCACATCCAAGATGTCCGTGTGATTAAGGAGACGAATGCAAGCCCATGGAGGCGGTGATGGCGAGTCAAAGCACCGGGGTCCAGTCGCTTCATCCCACCGCAGCCCTGTCAGCAGCCGCAGCAGCAGCATGATGGGGAGGATGAGGTACACGGCTCTGCACGTCTCATCAGTCCTTCCACATCCTCATTATTCATTTAGGCTTCCCCGCCCTCCTCTCCAACCCATTACACCCAGCTCTTCCACCTCTGCCAGCCGCCTTGACTAGTATCCGTGCAGCCATCCATCAATTTCTCCATCTATTTCCTTCCTTTGTGCACACGTCCTCTCCACTTGGCACTTTTCAGACCCCAGAGTAGCTCCCAAAATGATACAGAAAACCCCGAGGCAGAAGTGCAAGGCAGACATAGCCCTCAAGAAATTAAGAATACTTTAATTTAGCTACGACTTGACTTTTAGAGATGGATGTTGATGACTGCTTTCATTTCTCATTGCCCAGAGCAGAGCACTTTTTCTCTCCTAACACTGGCTCCATGTGCTGGTTGTTCAATATAGTCCATTTTGTATTAGTTTACATTGAATCAAGTTTAGGAATCCCTTACTTAGAGCTGCCAAGGGGCAATTAACAGAGCTTTTTATCCACTTCATCAAGCACAGCTGCCTGAGCAGTTTGGCATTGGAAGCTGCACATGCTATAGGGATAGCTGTTAACTGCTGAGATGGACATTTAAGAAAGAAAAGAAAGAAGAAAAAAACAGCAGATAAGCTCACCATCTGGGTGTTCACCCTGCCCACTAGACTATGAAACTTTAATAGGGTCTAATTTTCAAACCACCTCATAATTTATTGCTGTGGCATCTGAACCGACATCCTCGAGAAAGAGCCGATGCAAGGAGAATAGAGAATTCAGCTGGGCTTTATTAATGAAGCAAAACAGAAATACTGCTCAATTTCAATTCAGTGGTAAAAATTGGGCGGCAGTATAATAAGGAGGATTCATTATTACTTTCACTGAGGATTAAAAAAAAAAAAGTAAGATTATATTTACAACAGGTACAGTGGCTCAGAGCTGCCAGAGCTTTATTTCCCAGGTGTCCCTTGTATTTAAGATGAGTATTAGGAGTCTGTTTAATGCTGTTGTTACAGCCTTTTAAAAGAATACATCAAATAAATCGAAATGTTGCACTACATGTCTATGTTCAGGCTATAAATATATGCCATTATGCGAGTATAATGTGAATAGGATTTTTGTAGATTGTAACTATTAGATATTTAACGATAACACTGCCAAATTTCACTGTATTGGTTATATTGGTTAATTGATTAAGTAGAATAGTTTGTTCATATTTCAAAAATAACCTACTGTCTTGTTTCAAAGAAAAAACAATAAAAGTGTTAAATCTGGACCTGACGAATGTTCACCGCGTTGGCTTGAAAACATTATTATGATTACACAGTTCTAACCATTAAATTATTTGTTAAATTGATTAGTGTACTTCCTTATTGGAATTCATCCTTTCAGCTCTGAAAAAGCCAACAGCAAAATACTTTTAAAGAGACATGTCTGTTTATGTACTGGCACCACAGGAGATGGTTTACTTTAGTGGCGGCTGCTGTCTAAAAAAGCTCCTCCCTTCACTGTGCTAAGGTGGAGAAAGATTTAGTTTCATTCGAACCAAGGCAAAGAAAACAAAACTGACTCCATGTTGTGTGATGGAGGGGGCTCAAGTGGCCTGAATCAGATCTGATCAGTGAGTAGTGATGAAATGTAAAACTAATAATAATAATAATAAAAAATAAACAAAAAAATGCATCATCAAATTACTTTTTGGAATCACCAGTGAAGAAGGCAATCCTCCGTATCCCAGCGGCCCTATCCTAGTTGAGTCACTTAGAGGATACACGAAAAATTCTCAGAGGGGTCACTTGACTCAAGAAATGTAAAATGGTCCTTTCCAGGCAGTTTTTGTCAGGCCTGGTTGTTTCAGGACATTTGCTCTTGTGAAACACTAAACATATAGATTATCAGGTGGAACAAGGTATGTGGTACCATTGATTTTTGATGTTATATGATAGATGGCTGGATATGGGATATGAAGTGATCATGTAGTCGCCAGCTTGCAACGTGTGTGTGCTTCGTTCATTGAATAATCAGTAAAGGGCTGCCATGATTTCTTACTTTGTTGGAACCAAGTTAACAAAAGGTACAGCTTTGATGAATGGCGTGAAAGGGTCATTGTAGTTTTAACACGGAAATAGGGGTTGTGTGTCACCAGTGCACACAGCAGCAGTGAGCCAGAGATGTAACACACTATGTTTCCCTGAACTGGAATTTATTTGTTCCCACTTTTGACTCTTTTCTAATGTTTTCTCAGTGTGGAGAAACATTGAGACTTTTTACTTTCTCCCTATGCTGCTGCTGTAATCATCACATCTTACCAAGCAGGACAAATAACCTACTTTGAAATTACGACTTTTGGGTTGGGTTCAAACATGTAGTCTGTTATTTATTTATTTTTTATTTATTTATTTATTTTACATTAATGTGTGTATTAACAGAATTTACAGTGCACATCTGAAGTTAGAGAAAGTGTGCAGTGACCGAATGTGAATACTGCATTTCCTTTTGCGAGCTGATGGTGCTGCTGTCAGATTGTTATTAGCAGAGATCCACCTTGAGCATCCTGTTCTGATTCTTGTTGTCCTGAGCTGGAATTTTTGTATTTATTTATATTCTTTTGAGGAACCACCTTTCAGTCTTGCCATAACAAACTCTCTGGCTGCTCACGCAGAGTTTGCGCCCAGAATGATGAGGGATTAAGATGAGACTCCAGCAGCACTGAGGGGAGAGGTATGGGCTCACAAACAGCCTCCTTTTTTAAGTGTTTGCTCTCAACTTCCTTGGACAATTCTTTAAAAGATGAAATCCAAAGCAAATCACAAAAGCTGATATAAAATCCCCAAAATGCATTGCTGTGCAGGCAATCTATAGTAGCAGTGAAGCTAGTTCAGATGTTTCTTCTTTCTTTCTGTAAAACAGTAACAAAGTAATGGAGGTGGAGTTTTGTACAGAACATATGAAGTAAAAGCCCAGATGGGCCAGTTTACTCAAGAAAAAATACAAATTCTCTTTTCCTATCCCAGGACTGGTTATTTCGGGCGTTGTCTCTTGCGAAAACTGAACCCATAGATTATCAAGTGAAACAATAAAATACATCTGATTTGCATCACTAAACATTGGTACAAGTTCAAGAACTTCAATGATTGGCCTAACAACTAGTTTTTTAGTGTAAAATGAAAAGAGGGCGTGACACTTTCACAAAAAAAGGCAAACATTTTCCCTTCTGCACAGTAGCCATTTTGACTGGTCTCAGTTGGAAAAGCACAGGTGCAAATAAATAAATTAATGATGGTTGTGTTACAATTGGGTTCCTTGGTTTCAGGACACATGCTGGCTCACTGTCCGACTCTCCTGACTACTTTTAACTAAACTGTGCCATCATCAAAGGCCCATTCTAAACTAAAGGGCAACTTCAACTGCAGCATAGCTGTGTTGAATATAGCCATTATTCACAATTCATTATTCAGTTTATCTCTCATTACCATATTTTCTAAAGTTTTGTATATTACAGATACAAACATGTAAATCCATGTTTTAAGCACCTAAACACCAAGTAGTCCAATTCAGAATGCCCAAGTAGCTTGCATTTCCACAAGTAATGGATAAATGTATGAAATAGCTGATGGATAAACATGAAAAACTTTGACAACTGTCAGCTGAATGATATGGATAAATGTTTTACATAAATAGATTATAGACAAACGATAAACTAGCAACTAAATCAAAGCAAACATAAACGGTTGAAATAAAAGTGTCTTTAATGGAAATCAGCTTGTTAAAATATGTCTGGGACTGTAGGTCTAAGGAAATTGTTAAATAATTCAGCTAAATGCTAAAATAGTTCATGTATCTTTTGCTGTGTCACCAGTACCTAGTATTGTAATTTAAACTGTTTGAAAGCTGCTGTTTGTAACTTTTGGTGATTTTTCTTTTGTTGATGTTACATTGTATTATTTTGAAACTGTTTAACATTTGTTGTATACTGTAATCTTCACCTGAAAATGGGCTCTGTCAAGCAATACTATCAGACCAGTCTGAGGGTGTGTTTGTGTGTACTTCACATGGACATCTTTGAACATCTTGACATAAATCACTTCCTAAATTTATTGCCAAACACAAAGTGGTGTAGATGGGCTTAATCAGCATTATCTGAACTCATTTGACATTGGTTTAAATGTAAAAGACATTTGTTTGTATTTGTAAGTCACAGACAACAATTTTACAGTTTATAAATCCAGTTTTCCAGCTTTAAATCCAGTTCAAATGAAGATACTGGGAACATGTGTGGGATAAAGGCATTTCATGATGTCTGCATTAAAGATGGGAACTACTGTCTTTTACATTACAACTTCAAATAAATGTGCGAGATAACTCTGACTGAATCAGACGGACAGAGATGAAAGTTAGGTAGGGTGACCGCATCATCCCTCACCTCGATTGGGCTTCTTTTCTTGGCATTCTTTGAGAGCTCTTTGCTGCAGTCAGATGGAATCAACCAAGACTCCATTATGGGAGGTGCCGGATCCTGTAGTGCTAGAATGGTGACAGAATGATGGGACCAGAAGCTATTGAAGTGGATCTGGCAGATCCCATGTCACTATGAAAATATTTTCATAGTTTGTTATTAAATATTTCATTTTATATGTTTTGTGTTTTCCATTTAAATTGCATGAAAATCTCTCATCTCCCTATTTTAGATGCATTTAAATCAGAGAATGTGATAGAGAGTGAGATGAGATTTATAGTGGAATGACATAATTAAAAATTCCTACATAAAACGTATTTAATATAGTCATCATTATTATAATCATCCTTATTCACAAGACCTGAGACTTTATCAGGCATCAGTTGTTGCACAGTGGCCAGGTTGGTTTGCTCTGGGCCATCTGTGTGTCACCAGTGCACACAGCTGCAGTGAGCATGAGATGTCACACAGTATGTTCATCTGCACTGTAGTCTCCATGATTCCGAGTATGTACAGTTTTGATTATTTTATAATGTTTTATAATGTTTACAAAAAAGTTTTTACCTTTCTCCCCAAGCTGCTGATATGTGATCATCATATCTTAACAAGCAGGATAAATTGCCTATTTTTGAATTGATGATCATTTTGGAGTGGTTCATTTGGTCTGGTTCTGACACTTTGCCTATTATTATTATTATAATTGTTTTTTATACATTTTACATTGATGTGTGTATTAACATACTATAATTTACACTGCACATCTGAAATCAGAGAAAGCATACAGTGACCACCAGAGTGTAACTGCATTTCCTTTTGCCAGCTGATGGTGCTGCTGTCAGATTGTTTTTGGCAGAGATCCACCTTGAGAATCCTGTTCTGATTCTTTTTGTCTTGCGCTGGATTTTTTAAATTATTATTTATATATATATTTTGAAGACCAATCTCTCTGTCTTACCATAACAAACTCTCTGGCTCACTTTTATTGTTTTGTCCAATGAGTCATTTTGACTCCTATAGTCACTCGGTGTCATTTATTCTAATGCAGATCTTATCACCAGTACATATAGGGCTGCAACTAACAATTATTTTCATAATCAATTCATCCGTTGATTATTTTCTTGATTAATTGTGTACTTGTTTGGTCCGTAAAATGTCGGACAATGTTGAAAACGTTTGATTGCTGTTTACAAAACCTGGAAATGATGAGGTTCTTGAATGACGTATGGAGCAAAGAAACCAGAAAATAGTCACATTTAAGAAGCTGAAAAATCGGAAGGCTTGTTTTAAGTATTGAAAAAAACAACACTCAAACCGATTAATTGATTGTAACAATAGTTGACGATTAATTTAGTAATCGATTAATTAAATAATCATTGCAGCCCTAGTTAATGTAAAACTATTCCTGGTCTTATAAAATGTTGACTATCAGCTTTTTGCTGAGTGTTTGCTGTTAACCTGGGACTGAATTCCTTAGACAATCACAAAATCAGATATGAAATCCCCAAAACTCATTGCAGTGGAGGCCAATCCATGGTGTCAGGTAAGCTGGTTCAGATGTTTCTTGCTAACTTAAGCAACACAGTAAGAAAGTAATGAAAGTGGAGTCCTCATAGTGAACATGTGAACTGAAAGCTGCTTCTAAAGAAAAAAAAAAAGGTGTTGCCTAACACTTCAGTTTTTGGCTCACTACTGGTATGTTTTCAGTGAAGACTGAGAGCCAGGGCAGAGTCTCAAATTAAATAGAAACAAAAGAGTGGGCGTTCTCCCTGCTCTCTTCTGGCCTCGTTCATTGGTCTTAACAACAGTGTTCTCACCAGACTGTGATCAAACATCAGACAGAGAAACAGACAGATGTTGGTGAATCCTCCTCCTGGGTTTGTTGGAGAGTAAAAGGAATAACTTGCCACGGGAAAGATGAATTTTTATATAAAGTGGGCTATCTATGTCGTATGACTGTGAAATTATTTTTGAAGTTTGTGCCTTCTTGACAGAGAAAAAGCAGAAAATGAAACTTTGGCTGCGAATGAAAGACAACAACTCCCAGAATACACTGCATTTGCTGGCCTACAAGGCATCGCCTAATAGCGCCATAGGCTACACCCACTGCTTGTAAATTACTTGTGGCTTTTCTCTCAATATGGTGCTAACTTGTTTTGTACCAGGATGTGCAGTTAAAACAAGGAAAAGACAGGCAGTAATTTTTCGCCAGTTGCTGATTAGAGATTCTGCAAAGGACTGTGGGTCATAAACCGCATGAAGTTTAATTGAATAATTGGTCCAGAAAATGCCAGAAAACTTTGACACATGTTAATCAGTATTTCCAAAGCCTGGAAATGATGATGTTCTCAAATGTCTTGTTTTGTCCACAAACTAAAATGAATCAGTTTTAATGATTTCTTTGTTATATTGTATGGGGCAAAGAAACCAGAAAATAGTCACATTTAACAAGCTGAAAAATGTAAGAAAGTTGTTCTGAATATAAGCAATTGTCAAAATATTTGAGGATTCATTTAGTTTACTACTTTAGTTTATTTACTTGAATAAATTGTAGCCCTAACTGATTTTGTTGTCATAATACTTACTTTACTACACAATAAAAAGATGATGCCCTGTAAGACCATCATTCTGCTATCATCATCATCTAAGGCAAAAAGTGTAGCTCTGCTTCAAAAGTATTTGTTGTCAACCTTTCTCACCAAATAAAATCACTTTTTGTCTAATGCATACCCTAATGGACCAAAGATAAGGGCTAGAAAATAAACCGCAGCCAACAAGAATTTGACCTTTTATTTAACAATACAATAATACATGGGTATTATGAAACATATTAAAGCTCATCCTAAGCACAACATAAAGAGCCTGACATAAAGAGACAACGAGCACAACGCTAGCAATGCAAGCTACTTGGAGCTACAGTAGCAAAGATGTAAATTACGGTAAGGATGCTAACATTAGCTCAGCTAGTGTTACATATCGACAGGGATGAATGTAGTGGACATCTCAGACTCTCAGACATCTGTTTCTCCCTGCAGGCTTGGGCTAGTGTTTCCAACTTACTTTTGGTAAGATTTGTCTCCAGGACCCTTCGATCCATATGTGGCATGAAGCTGGGTGGCTCTGTTATGCATACTGCAATTTGCTTGGCCGATTCCGTGACTTCTTCCAGAAGATACTAACATGGCTGAAATTCACGGCAGCACCACAGGGGCCCAGTTTGAGCACTGATAGAGCCAGTCTGCCCCAGCTCAAACCGATTTGAGTCGTTTAGCATCATCGGAAGGCAACTCTCAACACAAGGAATGAAGATATTTCTTGACTCAGAGTAAACTGAGGGAGTGAAGCGCAATACAAAGTTTAATGCAAATCGATGATGTATTCCTAAAGGGAAGTGCAAAAAGCATACTTTTCTTTCAGATGCCAAGCAGACATCTTTATAACCATGCTACAACAAATTGATAAGCTCAGTTGAGCATGGGGAGAACAGAATGGGGGTCTGGGAACAAGGCAACATGTTCTAATCCCACGTCTGAAAAAGTTGCTCCAGCGCATTTAGTCAGAACAGACTAGCAGTCAAATAAAATTCAGGCTATAAGGTTAGGATTAGGGACCAGGATAGTACTGTTAAGATTAGGGCCAAGAGAAGTGCTACTGAAATTAGCTCAGGTGCGTTGATTTCGGCTCCGTTACCGTCAGTCACAGTTTCCATGGAGGACCGATGAAAGGAGCCTGGAGGCGTTGATGTAGGGAAGAGAGAGGAGAAAAAAAAGAGAGAGACAGAGAGTCTGATATAGAGACATGGCATAGAAGGGGAGCAGCCAATGAGATTGTAGGATTGTAGATTGTTGGATGACCTGCTGTTTTTGATGCAAAGGAATGTCTTTGTTAGGACTCCCGCCTCTCCAATGGAGTCAGGCTGTGGTTTTTCCATGTAGGCCGTTCATGGAGGAAAATGGACAATACAGGTCACACTGGGTTTGGGGGCGCAACAGCTAGTTTTCAAAAAGGCAAAATTTCACCTCTAACGTCAGCGAATAGACCCTTTAAGCTGTATTTTTCAGCAGGAAAAAAAAATCTCTCTGTGAATGAAAGTCATATTCTTATCGACATCTGCAAAAAATTGTTTTGCTTGCATTACACCCAGTGGCAGCATTAACAGACAAGAACATTTATGTGGGCGTAGAACCAAAGAAAAGTACCTGTGGAGATTGGTATACCTAACTTGTTTTATTTCCTCCGGGTCTGACGCTGATGTGGTGACAGAGACGACCCTTTAATGTATGCCTGATATTTCGCTGCTGTGTCACTCTCCCAGCCTTTGTTGTAATTATTGACCACTGCAGAATTGCCGGGGTTTTAATTAGTGCTAGTGTGACTAATTGGCTTGCATAGAAGTGACATTGATGGGAGGCAAGAAAATGAATTAATGAGGAGAGGCATTGGCAGATTAAATGGAACTGCTGAAATGCAAAAATTGATGCCTGGTGTAGAAGTAGAGATGGCATTTACACTGCAAATAAAGAAAAAAATATATATATACAGTCATAGACTCATGCTCGTCTACTCATGCTACACAGGAGTGTGTGGGCAGGTGGGTGGCTGTGTGTGGGCATTAATTATATGTGTACATCTGTGTATATAAGTATGTATTAATGTGTGCCTGTGTGCTCTTCATCAGAGCTCATATGTAACTAGATGTTCATTTAGTTGACAGGAGAAATGTCTCAAACACTGGATATGCTTCGATGTAAAGTATGTTAACCTTTAAAACAAAGCCGGCCCTGGCCTCTCTCGTTCTCCTGTAATTGCTTGCGCTGGGCAAGCTCACTCTGCTGAAAAGGTTATCGTGTTCCCTGCCAGTTGTCATGACGAATGAGCAAACATATAGCTATAAATGTAAATTGGAAGTTTAGAGAATTCACCCCACACTGAGCTGAAAATGTAGCACTTGAACAAAAGTGCTCATTTGCTCCATATCTTCAAATTATCAAAAAAAAAAAGCAGGCAAAGAAACAAAAAGGAAACACAAGCAGAGTCTAAATGACTACACTCACTCAAGATGGATGGATGGATTCAAGATGGATTCAAGATTTGCACGCTGCTGCTACATTAATATTCACTAGAGTACAGCACAGCCTGCAAGTTTCTGCTGGCATATTCTATTTTCTCTAGTGTGTGTGTGTTGTGCCAGTTAGACCTGGACAGCAATGATGAGGATGGTATCTTGTGCAAACATAATTATGTGTCTATACACACAAGTGATTATGTGTGCAGTGCATTTTCTGTGTATATCATTAAGTCTGCTCTACATTAGTTTCAGGGTTATTGTGTGTTCCTTTGAGCACAAAAAATATTATGTGTGCAGTATTTGGTGTGCATATGATTATGCACAGTGCACAGTGCTTGTGTGAACTGATTATTTGCCATGGTGAGTTAAAGAATCAATGGGTGCATACAGGATTGTGCTTCGGTACGCAATTCCCTATGGACAATGGATGCAGTCTTACACGTCTGTTCATATGTGTGTATTTGCATGGATGCATTTAGGTGCTGTTCCCTTGAAGTCTATGTTCTGTCTCTAGATACATTAGACAAGATAACAAAGATGAGTGTATTTGTCTTTCAGCTGCTCCCTCTCCATGGGTTGCCACAGCAGATGATCCACATAATTCATTTGGCAGAGATTTCTATGCCTGATGCCCACCACAACCCTCCCATTTATCCAGGAGGTTTGTGTCCGGCACAAGGAGTACATGAAATGTGGGCCCCCCTGTGGCTGGGGTCAATTTAACAGTGTCCATTTAACAATAAGCAATGGATATCATGTACCTTGGTCGGGGTACAGTGGCCCTTGACCTGGTGGTGAAATCTGGAACCCTTGGGTCACAAACCACGTTCTTTTTCTGTTTGGCTATCATATCATCCAAATTAACCAAGCAAAACAAGCCTCTCACACAGCATTTTAATTTCCCATTAAGTGTAAGGATGGATTGATGTACAAAAGTGTATATATATATATGTATATATATATATATACATATATATATATATATATATATATATATAATGTGATTCGGAATGTGATTCGTGTTAAAATATATGTATCAGTCTGGCTGGTGAAAACTAGTCAATAGGGAGCATAGATAAGCTGAATGTGCAAAGAGAATAGTAGGTTGAGTCTGTTGTCATCAGAGACTAGTGCATTCGACAGAACCGCCTGCTGGACCCTGAAAACTGATTCTGACAGATTCATCTCCTCCCTTGCTTTCGACGCACAGTGGGGGCTGATGACACTCGCTCACCCGAGCAGCTCAGTGAAGTGTTAGCCGGCACCACATTGAGCAAACCTGCAATTTATAAATCTGCCTTCAGCATTAAGCTGAATAATGGCATGCAAGAGGCAGTCACCCGCATGCCAGCACCAGCTCACAAAGGACTGTCTGTTCTCACAATTTTTTTTTATATGTTCTTAACAGTGAGATGAGTTTATGAAGAACTAAAATCCACTTTTTTCTGTCCTTATGTGAAACAAAAAGAGAATGTAATCACAGATAATATGTTGTGTTTACTGTTTTTGTTCTGTATCTCAGCAACCAGGTCCACATCTGGGTGTGCCTTTTTTCCAATCACACAGATGCACTGTGTACACAGAATGCTTTGCAGCAGCTGTATTCCCCTCTGCCACTAACATGCCTGCAACTGTGTTTTCATAATTTCCCATTCTATTTGCCCTGGAAGCTCTCTCCCAACAGCTTGCTGTGTTCTACATCCCTGTTTTATCAAAGATGTTGCAATGCTGTCATATTGGTTCAGCTACTCCCTTTCAAAATCTTAAGTCTGTTTACCAAAAGTACCATTTATCGGAGTAGGCATTGCATCCACAGAAAGCTGCAATAGGGGCTTTTGTATCAGGCAGAAATTAATTCTGATTTATTCTGTGCATTCCATAACCTGCATAAATAAAATTATTATGAAATGAACTCAGTGCTTTCCACAATTAGGATGAAATACACATCTGCAACTTAGACAACATGATCTGTGCCACTGGATAGGAGATGGCTTTGGACATTGCCAAAGCTGATTTATCTTTGTTTTTTTCACTTTTCAGATTAGAGAGAGCAAACACAGAGGAGGTGACCCTTCTAATATCCTGAAGGAGACAAGACATAGAGCACGACCCAGTTTTTGTCTACAGTGCCAGTGCCTTCCTAGCTCAACCAGGAGCGCTTTTAAACCTGCTCTAAGTTCCACTGTGGCCTCAGACATTCTCTTCTCCACCAGGCGACTGACTCCCTCAAATCAGCCAGCTCAGATAACCATCTGACTGTTGGCAACCACATGTTTGAAGCAACTGTATGTGACTGCCGCCGCCGCCCATTTTTGAGCAGCAGCAGTTTCTTGCAACCACAATCTGCACCATGCAGTGGAGACGGCGGCACTGCTGTCCCATCAAGATGACCTGGACCATTAAGCGTTCACTCTTTCGGACCCATGTGGCAGGCCTCCTCTCACTGGCTTTGCTCTTTACCTTCGTTTTATTTTTCAGCCACCAGGACTGGTTGCCAGGACACAGTGGGCCCCGGGAAAATCCACTGACCTACACCATTAGGGGATTCCGCAGCACCAAGGGAGAAACTAACCAAAGTGGCTCCCTGAGGAGCCTGTGGAGAGAAGCAGGATATGTAGGGCCAAAGCCTTTTCTCAACCTCAGCTCTCTGCAGGCAGATGGGGTGGCTGGAGAGGCCGGAGGAGGTGGAGGAGGATCCAGGATAGTTGTAATGGGGCTCGGGGATTCCATGAGTGCCAACAACAGTTTACAGAAGGAGATGGGTGTAGGAGGGAGGCTCAGTGCTCAACCTTACCGCTACATCCTGAACGAACCCTTCAAGTGCAGGGACACCACTCCTTTCCTAATACTCCTCATCGCCGCAGAGCCAGGCCAGGCTGATGCCCGCAACGCAATTCGTCAGACATGGGGGAATGAGAGTGTAGCATTGGGCTTGGGATTTGTCCGTCTTTTCCTGCTCGGAAAAGGAAAGAGCTCTGAAGCCTACATTCAGAGCAGCATAGAGGAAGAGAGCCGTGTTTACCATGACATCATTCAACAGGACTACCAGGACACTTACTATAACCTGACCATCAAAACTCTGATGGGCATGAACTGGGTGGCCACCTATTGCCCCCATGCCTCCTATGTGATGAAGACAGACAGTGACATGTTTGTCAACACTGAGTATCTCATCCAAAAGCTGCTGAAGCCCGAGCTGCCACCGAAGCAGAGATACTTCACTGGCTACCTGATGAGGGGTTATGCCCCAAACAGAAACAAGGACAGCAAGTGGTACATGTCGCCGGAGCTGTACCCAAGTGAGCGCTACCCAACATTCTGCTCAGGCACGGGGTATGTGTTCTCAGGGGACTTGGCCGAGCTGATCTACCAGGCCTCTCTTAGCATACGCAGGCTGCATTTGGAGGATGTTTACGTGGGGATCTGCTTGGCAAAGCTGCGCATCGACCCAGCACCCCCTCCCAATGAGTTCCTCTTCAACCACTGGCGGGTATCATACTCCAGTTGTAAGTACAGCCACCTGATCACATCACATCAGTTCCACCCAAATGAACTCATCAAGTACTGGAACCACTTGCAGAGCAACAAGCACAATGCCTGCATCAATGTGATCAAGGAAAAGAGCGGCAGGTACAGACACCGAAAGTTTCATGGCGAGAGACTTCCGTGATACATCCTGATACATACACCCACTTCAAAAAAAAAAAAAAAAAGAAGCCATTGGAGGGCATGTTGAACTCAGCACTATACACTATATGGGAAAAGCACATTGTTTTTGGTATTGTGTACAGTTGATGATCCAAACTATTTTTTTAATTTAAGAAAAAAAGTGAATTATTGTAAAACTGGTGAGCTATTTCTGAAGGGAATGTCTGTGTTCATGATTATTCAGGTGCCAACAGAAAGGTGATTATTTATACTCCAGTTTATGTGTAGCTTCTCCTCCAAAGGGTAGTACAGTATGTCACAATACAAATCTTAAGAAAGAAAAACAAAAAGACACAATTGTGTTTACACAGACAAAGGGAAATGTATGTGTATTATGTCAAAAGTTACACTACCTAAATATGAATGAAAGTATCTTTGACATTGACCAGTTATGCTGCCCTGTTTCTCTGTGTTTACTTTATACATCTATCAAAGACCACGGCACTAAGGTTTATCTGTCATATACTGTATTTATTTTCGAAGAAAGTCAACACAAAAACACTCAGAATCACATCAGAGATGACTGAGATTGTATTTTTTAAAGCTTTACATTGAGTATGACTGCACTTGAGCAAATGTGCAATGAATCAATTAATTAAATGTACTGAAGTCATTTTTGTTGGAATTGTGTGTGTGTTTTTCCTCTGGGATCCTTTATGAAACATGTATTAGAGCAACTCATGGTAGAAAATGAACCTCCACGATGTGGTTCTCCCCTTACTCCAGTTTTTCTCCATAGTCCAAAGGCATGTAGATTGGGATTAGGTGAACTTGAGTCTGTACACTGACTGGAAGTGAGAGTGGACATTCATCTCTGCAATAGACTGGTGATTTTTCATGCATTCATGAATGAATGCATGAAAATTAGATTAGCAAAAGGTGCATTTTAATTTAAAGTTATCGGATTTATCATTATGTTTGCTTTTGCTTTAAATAACTGAAGTGATTAGACACATTATATTAAAAAGTCATTTAAGTTGCACTGATCATCAGTCAGAAAACAAAATGCTTTTTATTTTACAATAGCGCCCCAACCCTAGCTGCTTATTGAACAGGAATCACATACAGACTTTTTCTTCAGTAGTTGCTACAGAAAGACTGACTGATTCAATTCAGTACTGTATTCTATTACGTTTTAATGAATTTCACTGTTAAATGACTCATTATTAGCTTGGTAATAATAATTACAATTAAAAGTAATTTAAAGCATTTTGGATACAATTTATGAATGTGGGAGGATATCTTTTTAATTACACATCATTAAGCAACTGCAAAATAGAACATTGCTAAAATGTTGATACTTTTATATTTAAACAATGACTGGTTTACTGACTCAATCAGACTTCTCTCTTTCTGAACAAAGAAACATAGCAGACAGGTATAGAAACAGTAAATTTGTGGACAGGTCTCAGGGCTGAATGGTGAGAAATTAATTAATGAATTGTTTTACTGTTATAATATAAATATTCCACAGAAAAAACACACAACTTAAAAACTTAATTACACCTGAATGCAACCTGCATCACAAGACAGACATGTATTTTCAAATTGTGTGTGTATATATTTATTTATGCTTTTGTGCATGTGTGCCTCTTTGTGTGATTCATGGTGGAGAAAGCCAATAAATAAATACACACTCCAGTGCTTAGGGCCACCAACAAAAAGAGCATATAATTGGGTGATGACTTGAAATAGCCTATATCAGATTATGGTAATTTAATTAAACTAATGGAGAGCCTGTGCTCCTGCACATTTTCTTTTTTCACAGACTTCACCTCACATCTGTCAGTCTCATTTTAATCACCTATACGTCTGAGTGAGTCTGTTTGTGGAGCTGTAAAATGGAGAAAGCTCACACAATGATATATTTTAAGCCGCTAATCACTAAGTAACAGAGTTTTAAGGGAGCAGGAGGCTGAAATGGTGAAGTCAGCAGAGGACGAGAAATATCGAGATGCTCATTTCAGATAAACTTCACGGGGGGAAAATTATTATTTGATGCTAGCCAGAAGCAAAGAGCCAACAGCTTTATTTATTACTTCTTATGTACTCATGATATGCCACTATACAGCTCAGCTGTTGCCACAGCAGTTGTTAAGTTTTAAGACAGATACCACAGATAGACCACAAGTCTATAGCACTTATTTTTCTATCGTTATCGCTATCCTACCTCTCGTACTGTACAGGGATATGCACACTGTCAGCTGCATTGCTTTTTTAAAAAAAAGAAATGCATGAACAGCAAATATGTGTTTTGTATTCAACGTACACCTGTGGAAGTCAGTAAGAGCTCTAGTTATATATCATACATTTTTCTACTTTCTCAGTGACATGATCTTCAGCATCTCTTGAGAATTGCGGAGACAATCTTTTTTATTTAAGTGTCAGAGACATCACCGGCAGACATCTCTGTAGTATTTTGTACATGTTCTGTTGTTTCTCCTGGTTCCTTGGAGCAAGGTGTGACAGTCCAGAACTTGTACATTTTTCAGTGATGCACTCTTACAAGCACAAGTGATGTCTGTATTGGAAAAAGAATCCCAGTAACACATACCTTATAGGTACAAATCTATTTGAACCTAGAAGAGAGAAAAAATAAAGTCATGAATTCAGGTCCTGTTTTAGCCAGAGCAGTAGTGAAGGTCATCAGGAAATTTTGTGATTCTAGAGTGAGTATCTAGGTGGTTTTATATATTGTCAATGTACTGCTAACAATACACTGACCAGCCGTCAGGTTCACAGTAAACCAAACTCTGCAGTCGCCAATTTCAAACACAAGGAAATCCACTTCCATTTTCAAAGCCACTCTTGCATGGTGTAATTCAAAAAATACTGAACTGGTGGCTGCACAGTATTCATCACCCTCCATTAGTAATGATTAAAATCATGACTCAAAGCAAAAAGGATACTGGGAACAAGGTTGGGTATCATTCATGCATGTCCTATACAATCAGAGAACCAGATTGTTAGCATCCGGCCAAGTTCAGCCCTTAAGCAAATAATGAAAATTAAGGAGGGCATGCAAGGGAAAAGGGAGTGGGAATGAGGAGGAAAAAGGGTGAGGGTAGAACTGAGGCAGAGATACACTGGTCTGCTTCTGGTGAGAGGGGAAGAGGTTTTCCGGATGAAGTGTGGGAAACAAAGGCATGAAGTCAGGTGGCTGTGCAAGTAAAAGAGAAAAGGATGAGGAGGAAAAAGAAAAAATAGCGGGAAGGGTTTAGTGATGAATGAAGGGGTAAGGAGCAGTGACTGATCAGTATCGAAAACCTGTGTTTCTGTAAACGTGGTATAAAAGGCTAACAGTGGAAACGGATTGAGATGTCTGCCATGATGGAGCGGAGGCTTTAACATCACAGCTCACCGTTTCTTAGAAACCAGGAAACCTCTACTGTCTTTGTCTTCCCCTCCCCCCATCCAATCCGGTGGCCTCACATCAAGTAACCATCCAATTACAACATAGAATAAATAAATAAATAAATAAATAAATAAACTAAAAATAAACAGCAGCTTGAGTATGACAGACTCTTCCTGTGCACAGCAAATCTGTTTGACGCCACAAGGCATTCAGTCAATTACACTACACACCTAAGCTGTTGGACAGGACAGGTTAAGAATAAAAAAAGGAAAAAAGAAACCAAGAAAGAGACACTCTTGAGAAAGAGACAAATCTCCTGACCTTTCTGAAACAGCCAGGCCTCATACCTGAGTAATATCTCTGTGATCCTAATGGAAGTTCTAGAAGAAAATGAATGAATTTGACAAAAAAAATCCAATATACGTCATGGCAGAAAACCTATTAGCTCGTATTTACAGCAGAGAAATTACTTTAAAACAGGGCAGCTCATGGCCAAATGGAAAGGAAACTTGGCTTGTAACCCGAAGGTTACTGGATTAAGACCCCACCAGGTTATGGGGTGGGGCACCCCTGAGCAAGGTACCCAATCAATGACTGTTATTTGATCGCAGTGGGTTGCATCATGAAGGGCATCATGTGTGCAGATTATCCAATGTGAGAAAATGCTATACCATATTAGAATTAGATTATATTTAGATAAATAAGCCTGCTAATTTTTTTACCCACCCTGTAATAATACACACATATAATGATCTTAATGTGTATTTATTTATTTAATAACTCCTTCCTTGGAAGGTCAAGACTATACAAGCTTACCATATTAACAGTAACTACCATAGCTTCTAATTAATATAATTTGCTCCTCATTTGCATGAATTGTATATAATGGGACATGGAAGTGGAAGATATGTGTGGGAAGAGAACATGAGGAGAGGCTTGGAGGTTTGGTAGTTGTGTTAAATTATTTGAAGTTAGTAGGGATCCTTACATGATGCGCCCACAAACAGAGTAGAGCCTTTTCATTCCACTGGAAATTGGTGACCAGCATCCACCAGGCGCCCATCTCTAAACCTGTGGTGCAGACTTTGAGGTGATTTTAAAGTGGTCTGGATGATCAAAGAGCTTTACTTCGCGCAACATTATCACCACAGGGGAGAGTGCTGATTATTCAGACTGGCATTCACCCCCATGCCTCAGCCTACTAACCAAAGCATTTCCTTTTCATAATCCCATGACATAGTGTACCTTGGATTGGTTTCACGAAAGGTACAGGTACTGGCAGAATACCAACGAGCACGGTAGAGCTACAATATTTCCCCAAATCTTCAACAAAAGAGCAGTTGTGGGAAGGCAGAGAAATAGAGTAAATGTACTGACTAATTATCAACACTGACTTTACTGAAAGAACTAGTTTAGGACCCAGAAACTCAGTCTTGTTGATGAGATTTTAGCAAATTAATCAAAGCTCTTGGAATAAAATATTTCTCTGCTTACAAATTTGATAACTTTTTTTTTTCTTTTTTTTTTTGAAAACAAGTTTTTAAACTGCTCATTCTCCTGTACCAAATTCCATGAGGAAAAATAAGCTTTTTTTGTTTGCTCGGGCGCAGACGCTGCTGGTCTTCTACTGCCTTGTTTCCTGTCACCTTAAATTAGATCTGAACAAAAAATTTCAAACCCCGAAGTCAATAGAAGACACATTTGAACTTTCAGGCAAGAGGCTGAGAGTGAAGGTTATAATGTGTCTTCTTGGTAGGAGCAGTGGAGAATTACCTCATGAAGAGAGAAGATGACAAAGACATTATATATGATAAGTATCCACTTACAAAGTGACTGGGAGCAAAGTATCCACTTGTCTGCCATGGCGCACCATCAGGTTCCCCACTTTAAGTCAACAACTTTGTGATTTAATTCATCTCAAAATTTGACCCTGTTTTTTTTTACTCCTCTGGTTGGGCCTTTTTTTATAATGGTACCAAGGTTTGGATAAAGTTCCCAAAGAGAAAAGTACCCCCACTGGCATGTCTGCTGCAGTCTGTTGTAAGCTTCCTCTTCACTTTTTGGGCTTTTCTATTGTACAAGTCTAACACTACTCAGCTCAACTTTGGTACCCGCTCTGGGCCAAGCTGATCCAATGCTAAAATGTGATGTCAACAGACTGCTGGCCACTGATTAGTCATATAGTGTCATAGGAAGGGACATGAGTGCGATGTTAGACACAAGAATCAAACCTGCTGGTTTTAAAAAACGGCAAGAGGGTTGGTGGCTGCTGTCCACAAAAATACACCATGGTCCGTCAACGAGATGCGAGTAGAGCCAAGCAGAGCTAGAACTGTATAATGGAAAAGTGTAATTTTATCAATCTATACTAAATCGCATGTCCATTGTAACCCCTCAATTTCCTTCTCCTCTGTTCGAGACATTTTTGAGTTGTGTTCTTAGGCCTTTTAGGTCCAGTATCATTCTAGCTGCTTTTTTCTCACTCTGCTCGCACTGTATGTGTTGAACTGCCATCCATCCAAGACACTGGGTAGAACAACAGACCAATGCTCCAAACTAAACCATAAAACACACATGGACCAAAGGGGACAAATAACACACAAGAGTAGAAATAGTAATAAGAATAAGGATAATATCATTTATCTCTCATGATACTATTATTAGTCTTTACTTCTTTTGTTGGCCAAAACACACAGTGGTTTGATGATATGATGGGTAAAGATGAAAACTGCAGCTTTGTAGTTTTAAAACCGACATGTGCAGATCTTCCTCTTCAAAGTCTTCATAATCATTTCAGTAGAATGCAGGCAACATCTTCTGTGTCCCATCAGCTCAGACAGAGCTCCATAATGCTTTCAGCCAGATGGCAGGTTCCAGTCAGTACTCTAGGACTCTGTGATGCTGGTGATGGTGCCAACATTGAGCCAAATTCTATTTATAAATGTAATTTGACAGTGACACTCCACAAAAAGGGCTACTGCTGGACATCCAGGCTGCCAGGGCCTGGATAAACAAATCCAAACCTGTTAGCCCTTTGAAAGGCCCTCTGAAGACATGTGCATGGTCACTGCTGTGTGTATGGCACTCTGGCCATATAAATAAGGGAAGCTGACCATTGTTTGCAGAGGCTGCCAGACTAATGAGGAGAGTGTCTATCACACGGGGCGCTAAAAAAGAAGGTTCCTCCAGAGTTATGCATTAATTTGAATTTTAAAGAGGCAATCACAAAGACTGTCATTGGCTTCTTCACATTTAACAGTCTTGACAATATGACCTGCTAATAAAAGTACATATGTACTGTATTTATTATTGTTATTATTATTATTATACATTATTATGAAATGTATTGTAAAAAAAGTGTAAGAAATCCATGCCTGCCTCTCTTGCTCTGATTAGTGTAAGTAACAGTAAGTAATCTGCTAAGGTACTAATAATCCAACAACTAAATACCAACACAGGTAAATAGCTGCTACAGCAAGGTTAAAAGAAAAATGCATTAGTGTTGATGTCATTTCTATAAACAGATCTGCTTTCATATCATATATATTGTCTTTATCTTTTGATTTCTACATCTGTTTTATATTTTGATTTCTACTACTGAACATTTCCTTCAGCTGCAGCTTCACCTTAAATGTGCTGAACAGAAACACAAGTTAAGTTATATTTTATGATGAAAGAATCACAGAAATTGTGAAAAAGTGTTAGTTGCTACAGTCAAACCACTCACGTTCCTTTAAAAGCAAATGGCAGGGCTTTCTTTTGCATTTTGGACTGTGTTTCTGTATATATTGCAGATTGGAGAAGAAAGAGCTGCAGGCAATAAGCTGCACCCTTTCAGCTTCCCAGTGAGGTGAAGTTGTTCATTCACTGTGCCCTGCTGTTCACAGACTGATGCCATGTGTGGCATAATATCTGAGCTTGGTTGCTCATAATACGGTGAAGCCAGTCATTGTATCTGCCTCTTTATTAAAATATCTGCTTGATGATCTGCCTCCTGAATTCTGTGACCTGCTTTATTAAACTGGATTTGCTGTTACCACCAGGGAGTGCAAGTGTCTCCAAAGTAAACCAGACTGAAACCTTTTAGATGGCCACTTAAAATATTTTTAATTAAAAGGAGGCAAACATTGTTAAAGTTGCAGAAACTAAAGAGCTGATTGTTGAGTTTTAGTTTGTTGTCAAGTTTTTGTGTTGCAGCATGGACAGATGCACTCGTTTCATATGTGACAGGTGACCTGAGGCAATCTATTATTCATTTCCAGTGCTGGACTGGCAAAGGGGCCCATTTTTAAAGATGCTGTCATAGAGCAGCCAATAGGAGCACCCTTACTCTCGTAACTCTCCTGTGACAAGGCAGAATTTTCAATGGCTATAGTGTAAACTAAAGGAGCCTCTGAAGATTTCAGCATGCCTTTCAAGTGTGTAAATGTATATATTAATGGTAGTGGATAATCCTAAACCATGTTTTAATATAAATGTATATTATAATAAAAAAAAAAAAAAAAACTCTTCTATTAGAATATTTCTGTTAATGCTGATAATGTCTGTAATAAGCACCTTATGGGTGGTTATTATGCAGACATATGTCTGTCTGACACCAACTGACTTTTTTTGCGAATAAGACAGACCTCTGTTGTCTAATAAAAATGCTAGAATAAGAATGTGTCTCATGTCAATTTTTTTTTTTTTTTTTTTTTTTTTGTTTGCTTTGCTTTTTGGAGTTAAGGTATAGATTGGCTTAATTAAGAAAAGGAACACATTCTGAGTTCAACAATTCTTGAATAGACAAGTTGACCCAATTGGCAGATATTTCTTTTTATTTCCTGTTAAATCAACAAGCTAAATCAATTTAACATTGTTTGCAGTGAGTCACCGCAATAAAATAAAAAAAAGTACTTTTCTCCTGTTATACTTAAGCACAACAAATAATGCCAGAAAGATACACCCTCAGCCGCAAAAGCAAATAGAGGTGATACATAGTTTGATAATAGATCTGGCTGAAAAGAGACAAAAAGAAAATTCATCAACAGGGATAATCCGAGGCAGGAGATGTCACAGTAGCAGCCACATTGATTGACAGGAAATCTCTGGCTGCCAGACGCAGTGAAGAGCCACCTCAGCAAGGAGGGATTCACACCACAGATGGTAAGTAGCAGCAAGAAAATGGTTCACATGTACAGTTTTAAAAAGACCACACAGGCTTTTATCTCTCAGCTTATAAAAGCATCTAAAAATGTAGTGACCATGTCATTACAAAAAAACAGAATCAAAGACTCTATTAAGTACATTAATCTACATAAACCAGTGAGGCAGGTAGTAATTATCTCTCTCTGTTTATCCGTGTCCACAGTCTCCCTGATGGGAGGTTCTGGGGAGCAGCAGACGGCGAAGCTTCTCCACCTCTGCTCCACTTTTGTAGGTTCATGTTTGAGCTTTGTGTTTACCCTGGCACTGTGATGACAAACGAGAACAAATCACAAGCCCACAGTGCATTATCAGGGTTATTGGATTATATTTCGCTAGAATACAATATAAGCCTGACAAAAAAAAGCAGTTTCCAGAGACTCTCAGAGGTGACATCCAACAAAGTGGCAAACAGAACTCCTGCTTCATAATGATCCCTCTCTAAGTGCTTTAGGCAAATGACTTGTGATGCAGGTTTGGTAACTTTGGCATGGTACCCGATTTAATTAGAAGACAACTGGGGGAATAAAAATATTAGCAATTAAAAATTTGCCACATCAGCAAAATTCTGTTTCTGTTGCAAAAACTCACATTGAGTAGTGACTAAAGGTTGAAAAATATTATTAACAAATAAATTGCACAAAATAGGCCCGGTGTACAAAGCCTTAATCTGTAGCACTAAGCTAACAGATTCATATTTAGTGGTAAAGGTGGTTTGGGTTTTTTTTCATCTAAATTGTGTCCAAAAAGTAAACAATAATTCCCAGAAATAAGGAACTATTGCTTTTTTTTTTTTTTTTTTTTTTTTCCAAAATGTGAATATTAATAAATGTGTAAACTGTAAGGCCTTCGTTAGACCTTGGTGAAGGATTCAAGGCGCTGTGTGTAGCTCAGGAGAGGATGCCGCCATTTGCAGGATCCCCAGATGTATTGCTGAGAGAAGAGAATGTGACAAGGCTCTTTGCAGATGGCAGACAGGTCTGACAATCTCACATTGTGCTCCTATCTGATGAACGGTCTTAGTTACGAGTACCAAAAGAGAAAGGGAATGGAAAAAAAAAAGAAGAAAAATGCGTGTGACGACCTGAGTGGAAAGCGAGGCGAAAAATTGTGGTGACAGCATCCAGACAGACAGATTCATCAGCTCCTACTTTGGCAAAAAAATATAAATTATGAAGAAGAAAATACCCAGTGTATTCAAAGGAAATGGATATAGGACGCCAAGATGTAGAGCATTTTAAAGTTCACTTTGTTTTTAAAAGAATCCCTTTGCAACCTCTACACAGACACACTGAAGAATGAAGGATGCTCAGGCTGTATCCCTGGCTCCCTCTTGCCTAATTGAGGTGATTGATGCTGCGCACAAACTTGTTACATCCCGAGTTTCATTAAAACAAAATGCAGGAATCAAGATAAAGGCACATGGGCCCTAAATAAATGTGGCATCCTTGAAATTGGAGCAAAAATTGGTCCCAGTTATCACTTCATTCCCAAAGCTAGACTTTGTAAGACAAATAATAGATTCAAGGCTTTTCTCACTCTCTGTTTGTAATTAGGTCGGTATCATCAGTGACAGAGTAAAGGTCACAGATGTAATCGTGGCTGCGTGGTTTTCTGCAAGACTGAGTGAAAAATGATTTTTGACTTAACAATGGCCTTTGAAATGAAGCCCTGTAACTTGTTTGTGCTGACACATGGAACCAACCTCATATCACTGATGTACAGTATGTCACACCTTTTATGCTGATGCTGGTAGCAGCAGACATATGGTTACTTTTGTGGTTATAGATACCGCTCACGTTTTTAGGCTCCATCTGCTGTGCTTCTGATAAAAAATGAAACCACACAAAACACCTGTATGAGAAAATTCCAGATCTTGCAAAAAAAAATGTGATTATATTAATATCTGATGCACTGGCTTACTGCACACACAACTCTGTGTGAAAAATGTCCCTATTCTTTCCACTGATTCCAAGTTTTGGGGTTGACACAGTGGATTTTTTTCCACAATGGTGATTTGCTTAGGAACAGTAAGTGACCAGCAGTTTATGTGCCCCAGTGAGAGCTCATGCTTGTATGATTCACAGTCCTAGTAATGTGCAGACTGTGTTTTCATTGATGTCAGCCACAGCTCAAAATGATGGTGGATTCATTAATTCATTGTCTACTGCTTTATCCTCCACATGAGGGTCGCGGGGTGCTGGAACCAATTCCAGCTGACATAGAGTGAAAGATGGGGTTGACCCTGGAAAACCATTCACTCTCACATTCACACCTGGGTCAGTTTAGAGTGTCCAGTTAACCTCTGCATGTTTTTTGGACAATGGCAGGAAACCGGATAACCCGTAGAAAACCCACTACACACACCGACATGCAAACCACACCAGCAACCTTCTAGTTGTGAGGCAATGGTGCTAATGAAGTCTTTTGTTACATTATTTGAATGAACACATGGAAAAAAAAACATTTCAATATTCCATTCAGTTGTAGTATTTCATATAGCCACTAAAGTTCCAACACACTATACATGGTATGAGTAAAGGACTTATTGTCTAGATGGGTCAAAACAACAAATTAGGTTCAAGCAAGGGCAAAACACACACACAAAAAAGTGTAAAACATGTCTAGGGAGCAGAGGATGTAAATACTATGAATGAGAAACCAGATAAAGCCACTGGACTGTGTATGTGTAAATAAACACATGTTTGGACAAGTCATTAAATGAGACAAACCTTCTGGGGAAAGGAAGTGGCACTTGTGCGTTGAAAGGGTTTTAATGCATGAGTAAATTCTGATTACACCACAAAGAGCTGCACAAAAAAAAGTGAGAGTTGGTCAATAAATGTGGCAAAACTAATTCACAAATTACCTCCCCAGCATTTCCACCATCTTTAGCCAATGGAGGAATACGTCATTTTTCTTGTTTTATTACCTTGAGCACCAAAAACGGTTACATATTTATCTGTGGGTGGAATTAGGCAGAAGTATGGGTCAATTTGCACTTGAAAATGATGCTGAGAACCCATTAAAAACACCAGTGAGGACCTAATTAGGGGAGCAGATCCAGGAAATGTTCTTTTATTCTTTGAGAATTGTTGCAATTTTTTATTGTTGCTATTATATCTCATTACCTCCACCAAGGAGGTTATGTTTTCACCAGTGTTTGTTTGTCTGTCTGTCAGTCTGTTAGAGGAATGTTTTTATCATTATCTGCAGAAGCACTTGCTGCAAAGCCTGATCATGTGACACACATGCAGCGTGTGCAGTTTAATGATATTGCAGTTCGTTGCCTCTGCCAAGGAGATAATGTTTTTGTCTGTCTGCCTGTCAGCAAAATAACTCAAAAACCTATGGACAGATTTTTCAGGAAAGGTGTGTAATGGGACAAGGACAAGATAGTTAGGTTTTAGTGGTGATCCAGATTGTCATCTGGATCCAGGGACCTTTTGAAGGACTTTTGAAGGACTTTTTATCATTTAACATTTTATTATTTAGAGGTCTGCCTCTCACTTCCTGTGTGCAGCATGAAAATGTTGTTGGCGACACCAAACCCGATGAGTCGTGTGGAGCTGCTAGGTTAAATCAGCGTTGTGTGAACTATTTTGATGGTGGAGATGGTTTAACGTAATGAGGATTCATTGATATTTAAACATATGCATAATAGATTTAACAACTTTAATCAGCATCTTGTTTTGACATTTTTTTTTTCTTTATTCAAAGCATTTATAAAATAACTCTTCTTTTTTTGACTTTCGTCTTCTTCCTCAGTTTCAACCCTAACACACGGAAAACATTGTTGACGTAGCCAGTTCAGTGGTTAGCATGTAAATGTATGCATGTTTACAGTATATTTTACATAGACGTTATTGAATAGAGCAACAATATGGATCAATTTTTCACTCTGAAAGTGAGAAAATTAGGTTAAATATATATTCAATTACAATTCAACTAAATTCAATTTTAACCAGCACTTGAATAAACTTAACTTAGTCAGAAATTCAAAAGTCAGGTTGAATATAACTAAGTCTAGAAAATGACTGCTGTAAAAATACAGCACCCTGAGTGCAAGTCTCAGTTATTCCTCTACCGTGTCAGTCCTTCATCCTCTCTCTCTCTCTCTGTCTCTCTCTCTCTCTCTCTTTCTTTTCTGTGTGTGTGTCTTTCTGCTGTTTCCCCTGTGGCTTCTCATATCAAATTCAAAACCCTGCTGTAACCTTATATTGTCCAGGTTTCAGTCAAACCTCACACACCAATCCTCATAACTGGCTGCTCCTTCTTCCCCATGGTGTCCCCATGGTGTCCCCGGATGTCACTCAACCCAGTCTCTGAGCCTATTCTTCCAGCGAGCTCTATGCTCCAGACTGTAAGAATGACTCCCTGATATGATACAAAATTACACCTTAACCGAACATTACATTTTGACTAATTAACACAGCTATTGTAATAAAGTTCTTGTGGAAGGCAAACCAAATATTTTAGAAAGCCTTGTCTAACAGAAAATGGTGCAGTGAAGTAAAAACTACATCCTCAAAGAAATCTTCACCGAAACAAAGGGGAACTGACAATATTGCTTTGTTCCATCTTTGCGCTTACAGTATGCTATTCTTTTTCATAATTTATCACAGAGACCTGCAGCATTGGTAATTACGTGCGTGCTGTGTGACATTTACCAATATCACTTTGCATAGGTTTTGCATTTGTTGGTGTTGAGAAAAAAAAAAGAAAATCTCAAAGGTTTGTTCTTCTCATGCCATTTTGCAATGCTAATTGCAAAAAGTTATAATTCCTAAATCTTGTACACTTTTCTGTATTTAATTGTAGGTTATAGTTGACTTGAGAGATTAATGAATTAGTTTCTTTCTGTTTAGTTCCATGGAAATGGTCATTTAATTAATGCTTCACAGTATATGACATTTTCAATGAGGGTTTATTCTTGTTCAAGAATAAACTCCCAGGGCCAAAGACTGCAGTCTGTTTCACAGACTGTAATATTACCAATCCACTACACAGCATTGCTTCATTAACTTGGTGTTCACATAATCCCGTATTCTAATCCATATCTGCCATATTATATCTCACAAAATGACTTGTTCCTGTCATCTAGATACCCAGTAGATGGAGCTGCTGCGCTCCAAGATGCTATTATTTCATTTAAGGGCACGCTGTAAGAAGGTCATAGCATTACAAAATGTAAAAGTACACTTAATTTAAAGCTCCAGTGTGGGCCCTCTATCACCACCTGTGGACATCTGAGGGATTACCAAAACTGTTCTGTTCTGACCTGATTTGACCTAAATGTAATAAAAACAATTGTGTACTCATATTAAACATTCCAGAATGTTTTTTTGGTTTATTGATGCCTGCAAACTGTTTGTCAGATGAGTTCACACAATGTTGACTAGGCTTCACATGACTTTCTCTTTGTTTCTCAGTATAGCAGTGTTTAGATTTCATGTCACACGGCAACATTCTGATACTGCACACAGGAAGTGTGACAGACCGAGGCAGCAGCATTGAGTTAGTAAAATCATGTTTGAGTTTGACTGAAAACACAAAGAAAAGGTGGATACTCCTGCTCAAAAAAACCTGCATGTTCAACAGTTTATAACATCGACAGGCCCGTCCACCCCAGCATTGCCTGCCTCGGTATACTTACCAACGCTTCCTCAGTCAGGTCTGATAATATTGCTAATTGAGCCCATTTTCAGATTAAGGACACAGCATATATATAAAATTAAATTGTTTCTGTTCACAGAAAAACCAAACAGTGGCAGAATAATAACAACAAAAATCACCAAAAGTGGCACAAATGGAAATAATGCATTCACTTAGAGACTATAGTGGCGACAATTGACTTTGGAATAAATGACATGCAGCTTTGTGGTAAACAGATTCAGCACTTTGTGCTCATTGGCTGGCAGTTTTGAGAGATTTTGATGTGCCACTGAACAGCCTGTTCAATCTCTAAAGACCCTTTATTCAGTACATCCTTCACTGACTGTCCATCCACTGTAACATTTTATGAAGTGCAACTGCAGCTGCTGCTGCTGCTGCTGCTGCGGTTACTGTGACTGCTGCCACACCAAAGGCACAACTTCCAAAAGTGTTACAGGAATTCAAGGTTGGTTGCTTTCTGGTCTGGGCAATATTACCCTCTGGAGGAAGGAAGCATCAATCTCGCTTGTCTGGAGGAACAAAAGCCAGTTTCTGCAGCCAAGGAGGTTTTTTTGTTTGTTTGTTTTTTTTGTTTTTTTTTTTTGTTTTTTTTAGCTTTTTTTTCCCATCCACCTTTCTTCTCCAAAACCTCCTCCTCAGACTTTCATCGACTCGTTTTCCCAGAGTTAAAAATCTAAAACCATCCTAAACAAAAAGAGAACATTCTCTTGAAAGGAAAACATGTGTTTCTATGCATTTTTTCTTCTGTATGTTTCTGCGATGATCTTCTTCTGCTCCACGGCAGAACTACGGGCATTAAGACCCACAATTATGTGATTTTGATGTGATTTCTCTGACTTATTGACCAACAAGATTCTTCACTCAGGTCATTTTTTTCAAATTACATTACTTAACTTAAAGATTTCAGAGTCAGGGATGGCATGCAGCCAATTTTCTCATTTCATTTAACTTAGTTTTCCACTTTTTCAACCTTACTTTGCATTTGGCACCTTCTTCATGTGACGTTCCTCTGACTGCCTGATGACCATCTTCCTCTTGTGCTCCCAGCAATCACAAAATCTGATTAATTTACTCAGAGCGCACATGATGTCAAACATCCTGAAGCTTGATGAATATTGCACATCCTGTCTGTGGTGGCCTGCTTTCTCTTCCGTTGTACAATCACTCTCATTACCATGCACAGCAACCTTTTCTTTCACAAGGTCAGCTCTTTGCATGTGATGTACAACAGTAACTACCCTTCTCGCTCAGGAGAGACAATAAAGTTAACTGTTTGGAAAAAGGAGCACCGTCATTCCTGGTTTATTCTAATTATCCAGACGTGTCTGCCCTAAAAGTACACTTGGTCTGGGGGAGATAAAAGGGTGAGAGAAATTAAGAGAAATAAAGCAGCAGAGAAGGACAAGAGGAGAGGTCATAGGTTTCAGGGAACAGCAAAGTAAGCAGAAAAAGCATGTGTGAGAGAGAGCTGAAGGTGTGAAATCTGAAGGAAGATTCAGTACATGGAGGAGAGTAAATTTAAGGGAAAAAAGCAAGATGTAAACATTAAAAGTGATTATATGTAAAATGATTCCCCTCTTATAATCATTTTATTGGACAGCTCATAATGTGACCTTCCACAGCCTCCTATGTTGCCTCCAGTGGCTGGCAGACTGATTTCTTTTAATTGGAGTTGTGTTAGAATTTCCCTGAAAATCTAAGGGATGTGATGTTATGACTTCAGCCTACTATGATTGAAGCAGTGACTAGCAAGTAGCCAGTGAGTTGTAGTTTGTGTAGGAAGGTAGATCTGCTCATATCCACAAACTACTTGCTTCCAGCACAACACAGACTCCAACAGAAATCCCACAAAAACTTGATTTTACTTACCTCATTACTGTGAGTAAAATACTGCAGTCTCCTCTGCTCACTCGTACACACAGGGTACGATACGATGTGATACGCGATACATGGTCCATTATACCAATGATTCTTTGAGAATCAATGTACTGCAGTCATATAGGGATTCATCACAGTATCATAAAAACAAAACATCTGTGAAAAGTAAAAAAAGTGCAGGATTTCTCTATTTATTCACAACATAGAGAACAAAGTGCATAAAGTCCATGTACTGAATGTGGATGGGGCATCTCTTTACTTATCTCTTTCTCTGTCATTATCCCGCTGTAAACTCCCTCTTCTTCAGCCAGGTAACGTCAAAGTTTCCCTCTTTCATTTGAGCAGCGCCGCCACGAGGAGACATTATGTAACGACACCGGCAACTGAAACTGGCAGGGACTGTTCACTTTAGAGCACTTTAATTTATTAACTAAAATAATGATATTTGCCCTGGCGTAAGGATTATCATATTGCACGAGGAAGGACGAAGACATATCACCAAATCATTATTTTGACCCACGCTTATCACCCACCAATGTGAGCACAGCGGTGAGGCTGCAGTTCAGTTATGGCCACAAAAAACTGTATTAGAAACCTACATGCAGCCCCTTTAAGCATAGATTTTTTTTTTTTGCATGAAAAAGATTCTCTCTCTCTCTCTCTCTCTCTCTCTCTCCAAAAAATGGCCTTGCAGGAGTTGCATGTGTAGTTCTGTAGGTCTGGGACTGAGATCCTTAAGCTCTAAGTTGCTTTTTTATTGTGCAGCATAAACAAAATATTTTGCCATCAGAGAGTGAAACCTTGTTTTAGGATGACAGGCTGTTTCTCTCTTTTCTTTTTAAAGATATTCCAATAAACATCCTTCACACAGAGTGTCTTAAACAAGAAAGAAACAAAACAAGTAAGAGAGTGCTTGCTCTCTCTCTCTCTCTCTCTCTCTCTCTCTCTCTCTCTCTCTCTCTCTCTCTCTCTCTCTCTCTCTGGGTGTGTGTGTCTTCTTTTCTCCCTCTTTTGGATTTGGTCATTATTCCACACCGAGCTAAGAGGAAGCCAAGTGTGGCAGGTGAGAGCATCTTGACTAGACAGCTGTCAAAGCCAATCTCAATGTAACGAAGGGCAGTAAAGGAGAGCAGCAGCAGCAGCAGCAGCAGCAGCAGCAGAAGCAGCAGCAGCCGAGGCCTCACCGCTCTGACTGCTGTGAAGCATGCACCGCCACCCTACAACAAACACACAATGGGAGACCACCACATACACCTGCATGGGTGCTATCATCACCATGGTAACAGGTGATTGATCCCCTGAGTTATGCAGCAATGGAAACAAGAGATAGAGAATATTAATGGCAGGGAAAAGTAGAGTGACAGAGGCTGAACCATGACAGGATAATGGGTGAGAAAACAACTAACTAATATGCCAAGGGATGGATCAAAGAAAATTGCGTGTAGAGTGATTTGTGTTTGGCCATGTCTGGGAGGCGACGCTGTCACACTGCAGATTTTCATGCTCAGTTTTAAAATGCTGGTTGGTTGTAACCTACAGTATATACGACACAGACACTACTGATTTGGTTGAAAAAGTAAGGTGAATGGACCTTTCAGGTCAATAATTACAGTATATAATGAGAGTTGCAACTAACAATTACTAATTATCTGTCATTATTTTCTTCTTTAATCCATTACTTGTTTGGTGAATCTTTTTTTTTTTCCAAATCTAAAAATGGCAGTGTTTCAAATATCTTAATACAAAGACATGCAGTTAACTGTCACCAAAAGACAAGGAAACCAAAAGCTGAAGAAAATCCATGTTAACAAAGGTCTGGTTTTTAACGTTAAGGAGGATTTCTTGGCAGAAATTTAATAAACTAGCAACAAGTATGTTGGTTCAGTTGTATAATCGCTTTATAACAAGAATCATTAGGTTTTTGCAACCATAAATTAAGCCTTTTTATGTACTTAAGGAAAGGGCCTTGCTTTAAGAAGGAAACTTTTTCTTCTGCAACCCTAACATTCCTTCACTAAAGATGCTTCTGGTTACAAAAATGCACAGTTTTCTTATTTTCCTTTATTTCTTATTTACCAATTCATTGAATGATTTCAGTAGTATAGTCTCCAGGGTTAAGCCAGAGTCACAAATATAGCAAAGCTTTGATACCTATAGCAAGTTACCATGCCATAGATTAAGGCCTGTATGCAATGTTTTATGAAACAGTTCCCGCATTACTCACTTTCTTTCTCTGTCTCGCTCTGCATGTGTGCAAAATCTGCAACCATCAACACTTGCACTGGTTATATTAGCAGCAACAGAAGTGAGGTGGCAGTTATGGACTAGATCGCTGCATCAGATTCTCCTGGATGGATGCTACACCATGACATCCACCGTCTGGCTTCCACCCAGTGCTCCCTCACATCCACCACCACAAATACCCAGCATCTGACAGCTGATTATCCTTGATACGCACCAAGCAACAGACCCACTCATGCACACACAATCTCCAGAAATCTTGTTTACTTTAAGATTCATATTTACAGCACAGTTTGTATCCTTCCAGCCCAGGAACAACAGATGTGTACCACCGGGGAAGGTAGGAAACAAGGGTGATACGTATTTTCATATGCAGTGTGAACAGAAAACAATAAGAAAACAGAGGCTGCAGATGAGGAAAGTGTCAGCCATGAAGAAGAAAGTGATGTGTGGATTAAAGATGAGAACAATCTCAGAGATGCATCAGGGAATCACTGTCTCATTACTAGGGACATTTTCTTTTGTAGGGAAAAGGGGAATAATTCTTTTAATCATTTGTCTATATAAGAACAGAAACTGCTGTCTATTAATTCTGATCAAACACATGCAAAACCAGCATAAAGCATAAAGAATCGACTCTCACTTTCTTTTTACAATATAGAAATATTCAGTACCGGACTTCTTACATGCACAACAAGTTAATTATTAATGTGTTTTAGTCCACTGTGAAGTTTTGGATGAAATGCTGCTATAGGAAGCTTAATTTTCCATTCCCTTTCTTTGTGGACAACAAGGCTCAGCGTGCTGAAACATTGCTGTCTTTGCTGTTTAACCCTACAGCATCAACCTGGAGACCTGCTGACCCACAACTCGTTTATTTCATTTAATTTTTTTTTTTTTTTTTTTTTCTGCTGAATCATTTTCCCAAGAAGATTATTGCGCTTTTGATAAAGTGTTTAAGTTGCTGCAAGGTCAATGTAATTCCTATGCCAGATAAAGCAAACACACAGAGACCTGGTGCTCTGTTTGGGGGCCCTGAAGCCAGCTGATAAACCTGCATGGGTGGGGGGGGGGAGGATTTTTAAAAAAGATAAGAGTGAGAGAGAGAAAAAGAGGAACATGAAGGCGTGGAGGGAGAAATGGATCTCCAGTTTCCACAGCCAACGGGACGTCGTCTGTGATGGCTGCAGGCCACCCACACAGAAACAGCAGCAGCGACAGGCCGTTCACTTATCTTCCTTAGCTTACTGAGCCTCAAGGGGTGAGTATTATTAGAGATAAATGCTGCGCTTCTCCCCTGCTCTGTGTATGTGCTTGTGTGTCTGTATATATATATATATATGTCTATGAGTTATGTAATTGTGCTGGTAAATTCCCCGTGTCCACTTTGCACACACGTAGGGAGTTAAATTAGGAAAAATGCAAAGGTGAAAGATGATATGAGACCACCATAAATTGTCTGAACGGAGCAGAACATTTGAATCTGCTGCTAAAGTTTTTCTCTACACCTCGAATGATTTGATCCTTTCAAGACCACAATATTCAGTGTCTGCTTTCGACACTGCTGCTTCCTCATGGAGCAATAAAAAAGCAACTCTGCCCTCTGCAGTTTAAAATTGAAATTACACAACCTTCTTTGGCTGTGACTCACTTCCTTCTTTTCTTTCCTACAGTTTCATTGTTGAACGAATGTATGAATGAATGAACATATACATTATGTACTGTATACCTTAAACTTGTATTCAGGCATTTATGATTTTACATACATTTTAGAAACTGGCCACCACAGTGGATCACCTGCTCAGTGATCCACACATTTGATTTGGCAGAGATTTTTGATGGCAGATGCCCTTTCTGCTATGTATAGCTATGTATAGCGGTATGTGTGTATAAATGTGTACATTATTACTTAACCCAATATTTTAATTAAATAATTTACAAGACGGAAAATATGAAACACACGTCTGTTAGCCGGCAGCACTGCCTCGAATTTAAATGCCAATCAATTATAAAAGCAGCAACTTGGTGCAGTTATCACACTGGCCACCTTTGAGTATTTAATTCTCATAATCATGCCCTACCATTTGAATTTGTGTCTGTGTGTGTGTGTGTGTAAGGTTTGTGGGTAAATGTATTAAATCACTTCACAGAAAATAACACTGTGTGGCAGGTTGCTGTTGACCTTATTTGTTGGTGACAGGATCGCGTCACGTTGCGTAGAGCGATAAAGGATCAGTGGAAGTGGGGTTGAGTAAGTGTTGCGGCACCTTCCAGGGGGCCGTCTTATTTGCCATCTTGTATCAAGAGCTCCAGGATTACTGTGCTCAAGCAGCTGTGAAATCTCCTAAGACACCTCAAGCCACTGAAACAACTGGTGTCGGCCTTTCCCATTACAGAAACATACACCGGCCAGGGTCTATCCTGAATAACAAGGAGAGCTCCCCCATTGCATTCCCCTCTCTCTCACACACACATACTAACACAGGTTTACACAACAATTCTTATGACACTTCATTGACATTTGTTCTTTTGAACAGTCAAGCATTTTTCCTAACCTTACTCTAAATCTAAACCTAAATACAAATTCAAAACTTAGCCCTAAACTTAAAAATATTTCCTTGAAAATAAGAGCTCTGCCTCCTCAGGACCATTTTGTGGTCTTCATGGGGACCACTGGTCCTGACAAGGTCAGTGTTTATGCCAGTCCTCAAGAAGTAAAAAAAAAATATATATATATATGCAAGTACTCATACACATACAGACAAACACACACACTGGTTTCCATTTCTGAGGACATTGCATTGACTTACATTAATTTCATGGAGATCTACTTTAACCTTAACCATAATTACCCTGACCCTAACCTTAATCTAGCCCTAACCTCAATCTAACTTTAAAACATGTCTCCACCTTAAAATGTAGTAATTTATATTATGTGGACTTAATTTTTGTCCCCATAAAGAAGACAAGGCCCCATGATTGACTGTGTGAACAGATTTAGGTCTCCATAACATAAGGGATACAGGTACACGCACACACACACATACACACAGTCACAAAAAATTGGAACCTGTCCTTTTTCAGACTTCACCTGCCGCCAATCCAATTTGTGTCAACTGCCGTTCGTCTGCCTGTCCCCTCAACAGCATCACCAGCAACACCAACAGCAGCATCAACAAAAACAGCAGGTGTGTTGACAGGAGTCCAGAGAATACTCACTCGGGAGATTGTCGTAAACTTCCCCTAAAACACATGTTACCATCAGTGGTGCAGCCTCAGACCAACTGACACAAGCAATTTAAAAACTGAGGTTGACACGTGAGCAGGAAAAGAGCTCAAAATCCAGTTAAACCCCACAGATAAAATTGTGATTGTGAGTGTGTGTATCGTGTGTGAGTGCACACTGGTGTCAACCCTCTTCTCAGTGACAACCTGGTATTGTGCCATCACTATAGTCTATACTTATGTTAGTTTTAGAGGAAGTCATTTTTTGATCTAAAAAGAAAAAAAATGAATGAATGAATGAATGAATGTCTTTGCGAGAATCTTTTCTTAACACTTTTTTTGAAGTGTTTTTGAAGGTTACAGTACAAGCCTCTATTTGTCATGAGAGAGTGGTCAGCTAAGAATAAGAAAACACTTTCATATACTCTGATGTACACTGGTCTGCAAATCACCGTTAGTGAAGAAAGAAGAAAAGAAAGAAGGAGAAAGAATTAATAGATTAAAGTATACCAGCAGTGCCCTGCTTTTGCTCTAAAACAGCCTCAGTTCTTTGTCGCATAGCTCCGTCAACATGTAAGAAACGTTTAATTTCTGCTCCTTGTTGAATTGTTGGTGTTGCACTTTTAAAAGTGATATGTCCGACACAAATTTATGCAAAACCTGAGTACCCCGCAGTGTGACTGCAGTCTCATGTACACCAATAAATTCATCAAACTTTAGCTCTATGTAGCACTTTTCATACACTTAAGACAAAACACATAGTCCTTCACATAAAAAAACATCCCCTGCCTCCACTCAGACACTCACACACTTGGAAGAAAAAAAAGAATAGTTTATTAAAAATTGAAAAACACGCACATTGGCACTGAGGGGAAAGAAAACAGTTGTACAGTAAATAAATAAAATAATAAAAGTCATAGAATGTAAAGGTATTTAATTGGTGTCACACGGCCTCACATTCTGACCCAGGTCTTACTTTCCATGTCAGCATGTGTGCAGAGGTCCACTTGAACCTGCGTCATATTAACTTTGTTATCCACTTACAGTATTTCCATATTGGTCAGAGGGGACCATTCAGAGACTAATCCACACACCTGTCCACTGCACATGCGCCCTGTAGCTCTTGTCTGTCCATTTTCCAGACACACTCTTGATTTGAAGAAGAAACAACAAAAGGTAAGAAGAAACAACAAAAAAGATGTTAACAATAGAAAGTTGTTTGAGGTTACACGAGGAACTTTTCCCACATGTGTCCGAGATGTCAGTGTTTATCTGGTGGCGGGAGCTGAAGATAGAAAGCAGCAAACCCATAATAGCTTGAGGAAATAAAATGTAATTTATGTGGATTGACGTAATCAGCCGTTCTCCTTCCACTCAGCTCAGGGCCCCAGGCAATTGCCTGCTTTGCCTACCCTGCAGCCATGCCCCTGTCACATTCAGATGACTGAAGTTCACTGAACTCACTGGTATGCTAATGAGGCCAGTTTGAAACACATTTTGCTGTTTTGCATTCACATTATCGTTACGATTCATGGCTATGAAAGGAAACACAAGATCATCAATAGTCGACATCCTGTTAAATCCTGTGTGCGTCTCTGTCAGTCTGCACCTGCATGTCTGCATAGCCTCATGACCACTGATTAAGATGACATTTTTATGACTTTTAAGCAAGAAAATACTTTTTTGTCTCAGTCAGGAGCAAAAAGCAGGTTGTCGGAGTTTAATGGCCTCGTTCACTGTCAGATTGAAACAAAACTTAGTGGTACGACATAAGGAAGTTTGAATTAAGCTGTACCTGGACTGAAAAACCTTAAAGCTGCATGGAAATACATTTACTGTAGGCAACAATGTATACAAAAACGGACATTTGCAAAATGAACTTTCATTCTGAAACCTTGACATTCGCAATTTGACCAGTATCATGTAAGTTTCTAAGGCTGGAAGTTTACACATGTCACCTGCAAACAATAGCCCTCAAAACTGGATGACTATGTCCATTTTTGATAAAACAGTCTGGCAGATTAAATCTAGATCAGCATATCAGCATATGTGTCAGTTTTATACTGGAGACTGTCTGCAAGTCCTCCTCCCTCAGTGCTTTTATTCCTGGAACAGAAGGCAGATTTCTCATTCACTTTTTTATGCAAGGTAAAATGTATTTGCATTTCAAATGCCCCGTTCAATCATTTTGACAAAATTTCCCATGACAATGCTGCACCGGTGAAAGCGTGCAAACTGAGAAATAAAGGAAAAAAGAAAAAAAAAACAACAAAACAAAACAAAGAAAACAAAATGTATGCATGATTTCACCCTGACAGCCAATCGGCAGCCAGAATCATGAGTGTAATCAGGAGTAGCTGCTGGATCTGCTATGTCCTGCTGGTGAGCCGGTGATTGTCCCCCAGAGCAGGTGGGGGTTTGGAGAAGGTGGTGGTCGTGTGAACGGCCAACAGATTTATGACAGCCGCGCAGAATCTTGTGTACTGATTACACATCCAAGAAAAAGCATGCAGCAAACGAATATTAAATCACCACAGCTTATTGCCATGCCAGAGTGGGACTGAGTCCTACCGTGGACAAAATGCATGTGCAGCTCACCCCAATGAGCACTTGAGGCGACGGGAGAATTACATTTCTATGGGGGCTCTGGATGAGTTAGGCAATCTCCCTTTCCCACAGCGATGATTAATAGTGATGGTCCCATAAATTGTCCTGTCTGAGAAATATATTGCTGCCATAGTATCTGTTGTTTTGCACTGGGAGAATGCTGTGCTTCTGAGGGCTGTATAAGCAGTCCAACAACATAGAGTGCAGACCCAGAAAAATCCCTTTATTCTGTACAGCACAGCTGTACCCGGCTTCATTCATCAAAAATGATGATCACTTTCCATGCACAGAGTGAAATTAAGTAGCCTGTATCAGGCTGAGAAGTTAAATTTAGTATCCTTGTCTCATTTTATCCCACTAACCCTGTGCACACCTACAGCCTGAAAAAAGGTCACATATTAAGGCTGATGTTTGAAGTGTGTGAAAAGCAAAAACCTATATCTTTTCTGTGGAGTATAGGAGTGTGTGTGTGCGAGGAATTACTCATGTTGTCACTTGCATTAAGGTTTGTAATATCCATGTAAAGGTGAAGACATTGAATGGTTTGGATTAGGTTAAGGTTAAGGTCAGGGTTAGGCCAGTAGTAGTTATAGTTAAGGTTCAAGTAAGTCTCCAGGAAATTAATGTAAGTCAATGAAATGTCCTCTGAAGTCATAGAAAGCAGACTGTGTGTGTGAATGTGGGAGAGAGAAGTCACATTGTTTCAGTAACACAAGCTTCACACTGGAGCTTTAATTTGCAGATTTTGAAAGTGACAAATGTGTTGATACTAAACACACAAGTCAAATGTTGATGATTCCTGCCTAAATATAGAGTAGAAACTTTATTCATCCATTAGGAACTGCATTTGTGTGAAGCAGACATATCACATCAACACACTGCATGTCATCACGTGCGTCATATCATGACATATGACAAAATAACATTTTCAGTGAGGAACAACAGTGCATCATCTGTTAAATTATTAAACAGAGCCATGGTTCTCAAACTGTGGTACGTGTAACACTTGGAGGGAAATCAGAAAGACTGTTCTACTGTATATACCAGGGTATGTGGTCAGAGTGGAGCTGACGAATTTTGACCAGAGTGCGTAGGAAATGTAACAAATAAAAACATTGTAATAATTAGAGTCACCTTATCTCTCGCTCCATCTTGATCTAATTTCACTACACCAGTGTCTGAAGTATATGTGAGGAAAAGGAGGACGATGAGAGAGCAAATTACCTTATTGGGACTAAATCTGCCTCCTGTGAAAAGTCTGTAGCTGACTTTGCCCAGCCTATTTACATCACTGTATCTTAACAGTGGTGATAATGGTGTTGGTTCGAGAGCTCAATATTTTCTTCGGTGGTACTGAAATAGAGCTATAAATAGTCCTAACAAAAAAGAGATGATGGTATAGGATCCAATCCAATCCAATTTATTTATAAAGCACAATTAAAAACAACAGCAGTTGACCAAAGTGCTGTACAGTAGTATTAAAAGAAATAAATAAACAGATGAAAAACAAACAAATAAATAAAAAACATAAAACATGCAAGTAGACATGACATCTGCAGAACCATGGACTCACACTGTTTCAAATGCAAAGGAGAACAAGTAAGTCTTTAATAGAGATTTCAAATTTGACAGAGAAGGGGCCTGTCAAATGGCAGACTATTCCACATCTTAGGAGCTGCAACCGCAAAAGCCCGATCCCCTCTGAGCTTCAGCTGTGATTTAGGTATAACTAAGAGCAGCTGATCAGCTGATCTTAGAGACCGCAGAGGCACATATGGCTGCAGCAGGTATATTAATTAGGATGTGTATTAATCATTACCAAATCTGACGGATTTACGGTGACATTTGAACAAAATAAGAGCAAAATGGCACTTGACACGCATACATGTATGTTTGTTTACTCATAACCAAATCCACAGTCTTTACACACCAAAGTTTTTGTTTTTTTTGTTGTCTCCCCTGAGAGAGTGATAAAAGGAAGTTTCCTCAAGACAGTTTCTACAGTTCAGTTGGAGGCTATATAAAAGTTTTTTGGTTTTTTTTCAGTGCAATGAGGTTGTTTTATTTGATCATAACCCCTCTTGGTCTGAGTTATTGTTCAAATGTGAGTACAATTTTTGTTTCTCTCTGTTTGTAGCATTGTCCCACAGCAATATAGCACTTGATTTAATGTGCTTAAATACTGCATTCCAGGCGTCATCACTTGCAGCAACAAGATAAAGTAAGAACCAAGAGTCTAATAAGTGTATTAACACGTGTTCAAAGTATTTTGATGTTTTGTTTTGTTTTCCTTTAAGAAGACTTTAAATGTTTAAATTTGCTACATTTATTTGCTCGATTAATAGGAAATATCAACCAATGATTGGCTCCAGCTTCCTTCCCTAAAAGGATAAGTGGTACTGTATAGGTAATTGATGGAAGAATGAACAGAAGCTTATTCTTACATGTGAATAAATCTATGCAGTGCAGTTTTTTATAACCAATCTTGTCCTTTAATACCTCCCGATGCTCTCTTGTCTTAGTGTTGGCTCAGCCTGGACTCTCTTGGACTGGATTTTGAGCAGAGCTGGAAGGAGCCCAGACCATCCAGACTGTAGCCAGCACTTAGAAATAGTCGGATAGTGTCTGGCTGCAGCTCAGAAACCTTCCTGATTGAAACTCACATGGAATGAAAAATCACAGCGACACAGACTTTACTTATCCTCCTGATAAGTGTTATAGATTTTGGTGTTAGCTTATTGATGAACTGACTAAAAATGAGTTATTATGCACTTTGCCAATTGCCTGTTAAGCAGAAAATCCACACCACTCAATCAAGATGTGGCCAAGAGCTATTGCTTTGATCAATGGAGACTACAACTGAGATTTTTCTATAGTATCAGGCTATATAGCCTCAGGCAACTGCTGGCTGTGAAGAAAATATAATTGTGCAGGGAACCTTAGAAGGATAACAGTTGAAATATCAACTCTGAAAAGTTTAGATGACATCAATAAAACGTGGGCAAACTATAACCACTAAGGACAATTTATTTTCACTACTTTAAATAAATCAAAAGTCAAGTATTTTTCAAACAAGGGCAGAACATGTAAAACACACTTCATTTCATTGTGGCCATTTGATCATAAATCAAAATGTGTCATATCTTACATCAAAATAAAAAAAAAAAAGAACAAATTAATCAGATAAAAGCTGCCAAAATGCTTCCAAAATGAATTATAGATCCTACTCTTCAAATGTTGCTGTCAGACTATCCTGTGATGTGGTATGCGATTTGTCAGTATAATACATTTGCATTCTGTCACCTTTCATGTGTTCAACCAAGTGCAAACGCTGCGAATGCTTTCGGCAAGGGGCTTTTTGAAAACATGTGCCCAATAATTTACCTGTTTTAAATCTGCCCACTCTGCATAACTGTGTGATGCATTAACAACAACTCTACACATGACATTAGGTATGTTTCCAGCACAGGAACTAGTGCCCGGAACTAGGGACTTTACCCAGATCTACTATATGTGTGTTTTCACTGCAGGTACCAGGAAATAAATGAAACTAAATGTTAGCACCAGGTAGTTTTTTTTGACCCCCGGATCAGAGGGAGTACTTTGGGAAAGTTCAGGAACCCAGTGAGTGGAGCTTGCAGAACTAAGCATATCTTATGGTGCTCCGGTATTTTATATCAACAGATCAATCTCCAGAACGTTAAACACACATTAAAAAATATGTTTTAACTTTGCTTTGTTAAGATGCAGTGACTTGTATCTTTACAGCAGCACAAATTGAATCTCCTTTATGTTTAGATGTAGTTTTATTGTGTGTCGTTATAAGGTGTTTACTGTGTGAGTGTAGGTGGTTTACATGGTCTTCCTGCGGAGATAATGAGCCTGCTGTTAGTGTAGGTTTCCTCCACTGACTCCAGATGTATGTAGCAGATGATTCTGAGGTGCTGAATTGCTGATATGCGTGAATGTCACAATTTGTTTTAGCACTATGATGGACGGTTTTCCGTACCACTGATGGCTTTTCATGGGTGTCTGTCTGCCACACAATACAGGCCTGCAGTATGGCAATGGGCTGACGTGACCTTCCATCTATCCATGTTTTCACGGCTATCCGAGGTCGGGTCGTGTGACCCTGAAGAAAAAAAAACAAAAAAACAAAGACTTAAATAAATGAACCCATAAACACACTGTGGATGCATCACACAGATTTGTATCACAAACAAATGTTAAATCACAAGAGGCAATGTCAACAACTCACCCCGTGATGGCTCTAATTTGTCAAAGTGAAGCATCAGTTGGCTAATGCCACTGAGATGTGTGACATAGATCACACTAATGGCTGCTCATTCTTTACCAATGACAAATTCCACAACAAACGGCTGTGAAGATGCCCTGGTTTTTACGTTTCCAGATTAAAGTGTCCACATTTTCTCGTGTGGTAATGTATAACTGTCTGTGTATACCTTCCTTGTTTTTTATGAACAGAGACCACTTTGCGTTGCTGTGCAACATTACACAATTAGAGGTTAAATTGTTAAGCATGTTTTGTAATTTGCTTGAATACACCATCTGTGCCCGGAGCCTGTATAGGTGTCATGATGACATTACTGTTAGGTGGCTTAATGGCCCCAAATAGAGCATCCACCGACAATTTGTCAAAGAATCCCAGTTCCACATGTCAGAATTCCGGTGCAGCTTGAAATGTTTTGTTTCATGCCTCATTACCATCCTGTTTTACATGACAAGGCTCCGCATTCATTTTCCTGACTGTGCCTGAAATGAGACATGATACAGGCTTAAAAAAACCAACCAATTAATCATTAAGAGTTTCCTTGCCAAAATTTTACATGGTGGTTATGTCTGCAAAGAATAAGCTACGAGAGAATTCATGATGCTTAATTAGTCCATAAAATATAAAATAATCTCATAAAAGAGGATGTGCTTCTTTTTCAATCTAGGATTTGATGAATGATGTGAATTAAGCAATCCTGTCAATAAAAATACCCAATAACACAACTAAGTTGCAATCTAGACTTACATATTTCTTCACACACACAAATATATATTTTACATACCATCACAAAGGACAGGCTCTAGTAGCACAGATTTCTTGATGACAGGAGAGTATGATGGTGACGTTGCAAGATATTCCCACTGTTTGAAACCATGTGACACCAAGTGTTGGAAGGCTGTTTTACAGTTTTTGCTTTGAGAACTGTGGATTATGTTACAACATGGAAAAAAATAATTTAGCACTTCATGTGTTTAAATGAAACATTCATTCAACAACTTAATTCATGCCAGAAGCTACATACAGTTAAAACTCTCTGATGTAAGTTTATCTGTTACATAATTCTGGTTCACATAAAAAACAGAGAATGCAGGTTAGTTGAGCAGGCAGCAATTTTTAGAAGACAAGGTAGCAAGCACTTTTTTGCCATGGCAACCCCTTGAGCAGATAGTGGGAATCAGTTTTTACCCTGCCCGTTGATCAACCTTTCGTGAGGGTAAGATAACCCCAGTGCAGGTTGTGTCAGCTTATTTCCTTGGAAGAAAGATGAATCTGGGGTTGCACAGGAAAAGAAGTGATGGATGAAGCTTTCCTCCAGAAAGAAGCGCTTATCCTTTAATGTGATGTTAAAGGTAGTACAGTGTAAAGTCTGGGCAAGAAGGCCAAGAGTACATCCTTATTTTGAAGCTCCAGCCAGCCTCACCAAAAGGACTTGGGTTGTAGAGATCATCTGGACATGCACGATGCTTTATACACTTCTTGCCTGTTATCATACGTATTGATGCTGTGAGCAGATATTTGAAGCCCTGAAAAGATTTTCACTGTCTCACATAACATTTTTGGCTTTGTATCAGGATATCACCCCCCTCCAGGGCAAACCTTTATATATTTGATGGTGTGAATCCATTCTGAAATGATGGATTTCTCTCTCTGCTTTTAGGGGGAAAGGGATATTTGAAGTGAAGCACTTCTGTTCTGCCTCATCAGAAATCTTTAGATTTGTGGCTGATTCTAACTGACTGGGCTAATCTGGCAAACAGTTACTTGAGAACTAATGCATTTCATTTGAAGGTGGAAGAGAAACAAAACTCTTTGAGTATAAAGGAAGAAATAATGTGAAGATTTGATGCCTCCAAAGGGACAGACAAATGTTATATCTTCTCTCTGCCAGTGTTCCACTGTAGCACAGGTTGTGTTTCACTTAAGTATTTGTTTTACATGTTTTTCAGTAAATATTATTTTGTTTATTCCTACCCCTGTTTAGCATGTAGCCTATTTACATTAATTCTTATTACAACATGTCTGAAAGAGACATAAACCATACCATATTCCCAGAGACTGAATCAATGATTGGTCAAGGGATATTTCCTTTCTGTCATTTACATACATATACAATACTTATACATACTACTAAATCAAAATGATTTTCGGTGTTTCAGAAATAGCATATGCATATCCCCTGAAAATGCAATTGGTAATGATGGGTAATAATGGGAATATGTGTCCTTCTGTGTGTATTTTACTCTCTCTGTGTCTCTGTCTTCATGTGTATGTCTGTGTGTGTGTGCAATACACCAGTAGAAGTGAGGACATTTTAGCAAATCCTCACAACTTTAAAGGAATTCATTTTATTTAATTAATTTTTTATTTAACCAGGCAGGATTCTTATTTACAATTGCTCCCTAGCAAAAGGGCCTTCTGATGGAAAAGCAAAATTGATTTAAAACAAGCAAGACAATAGCAACACTAGACTAAGTAAACATATTAACAAGGCATTTACAAAGTCACAGCTAAAATGCCCACACAAAGGCAATTTTTTACATGAGGATAGGACTTTTTGTCAGTGTTGGGGACAGAAATTGAGTTAAGGGGGGAAAAGATCAGTTCAATAGATTAGCATTCAAATTTGAGTATAATTGAAACACTAGTAGAAGTGTTTAAAACAATTGGTGAATATTTAGGAGGAGATCTCGACCATGGATAATAATATAGTAAACAGGAAAACAATAGCTGGAAATCCAGCCCCAACTTAAAAGTCAGAGACGTTGTCATAAACACATAACATTACTTCTCGTCATGCTTTACAGTATGATGAATTGGTCACATGTTTGACACGTGCGGTGTTTTGTTGACGTTACTGGTGTTACGTTCAAACTGTGACTTGCCTACGTCATAAACTTCTTCCGGTGGTCACGCAAGGTGGGCTATAACAGCTGTTGCAGCACATTCCGCATGTTTCATTTCATCTAAGCCGACGGATCGATTGACTTTCGGCCGTTTGTTAATTTACTTCCATGTTTTCTCGAGCAGGAAGTTTTCCGAGGACGGCGTGGAATTGCTACCGAAGGTCATTTCCGCTAGCTTGACTTCAAAAATAGCTTGCTTGCTTATTAATGATGAACCAACTACTGATTATATTGGGAAAACACAAGAAAAATTCAGTGAAAATCATCATCTTATACAACGTTTAACATTAGCATTGGTGTCCAGAATGTGGGAAAAGACCTATGTATGCCCACGGCCATGTGTTAGCAGAGTTATACTGATTGTTTAGTAACTGCCTAATGTAATCTTGATTATATGCAAATATGTCGTTGGTCAATGGCGTTTCTTTGTGATAGACAAGATTTAGTAGCTTATTGTGGTAAATTCGGCATATATGTGACCAATCACTATTACAATATATTTTAATATGTCAACTTTTATGTTGGCATGGCTGTTCATTTCGGCGTTATGTTCGTTCGCCCTGCACCAAATGTTGGTCGCTGTGCGACTAACATTTCTTAGATGTGTTTAAAATATTTGCCGAATTTTAAATGAGTATATATATTTTTATTATGCATGTAAAGCTACAATTTAGGAGGCGTTATTACTTTTCTAATGAGCGTGGCATGTATAGTTTGACAGATAGTTTAAGGGGTTTGGTATGTCCTTCGTGCACATCAACTCGGAGCCCTCTACCGACCGTGAAGAGCAAGTGTACTCCTAATCCTGGATTATTTAACACAATAATCTTACTTCAAGACCCGGTTTGAAAAGGTGTAAAACAACACCATTTAAGACGTCGTGTCCGGTAGCGTGGACCATAAAAATAGACATGTGTATTTTCAGACCGGCAATGTATGTCATTTTGATGCGAATTGTTAGCCTCCGCTTCGCCTCTTCCTATGATGTCTTCACGATTACACGGTCATTGCTCAAACCTGGACACTTTCAAAACTAACTGTTGTGTAGTTGAGTGTACTGTACAGTAATTTAACTATAAACCGAATGTTTTAACCACAGCGTGCTCCAATACTGTGGTTTGCATCTTTCAGAATGGGGAATTTCACATCCTCCACCGCTGCAAATCTGTCCAGCACAGCCTGTGTACAGTACGTCCAGGTACGTGGAGGTGTGCAGATCTGTTACCTGTAGTCAAAGTAGTGTCCTCATTTTAAACACCCGTGTCCAATTTGGCTTCAAAATCAAAAATAGATCGGATTCAATGGATATGTGTCCACGGTTTCAATTGCCACTGCTTACTTGTCATCTTTGGTCAAGTCATTTCAGTATTCATTGCCTACTGTACTGATCTGTAGGTGAATAAATCTGAAAGTGACTAAATGGGACCAGAAGTAGACCGAATGAAGCGTGATGTGATGTTGATGCAGAGACATTTGCTGTAAAGGTGTAATTTAAAATTTATATTTAAAACATTAGAATTTTTTGGGCTGTAGAGGACGAATGTATTGATTTCTGGTTTATGAATCCACCATCACAGCTCTGAAATAAAGATTACATTTTTTAAATATTTTCATTTGTAATCTGTGTTATATTAATGTTAACCAAACGTCCTATTTTTTTATTCTTTCAGGAAATGGTGTCACAGAATTGTGTCGTGATATTTTCTAAGACCACTTGTCCTTATTGCAAAATGGCCAAGAATGTGTTTAATGAAATCGGTGCAGCCTACAAAGTAATTGAGCTGGATGAACACAGTGATGGGAGGCAAATGCAGGAGGCCTTAGCTCAGATTACTGGTGCCAGGACGGTAAGAATCTCATGTCATATTTTGGGAATTTCAAGTAACAAAATAATTTACTTTACATCTAATAAAACATTGAACCAAAATAGGAATCTCTGAGAGTGTGGTTTGTTCTCTACTAAGCTCTACATTGAAGTTAAATTTAGACTGACTTGTCATCTACTGGGTCTATTGTGGTCAGACTCCCAAGGATTTTGGGATCTTGAAACATAATAGCTGCATCTGTGTCAAGATAGACCAACTTTTACCATTGACATTGTCTCATGCAACAGTGTTTAACATCAGTTTCAGCTGCCAGTATTTATAAAAAAAAAAAAAAAACACCATATCAACTACCATATGCTAACCAAACTGTAATGTTTGTAAAGTAACCTTGTACATCTATTTTAGAAGGGATCTACTTGCAGTCTAACATAATATTATGACATTATTTGTATGTTCAGGTTCCAAGAGTCTTCATTAATGGAAACTGCATCGGAGGTGGCTCCGACACCAAACAGCTCCATCAGCAGGGAAAGTTGGTGCCCTTGATCGAAAAGTGCGCCCCCTGCTGCGCTGCATCCAGTTCTGAAGGTTCGGGCAGCGGACACTTTGAGTCGGCTAAATGACTAACCGTTTTTGTAGTTTTTTACAATTCTGTATTTATTACATGTATTCACAGTCTTGCGTTACAAGTTGGACAGTACTTGAGCTTGATTGTGATTTAGTTTTTAAAGTGCATTGGATACTTGTTTTTTTTTTTTAACTACACTGGTATCAATCCAAAGTTGTAAAGTACATTTATTAAAGTTGCCATCTTTTAAACAAAGGCTGCAAATAGTCAAAAGTACTTCCAATGCATCATTAATGCATGGTTTTATTGAACGGTATTACCTCTCAAAGCATCCAGCTTCATCAAATTTGCTCTTTGAACTCATGTTGTCTTGATGGCTTTATTTATTTTTTTCTTTAGTTTGTATTGATGCACACATTTTACTGTAGTGAGTAAATGAACATTAATAAAAAATGTTTTTAAATTAATGTACATGTTCATTTGTTTATGTGGTATTAGGAAAAGGTTATCAGTATGATATATCGCTTGTCAGCATTTTTCATACTATGACTCATGTCTTTGCAGCAGCTGTTTTTTTTTTTTTTTCAGTTAAAATTAGGTTGGAAGTTGATTCGTTTTTATTAATATAAGGGATCGTTGGTGCTAATTTTATGAATACAAACATTAGTAGGCAATTGTATGATGTCAAAATCATATTAAACGCATGTAATGAATGAACTGGATACAGTTTGATGATTATGTATTTCAATGAGTTTTCCTCTGCGTCTTTAACCACGAGTGCCTCATTTGGTCACCCTTTGTCGAATATTGGTTCTATTTTAGAAAACATGCTCCTTATACGCCATTGTATAGTATTTATGTTTTCCTTGGCTTCATAAATTGACTCGCATTTAAATTGTTGCCAATGTTTGGACGTGTTTTTTTTTTTTTTTAAGTCCCTAATTTCGGTGTGCGCTGTAACATAAAACATGCGCACCTACAATACCAACGTTGCAGCGTCACTGACGTCACTTTAGTGCTGCTTTAGTTAGCCTATCTGGTAGGTGTGCTGCTAAGCTAGAACCTTAGCATTTTGTTTATGTGCACAGTTTCTTGAATAAACATTTTATTTGAAAGAATGGCTGGCAGCGCAGGAGAGTGGTGTCTGATGGAGAGTGACCCCGGGGTGTTCACGGAGCTGATTAAAGGCTTTGGTAAGTGACTCACAGCTAAAAGCTAGCTGCCCATTCAATTTAACGCGGCTATGCGACAGCGCTAGCTGTATAGTTGGTGTGCAGCGAACAATACTAAATAGCGGCTACGAATTTCACGTGCAAACGGAAACCATGTACGCAGTTAAAATTGTTTTGTCATTTCATTTTATACTGTTACGCAAATCGCACATTCTCCATAAAGTGGTATAAGTAATTTTGCAGTACGTGAAAACCTCATAAGACAAGCTAACTAGCTAGCATTACTCAGCGTCCAAAACAACGGCGCGTGAAATTAATTCGTCACTCATGAATGGTGATACACTCACTGTCGTGAAACGGACTCTTTAAAATTGTTCTCTTATGAATATGAATGTCTGAACGCACCAATGGTGCGAACTGTGAATGAGTTTTTGATGCTTCATTTGTCATTACCAGGCTGCAAAGGAGCCCAGGTTGAGGAGATATGGAGTATGGAGCCAGAGAACTTTGACAACTTAAAGTATGTACATACTCTGCTCCCTAGTTATCATTCATGCCCTCACTGAAAAAAATCCTTTTAATTCATCTGTTTCGTTCCAGACCAGTTCACGGCTTGATTTTCCTGTTCAAGTGGCAGCCGGGTGAAGAGCCCGCTGGGTCTGTTGTCCAGGATTCAAGACTTGACCAAATCTTCTTTGCGAAACAGGCATGTTTTGTTACAAAACTGACGCATTTAGCCTTTGGGGAAAATCGTGACAATTTGCAGCTGCCTTGTATGCCACCTTAAAAAGCACCATTATCAAGATGTTTTGAAGCATAGTTTGTAATTAAAACTCAATGTCTAACCCTTTCTTTATGATCTTTATCAATATGAAAAGGCTTTTAATAGTGAGTTCCTTTTGATCTTTCCATTTAAAAAGCCAAAATTATAGTTAAGACAATGACATAAGGCACGGTAGATTTGGTATTTTGTTCTCTATTTCACTATATATGGTGCAGTGTTTGGTATCACACTGGCCAGAACAAAAGAGAAGCTTGAGTCTAATTACAAGATGTAATGAGCTGGATAATAAAACTCTGTGCTTCTTTAATTTAATGAGTTTGTGACATTAAGCCACTTTTCATCCTAATAATATCATTCTTCATATTTATTATTGCACTGTCTTTATGTGGACCTTCATATGAGCAAAAAATTTTAGATTTTAAAGTGTATTGCGCACTATATGTAACCTGTTTTTTTTTAAAAAAAAAAAAACTGATCTTACCAATTACCTTGAATATGTTTAAAAGAAAATCAAAACACACATGATTTGTTGTGTTTGAGAAATCTTCTGTTTGTGTATTTTCAGGTCATAAACAACGCCTGTGCCACACAGGCAATTGTCAGCGTTCTTCTTAACTGTTCCCATCCTGACATGTTGCTTGGAGACACGCTGACTGAGTTCAGAGAGTTTTCACAGAGTTTCGACGCTGCTGTATGTTCATGGTATTTTCATATCGAATCCAAAAAAGTGGCATTCATTTTGTATTTTTGATTCAGGAATTTTGTCTTGTAAATTATTTTGTCTTGTTAAAAGTTCAAATATGAATCTCCTGTTTAAGTTCCGTGTCAGCCACATACAAATTTAAATGAGTGGTAAATAATGCATTGCTCGTTCTAAAAATAACATTTGTACTGCTATCTCCTTTTGGAGGAATAATTTGTTACAAAACTCACAATTCCACTTCCCCCTTCCATTCAAAACAGAGATAGTTTTATCCTCTTAGCCTCAAAACCAAGACTCAGTCGTCTGTCTCTCTGTCCCACAAAGATTAAGAAGAACCAGGTTAAACTGATTTATGCTGCTTGTTTTCTCTGGTTTCCCCAAGACAGTTTAGCTCCATTATTTTAGAGACAGAAATATCCAAAGAGGAAAAAAGCAAAATGTGAAATTTTAGCACATTATAATCTGTTTATAGAAGCAAAACCTTTATTTCAGTCAGTAGTTTTAAATTTAATGCCATTTAAACACCATATGTATTTGAAAATATGTAATCAGTTTAATACAACAGATCATCTTTAAATCCATTGGTCATAACCTAATTATTACAATCATGCATGTTCAATCTCTTTAGATGAAAGGTTTGGCTCTCAGCAACTCTGAAGTGATCAGACAAGTTCACAACAGCTTTGCCAGGTAAGCTCCTGCTCATATCGCATCCAGCTGCAGAGGTTCTGTTTTGTTGACTTTGAGTTCATATTTATTTTACTTAGGACAACGGAACTCTAATTTATCTGTTGTTTTAATTTATTGTAAATTTGTGTAATGGATTCTTAGAGAAACATAATTCCCACATCCATATTTTATATATTTCTTTTTTGTTTACAGACAGCAGATGTTTGAATTTGATGCAAAGTCATCAGCAAAGGACGAGGATGCCTTTCATTTTGTGAGCTATGTTCCTGTAAACGGCAGACTATACGAGCTGGACGGACTTCGAGAGGGACCAATTGACCTAGGTAAGCAGAAAAATGTAATTTGTTTTCTTTTATTGCTCTGAGGTTTCAGCTCTTAAATTGGCAGTTTGATGTCTAAAGTCCTGTATGAGGCCCTGCTGTGCACAGCTGAATTTTCGGCTTGTTGGCTGTGGGCTTTTTCCCCTAAACTGCCTGTTTTAATGATGATGTACAGTGTGTGCTTGCAGTTTGTGTATACAGACACCTGCAGTATTATTTTATTCCTGTCTGTATTCCACCAGGTGTTTGCAATCAGGACGACTGGATCAGCGCAGTTCGGCCAGTGATTGAAAAAAGAATACAGAAGTGAGTACCTTTCTGAATTTATAGATGCACTTTAAACAGGTGTACATTCATTAATAATTTTAATTCTATAATTATTTTTCCACTATTTTGTTGAAACACTGACCTGTAATTCTTTGAACTAATAGATACAAGAAATGAGTGTTTAGCCATGTGACATCACTGGTTATTTGTTGTTTATTGGCATTTTTATGGTTTCATAATTTAGTTATCTTACAGTAGATAACAACTTGCTTATCAATATATAGTTACAGTGAGTTTGTCTGCCCATAAAGATACTTTTTTTAAAAGAAACTAAGAAAATAAATCATTCACCACTACATTACATCACAGTACTTAGAATTGTTTTATAAACCATACTTTTATTCATTTTTTTCCCTCCATCACTACCTTGATTTTCTTGGTGTATCATTCTCTTCTCATTTCTTTTCGCCTTCAGGTACAGTGAAGGAGAGATTCGATTCAACCTAATGGCCATCGTGTCAGACAGAAAAATGATATATGAGAGGAAAATCACAGAGCTTCAGACTCAGCTTACTGAGGTGAATGAATGGCAGCAAAAGAGCTGAATCCACAGCAGACGTGACAAAGAATTATTTTTTTTCTTTTCTTTTTTTGGTTTGTAATTTGTAGCTGTAATGTGTGGAAGTTAAAAAAAGAAAACATTTAGTTTTGTTCAGCACACATGACACATTAGTGCAGTGATGCATACTTGTCATGAGATACTGCTTTTATAATTTGACAGGTTATTAAGGTTAATTATTGGGTGTTGTCACATATGTGCTTTGCTGCACCTCCAGTCAACCACACACTATAGTGTTGTCCTAATGAATATATCACACCTTATAAACATTACTCTATTGTAATCTACATTACTCCATTAAGGTTAAACCATTAGAGGTCAATACTGCTATTTCCTGCTGGCTTAATAGTCCAATCATGACAGCAGCAGCAGCATTAAAATAACATCTGAATTAGATTTGAGGTTTTTTTTTAATCAACATAAGCCTTTTCATCACATACATTGTACTCACAGCTGGTTATCATTATTTTTCCCTTTTGTTCTCACAAGTCGGTGTACATCCTATATGCTTTTAAAATCCTTTTGCCCCTTCTGTTCCCAGGACGAGCCAATGGACACAGACCAGAGCAGTACGTTTCTTAGTTCCATTCAGTCAGAGATTGCAAAGTACCAGCTCCTTATTGAAGAGGAAAATCAGAAACTTAAACGATATAAAGTGAGTCTCACATTTGTTTTGGTAGAAATACATATAAAGTACTGCACAAACGTTTAGCAGGTGTTTGGTATAATCCTACAAAATCCTTGACTATGCAAGTGTACCAATAAGAATTTATGCTGTTTTGATTTTTTTTATTCACTGTAGATTTGTCTCGTTAGCTTGCTCTGAATTTTGTAAATTGATAGAATCAATAATTATAATTTTGTTTGTGAGGACTTTCTCACTATACAGCATTTTCTATGGACAGTACTGTAACTGTCCCAGTGAGGCAGCAGTACAGTATATTTATAAAAAAAGATATTTTTCATGGGGACATTATACTGTATATGTGAAGACTAGAATGCTTTCAGTCACCTCCAAATGCCCTTAAACCACAGAGGATTTACTGCCACATTATTCCTCTCCAGTTTCTTTTTTTAATCACATCTTGAATTGATGTTGCTTGTTACAGATTGAAAACATTCGACGAAAGCACAACTACCTTCCTTTCATTATGGAGCTACTGAAAACACTGGCAGAGTACCAGCAGTTAATACCCTTGGTGGAAAAGGTAATTTTGGCTTTTTACAATAATACCTAATTTCCATTCAGGGCTGGGAAATAAAACATAACAATATTTATCGCAATATATTATTTTCTTAAACCACAATATAACAAAAGTCTTATTTTTGCTGACATGTTTATGCATTAAGCAGATATGCAGTTTTCTGCGACCAAAGAAGTTTACTTTATGCCAGGCCCACAAACCAAACTTAAATTGTTTGATTTGATATTATTTGTTTTGAAATTGTTTTTATTGTGACAGCATATTTGGCCATAGTGACCACTGTCTGGGAAGGTGTACAAAGAAGTACTTTGACATTTTAGAATAAAGCTGGTTATTTATTTTTTGAAGACAAATTGCATGGACAGTTAGCAAACTGAAACTTCAAAGTTCTGTCCACTAGAGGGCAGACATAATATTTTTCAAGCATAACACTCCATGCCTAGTTTTTGAATATAACATTTCTCTTTACACATCTGTAGTGTGTTGGACTCTGTTTTCTGCTGATTTCTGTGTCGGGGCACTGATTAAAAAAAATGTCTCTGGGTTTGTCCCACCAGGCAAAGGAGAAACAGAGCGCCAAAAAAGCTCAGGAGGCCAAGTGAACAACAAAAAAAAAGCCCTTCAACAGAGAAGCCTCTAAATACACAATCACAGACACACAGTCACTCTTTCATCAGTGAGCCACACACACAAATACTGTACATCATTTGTCATATGCATAATAATGACTGCGGATAGTCTGCAGGACTTCCTTACTGTGGCATCCTGTGAACCTCACAGACATGAAGAACTGTACTGCAGGTGTAGCAGAGAGACTGTCACTTTCTCTCCATGTGTGTTCATCAGCTCTTACTGCATGATAGAAGGAAAGATGTGCTCAAATGTTCTGTCTTATTTTCATAATAAAATGTTTAGATGTTTATGAATGGTTTGGTGTCATGACAGATTTCCCCAAAGTTTTTCCCCTCGACTTCATTCACTTTGCGAAGATGTGTCTAGTGTTTTCTTTGTCTGTTTGTTTTTTTGTTATGGCTCCAAAAGGTGGTCAGACATCTCGGTAGGCCTTTGCTGCCACCTACTGGGATAGCAGAGGAGTGATGAGGATTGTGTTTATACTATAAGAAACAGCTGATAAACTTTATTAGAATATTATAGGCGAATTGCTTATGCGAAAGACTCTATTAGGTGAGATGAATGCCAATCATCTTTTAACAAGGCTGATGAGAGTACACTGTCAACCTGAAAAGTCCTCACAGGCACATCATTAAGGACTAATGCATTTTGGTGACTCCTTTGGTTTTTGGAGGTCTTCCTGCACCAGTAAGCTGATGTTTTGGACATGGGAGACCTTTGTGGCCTCAATTATTTTTTTTTTTAATCTTGTAATTCAACTTCTGGTACATTCTTTGTAATGCAGCCATACTTGGCTGCCACATAGGCCATGCTGGAGTATTGTGTGCGTCTAAAAGCCTGCGTAGTCTGACGTATTTGCTGTCTCCCAAACACAGCAGAACGTGGCACTTTTCTATTTTTGCCTCGGGTGTTTACATGCGCGCCTTAAGTACTTGCTGGATTGGATCCCAGTCATCTGTTGCCAAGAGCCTTCATGGCAACAAATACAAACTCACAGGTTTTACTACTAGATCATAGAATGGCATGTGTTGCATACTGTCCATGTCAGGCCACACAGATGAAGTATTCACAGTGACCGAACCAGTCTGTTAGGGTGTTTATGAATGTCTCTTTGTCTTTACTATTATCGTGTCTTCGTCATTGAAGATGCAAATTATCACCTTGTCTGTTTCCTCACCATTGTGTCTTTGATATTTGGTAACATGACTTAGTGTGGAATGTGCATAGTGTGTAGTGGACTATAGATATTGGAGCAGACACTGCAAAAATAATTGCCTAAAAAAAAAAAAACAACCAACTTCTGTAATAAGGAATATATGCAGTGTAGGCCTAAATTTAAAGGTCATGTAAAGTTCATTTGTGCATAGTGTTGGAAGTCCATAAAAACAGTGGGTCCATCCAAACCCAGACAATGAGCAGTTCTTGAAAATATCAGAGCTCCATCTAGCAACTGCTTTCATTGCTTCTTCTCTTTCTGATGATTTGCTTGTAAAGAAATAAATGTCAGGAAAAGTACCCAACGTTCATGAACTGCATGATTTTCCCTTGAGCAGCCAACTAAACCTCAAAGGCATTTAGTTTTACTTTTCTTTTTGATACCATCGTCAACACTGCTGGAGCGAATGCAAATGCTTTCTTTCCAAAGGAGGATTATAGGTGGCTTTTAATAATTGGCATTTTACAGAATCATAAATCAAACGCATCAGGAAGAGGCTTTATCAGTGACTGTAAATTCTATTAACCACAACTGTACTTTGAGCTAGATGCTAATATCGGGTAAGTACAGCTAGGTGACAGTCATGTTTAAAGTGAGTTTAGATAGGAAGGCAAAGGTTGACCAACACCTTTGCAGTCAATTCTGGGAGGGACATGATTGTTGGCTGACTAAATCTGACTGACTGTCCATTTCATGGTAGTGTGCAAAGAAAACTATAAGGATCGCCATCTTTACTAGTCTTTATCTACTAGGCAAGTCTAACATTTACAGTTAAACACAAATAGTACATACGCTTCCTCTGGCAGCACTTGGAGGGAAATCAGAAATATCATTTTACTGTTTATACCCGGGTATGTGATCGGAGTGGAGCTGAGGAATCTTGACCAGAGCGCGGAAATTAAACAAATCAAAAAATAATCATAATTAGACTCGCATTATCTCTCGCTCCTTCATCTAATTTATATCAGTGTCTAAAGTATATGTGAGGAAGAGGAGGATGAGAGAGCAAATTATCTTATTGGGAGTAAATCTGCCTTCTGTGAAAAGTCCGTAGCTGACTTTCCTCGGCCTTACACCACTGTTTTTCAAGGTTGCTGATAATGGTGTTACTTCAGGAGCTCGGTATCTTCTCAGGGGGTACTTGGTATAAAAAAGTTTGACAACCACTGACTTAATTGATATTCAGTCGAGCGATGGCCTGACAAGCTGCTTGCGTGGCTTAAAATTATGAAGATTTCATTGCTAAAGATGGTTGTTTAATAACATAAAATTTACATGCTTTACCAGCCAGTGTGTTTTGAAAACATCCACGCCGATGACAGGTCTACTCCTGGCCTGTGGACCTGCAGAGGTGGTGGTTAAACAGACGATGTTATTACATCAGTACAGTAGGCTTGAGGGGAGAGCAGGAGCTGTCAGATTGTTAGAAGCAAGGTTTGAGGGTCTGGCCACTGTCAACCCTCCTCTATGAGTTCACTGCTGGAAACAGCTTCTCTATCAGAGGGCAGACACACAACAGGCAAGGAGGACTCTCTGTGCTGTCAGTCAAGGTGTTCTCTCCTCTTCTACTTTAAGTGCAGGGGGTTGTTAACAGTATGAAAATGCAGCTGCGATTACGTGATGTCAGTTCCACAAAGAGACGCCGTGTTCCAAAAAGATGAAGAATGTTGTTGTGCAGCCCACCATCCGGCACTTTGTGCTGGATATTTGAAACCATTAGCAGGTCAGACATTGCTGAAATATAACTGATGGAAAGCACCTTTCAAAAGTAATAAATGAAATATTTTTAGGTACACTAATGTTATGCGGAATCTGCATATATATATATATATATAGTTGTTTCTCTTAAACTAGTGATAAAATGAATAATGTATAACTTTTTAATTTAATATATATTGGGTCACCTTTTCGTCTCCTCCTTCCTAATATGATTTCCACTTATCGCTGTGATAAGCATAATCAGCAACCAAAATGTCAAATAAATCCACATATGGATGCTCATCATAACCACCTAACTTAACAACCGTGACTAAGAACTTTGAGCAATGAATAAAACCAGTGACAGTTTAGTAAAATCATAATAAAATCATTTTTTTGGTAATATGGCACTGCTGTGAAAGGCAAATCAAACGAGGTTCAACATTCTTGTTATGTCTTAGCAGGGCTTGGCCAAGCCTTAATGGGGCCCTAAGATGAATTTGAACTGGGGGCCCCCAGTACTTGACTACTATTGATACAACTGTAACACTATTAATTGCATTAATTAGTTATAGTAATTATATATTATAGTTGGTATTTACACCCAACCAGTATTCATTTCCTGTGAGTGTGGTGATACTGAACTTGAATTAAACAAGTAAACGAGCTTAATGACTTTAGTTTTTAAAAATTAGAACAAATGTTCACTAAATGAGCAATCTTCAACTCCAAAATAAAACCACACAACTTGAGCTCAACACTATCTAAATATATACAGTCTACAGATACCTAGATTTCTTCGATGTGTTAGTGTTTATTTATTTATTTATTTATTTTTTACATCTGTACATATTAAACTAACATTTTAAAGATTTAACACTATCTTTTTTTTCTTTTGTCTTTGGACCAGGTAAATTAAATAGTTACAGGTACAATGCACTTTTATCAGTTAAGAAGAGTGTAAAATGGTCTATTTTAAAATGTTTTCTAACGTTTACACAAACTTACATGCTCTGACTTATTTGCATTCAGTTTGGAAATAAACAAATCAGAAATATTTCAGCACTGGAAAAAAAAAAAAAAGTTTATTTCTCAAGCAGCCCAGCTGCTCGACATTTAAATTCACACTCAACAAGCCATGTGTATCTCAAATGTAATATCACTATATTTACAATAAATAACATTGCCAAAAATGGGACTCAAACACTTGCTTTTGTCAGTCACTTCACACCGGACACAGTCCTCAGTGGAAATTACAAATGCTGTGTAATAAAAGTGCACTTTTTGTGTAAATGGATGCTAATCCCATATGGCAATAAAAAGGGTCACACAGGAAGTTTTATGTAAAAAGCTGACTGTACCACATGAACAGGAGAAAAATAAATAGCTGTGTCTAAAAATAAAATGTGTGGTAAACTCCTCTCATTCTGCGAATGCAGTGGCTCGACAACAGCACTTTCTTGAATTGTTTCATTGCCAAGAAAGGTACCAAAGAAAGAAAGTGCAGTTAATGGCTTAGTGAAGAAAATATAGCCTCAATTCCATCTGGTTGAAATGCCGCGTTTACTGCCTGCAGCGGCATATACATAGCATCCAGCCTAATCTTCCATCGATAACAGCTCCCAGCAGGACACACTGGAAATTGCTCTGGTTTTTGCATTTTCCACACTTGCTGGTAATGTTTATTGTCAGGGTTTGCATTTGGGTCTATTATCCCAAGACTGCGGCTGGAATGAACATTATCAGTGTTCTAATCACACAGTCACAGTGGTAAACGAGTGGACTTCAGGAGTGGCCGCTTCGTTTGACTAGGACTTAATGTGTTTGTCGTCTCTCTTGGCAGCCACACACAGTTCCTTGTAGAAGTCAGAGTGGATGAACCTCGGGTAGGAGTTGTTCTCCATAAGACTGTAGACTTTCCTCTGAGCTGCCAGGAAGCTTGTTGTTGTAGGCTCATGTAGGCTCTGGGTGATTGCATTTTTAGTGTGGTAATCCAGATTTATCTGAGAGGAGAGAAACATCCAGAATGAGTCCACAGTAAACATTTATAATAAGAATAATTCATGTGTTTGCTTGATACATTTTGTAAAACAACAACAACAACCAAAAAAAAAAAATCTATACAGTATATGTATACTATCTATCAGCTGTTACCTCCTTGGGGGCTTCATTTTTAACAAACTCCTCGTAAATGCTGTTGGCCTTGGACACCATGTCTTTGTACGATGTGAGTGTCTTGAAATCCTCACAGGCTGTCCAAAACTCAATGTTCTCCTCACAGAACTCAGACTTCAGGAAGATAAAGAAGGCAGCTTTCCCATCTTTAGAGAGAAAGAGAGAGAGACATAGAGAGTGTTCTTTCATTGGTGTAAGGTTAAATACGCACAAGGCCAAGGCAGTTGCTTGTTTTACTGGCACCAATAAACCTCTTGGGTCAGCACACAGCTGGCCTTGTGACTTCTCAGTTGCTTTTATGTGATCATGCACTATGGTGCAGTGACTGATGCTTACATTTATGACCGAGCAGTTTGTCGAGTGATTGCGCCCATTGGTTCACGTCATCAGCACTTGGCCTGAGTGAAAAGAACGGAGGTTGTATAAGAGACATATAGTGGAAGAAACCATTTGTAAATGTGTTGCTGTAAATTTGAGTTTTGTTAGTTGTAAATGTATTCAAGTACAGATTTTAGCACTATTTTTTTTTGCCAAAGGACACTTAGACTTTAGCTATTTAGTTTTTATTTAGCAATTGCTTAATATGGTATGAATATAGTATAAATACAAAAGTTCACAGTAAAACAAGTTGTGGCTTTGAAATGACAAAAATTGAAATTAAATCAAAGGAAGTAAATTAACAAAACTGTAAAGTATATATGTAAATAACTGCTGATGAGCATAATTTACAACATATATGCAGACCAACTGAGATTTGATGCAACAACCTTAACATTCTAATCTTCGCAATTTACAGCAAAGGCAGTTTCTTACCTGTAGGATCTGTTTTTCATCAGATGGGACACTGAAAGGGAAGAGTTTGACTTCAGGAGAAATCTTATTCTGTTTCTCCAGTTTTTCCTCCTGCAAAAACATTTAAAAAAAAAAGCAGTAACTTGTCAGTGCTTTGTGTTGATGTAATTCTCAGTCATGCCTTTTATGGTCATCATAAACAGGGACATCATTATCAAACACAAGTAAACTTACTTTACCCCCTTCCCCTCTGCGAACAGGTCAGTAGGTGTCAGAGTGTCTGTGAACGCCATGCTTTGGGATGACACAATAGTAAGGTTCTCTCTCATGATTCAACCTCCTCTCCCTTTCCCTCCTGACTTGTCAGGCAGCTTTATAGTTTCTCTGCTGTGGGGTGCCACAGGCGGGAGGGGGGCCCTGGAATGACAGGTCTTCTATGTGATTGGCTCTCGCCGTGTAAACAGTGACTTGCCCTGGTATGACTGTCAGGACCGCAGCCAATGACAGACTACTGCTGCATAAACACATAAACATTCCCTCCCTCACTCTCCTGTGTGCTTCCAATTTTAAGCACAAGGTCGAGATGTGACGTAGTTGGCAGACTGAATGCTCTGATTCCTAAAATAAGGAATCAGGGAGTCAGGGAGTAAGAGAATAGGTTTGTCTCCTCTCTTGTGTGTTTTTCACTGTTTTCTTAATCATGAAAGCGTTTTGCTAAATTGTTTCTGGGTGTTCTTACAAACACAGGCACACATCGCCGCCCCCCCACGTACAGCACGTTCATAGCTGTCCTGTTCCTCATTTATGAACCACAGTGATGCACAATTGATTCACTGACTTTGCAACACTACCTGCACTGCCCATATTCAATGGATTAGTCACACTGGGCGTGAAGCATTCGTTAAACGTCACCTCCGATGGCATTTCAAGATCTGACAAGGATGGTGATGTTGCAATATCCTCTTACCTCAAAAGGCTGTTTAAGAAAAGAATGTGGCCACCTCTGAAAACGCAGTTCATAATTGTTCTCATATTTACATTATAAGCCTTTGCATTTCAGTTATAATTTAAGTTTCAGTAGGTCCCGAGTCTTTGCGGGAAAAATAGTCACTTAACACTTTTCAAAGACTCAGGACCTACTGATACTTTAATTAATGTCACTAAATCAGTTTTCAGAAAATGACCATATAGAGCAAAGGCTTGTAAAATTAACTGGTAGCAGGTGAACTTCAACATGAATAGAACATACATTACTTAAGCTTTTTTTTTGCCTATCAAATACATATACATAAGTTTGCTGTATTTTGCCTTTTACCTGTACTCTTGATCTCATTCATCCCCTGAAACATCTTCTAGCAGCTTGTAGCTGTTTGGTTCTGGGTGACATCTGCCTATAGCTGGAGATGGATTTGGTCAAAATATGTTGGGCAAAAAAGACAAAACAGACACAACAGTAAAAAAAAAATGTTGGTTTCTTAGATGGTCTATCACACTCTGTCACCCAAACAACTTTACATTTGATATATTTGCAACACTAAAAAATAAGACCCAGGTTCAAGACCTGGTCAGGTCTTTCTACATGTGTGTGCGCGTTTTTTTTTTTTTTTTCGCATACTCCAGTTTCCTCCCACAGTCCAAAAACATGCAGAGGTTAATTGAACATGAATGTGAAAATGACTGGTTGTTCGTCTCTGTAAGTGGGTCCTGTGATGGACTGGCAAGTCCCATCATGTCAGGCCCAAACAAGTCATGTGCCAAATAACTGAAATGTACATTACATACTGTGTCAGCTGTGCAAAAGCTGCCTAAGAAATGTTCTTGAATGCACCACAGACTAATTCATGGTGATTAAAGCACGATTAGTTTAACCACCTTATTGTGTCTGTTGATGTGCACAACTAGTTGTCCTTGTATAAACAATCCACTCTACTGTTTGCCATTTTTTTTCCCAGGCGATAGGTGATTCAAATGCGTTAATTGTTCAGCTAAACCTGCAGGTCTGGATTCATCTGCCCCAGTGGATTAGTAAACCACACCACCTTCACATGGCACTGATGTCGTCATCTTTCCATGTGTCATTGTTAGCATTTCTCATCTTCTCATAGGTGCAGTTTGTGAACGTGACATACCAGTGGAAAAGTAAACCCTGAAATAATTCTGTCTGATTTGATAGAGAGGTGGGCGGGAACATAAAATATAGCGTTCATTTCGGCAAAGTGTAATAAAAGTAAATGGAAATAATTAAAATATCCAGTAAATTAGGGATGCACCCGTACCACTTTTTTCTGACAGTGTACCAGTGTGATTATTTAAATTTGAGTCCGGAAAACCTAATAATAACATTACAGCAAGAATGTTTATTTGCCTTACTTTGACTGTGAACAAAATACATTAGATACTAGCTGTTTAAACATTTACAGTACATCGCAGAGCGCAGGTTGCAGTCTGCTCTACTATTGTCGTCATTGCTTATCTTTAAGTATTCCCAAATTGCTGACATAGTGACACATCCACTTACTGCTGCACACCTGCTCAGCTCACTTGAAGATATGTATAAGTGGTACCGGGTGCAGCAGGATCGGAGTAGTTTCATAAATACAAATATAAGTACACGAGAGCAGCATTGGACCCGATACCTCCATACTGGTATCGGTATTGGTACATCCCTACAGTAAACGTAAGACATGCAACACATGGTGAATGCATACCTTATCTGGTCAGCTAAACAAGCAGAGTGTAATCTTAAAAAACTGGCTCACACTGAAACACAGCCCGAGAAAGTACAGGTGTTAAAGTACAGTGAAGGAATAATTCCAGGAACCACTGGGGTCGACATCGTCATATCCCAGAAACACTAAAAGGGCATAAGTGTCAAGGAACAGAGCCCTCATATGTAAAGAAGAATCACATTTTGTCCCAGATTATCGGCGCTAAAATACTTCTGCGTCAGCTACTGTGTTGTGATTATCGCCGACCTCCTTCCCTCTGTTGGGTGAAAACACGGTGTTTATTATGGTGTGCAGACTGTGTGTAAGCAGTTGTCTGGAAGTGGATGAAGAGCAGAGCCAAGTTTCCACTAAGGCATGAGGTCTGTCTTTATGCAGATGGTGATTCCCAGCACTAGCTCGCAGAGTTTGTCCTCTGTGTGTTTGGAAGCAGTGATATCTATAAAGCCATGGCTGCACTCTGAGCTCGCCTATGGGCTTTTCTACTCTGCATAGTCCCTATCAGCACAAATGCACCTGTATGTTTTTTTTTTTTTAAAAAAAGCATTGTGATTAAAGAAACTTAAGCATCATCACTTTTGAAATGAGGACAAGTTCTATGTGACAGGTCAACAGATAAAATTCACATCTATGATAAATACTGTTGATGACTATGTGTAGAAAATACCCACATGTAACACTTTTACTCCCATGCACTTGGGCCATGTCAGTATTACCCAGACTCTCCAGATCCTAACTCTTATAGGACTTAGGCTGAAGGGAGATTGAACAATTTATGTATGTGCTGAAAATACGCCTCACGTTTGCTGCTATGGAAATGTTAATGATTTATTTATTAATTTTCTTTTACATGTTTTCAAAAAATTTGCCTGGTACAGACTATGTTCATACTACCAGGCTGAGATGATTCATTTTTGCTGTTGATAAGACTCAGAGCCGATTGTTTTGAGGCTGTGTGTCACTCCCAGCATTGTTTTCATTCACCTGCACCAGCAACATGGCGAAGCCAAACAATGTTGGGGAACGCGCATTCCTGCCTCTTAAAAGAACAGTCGTGCTCACGTTAAAAGCCAAATGCACGACACTGGGGTGGCTACTGTTGGAAACAATTTAAAAACAAAACAAGTAACCATTGATTTAAATGCAGTAATCTATCAATGTCTTTTTCTCTTGGCCTTTGACAAAAAATGAATGTGAAAATGAATGTGAGAGTAGATGGCTGTTGGTTTCTCTGTGTGGCCCTGCGATAGACGGGCGACCTGTCCAGGGTGCACCCCGCCTCTCGCCCTGTCAGCGACCCTCATGTGGAGGATAAAGCTGTAGAACACGAGTGAGTGAGTCAAGTAAAGAAAATCATTGTACGCACTGCTGTAGGGCAGAAATCCATAATCCAGTTCACAGGTTTTCTTGTTAGTCAGCAGTTATTGGATGCAACTGTGTGATTCTCCCACAGCTGAGTTCAGTCAGTCTGAAGTGTGTTTCTTCCAGTTTGTTTGTTGGCATATCATTTTTGATAGAATCATCATTTGGCTGTGTTATAATCAATTAATACAATATGGTAAATTTCCCATTTTTTTTGTGCCTTTTTAGGAACATAACCATGCAGAGTCAAAGTTAACTGGAATGCACAATGGCAAACATTGTAGGGAGGCAGTATTTGAGGTGTGTTTCTTTTCAGTTTCATTGTCTTTTGTATTCCAAAATACTGGCACACATTTAGTATAATTTCCTATTTCAACACAACAACATGGGATTCAGAACACAACAAATGTCTCTCCTCCGTCAGCCAAAGAAAGCGTTGACCAGCCAGCAGAGCACTCTGTCACCAGCTGTGTCCTCATTAACATGATTGCTAGAGCGTGTCATCTGCTTGTCGGGAAGTATCTTTCCTTCGGTCACGTGAACAGTAAGGACTATCTCCTGTATGTTACTGGCCTCTCCCTGTGTACAAAATATAGACAGCAGTGGTTGTCTATACAAAAGGTTTTGTATTGTGACTCAACTGTGACCTGTCTTTCCATGTATTTTATGCTGTTGAACAGGCCAACAGGTCAAGACAGCACCTCTACTTGACACCGCCCTCTGGCCCGAGGCAATGCAAGGTCCTGGGATGGACGTGTTTTGATGCATTGCTGCGTTTTGTTTTTCAGGCACACTGGGCATTTTCTAGGCCAAATGTAACAACCATTACATATTGCGACCTGGCAACCTTACCCATGACCCAGTACTTGTTTGAAAAAAAAAAAAAAAGTTCATTCATTCATCATGCGTTAATTAATTCATAATTTAGCACTGCAACCATAATTGCAGACACTGTGGATGCAGAACAAGCTGATTAGAGTGATAGATATGGAAAAAATGTTGGAAATGAGGACAAGTTGTACGTGCAAGGTCAACAGATTTCCTAATTTGTCGTTGCTTTGCAAATTGCTGCTACAACTGTATGTTCAGTATATTGTGTAAAGCAGGAGCATTAAAACGGAAAGCTGGTAATAATATGGTCGATCAGCGTATTTATGCTTTAGCTGATCCCATTCTGTCCCATAAGGACAGAAAACTAAAAAAAGACCAAATACTGAACTTTTTTATCATTTTTAAAATAGGCTAACCTGCTCTTCTTATGGTTCAGCCACACACATGTCATTTATTATGAGCGGTGAGACACCGTGCTGCTGCACCTGCTCATTATTCTCATTACTCTCATTGTTATTCTCTTGTAAAATGACCTGATCTCGCTCTTTCTCCCTCTCTCTTTTCTCCAGCTTGTATCTAAATGTCGCTTTGACCTGATGACATTTACATCTGGTATTGATATGTCACCAAACTGAGATCAGCTCACATTACATCCTTCTCTCATTTGTACAGGTCACAGCAAAAACATAGCAACAACCACAAAATGGCAGCCGCGTGCCGCTGCCTCATTCTGTTCGCTCGCTTTTTGATTGGACTTTGCGTTTACTCAGTAACATCCACTGGCTGCTGCAACTTTGCTGGTTGCGTTTTCTTATTGTATTTGTGTGGATAATTCATTTGCATTTGCACCTGCGTTTAATGTGGTCACAGCGTGACCCTGTCTACCTCCAGGTCATCCAGTCAAGCTTTTAATAACTGCAATCCAAAAATGCAGTTTTATGCCAGATGTTAAGGACGTACATGAAGTCAAATGTTGGGGGAAATAAATTGAGAACAGGCCAGCACCATCCACATCTTTGGCTTTACTCGCCACAGTATGGCTGAAATGATTACTTATTTGTTTGTGGCATTTTTGTGGCACAAAATGTAATAGAAGTAGAGATGGGAGGCAGAGTATGAGTTGTATGCGTTGTTAGTAGCTTAATAGCTTTATTTTAGCATCCATTTTTAGGAGAGTAAAATTGAGATTAAACATTATTTCCCCTAAGTTTCAGTACATTAAAATGGTCAATTAAAAGACACTGCAAATGGGTAATGTTTACTTAATAATTCATAAATTCACAAGAAGTAACATCAACAGTAACTTCTATTTTCATTCACACTTAAAATGACCTGTCTGCTTAATTTTTACAGCCTTTTTTTTTTTTTTTTTTTTTAAACCATGTACTGAAGTGTTTACCAGAGCAATTGCAGCCAATATGTATGTAGTGAGGCCAACATTGCACACACATTTAAATTCCGAGCCTGTGGGTGTTTATTGCACCGTACGGTACGTGCAAGTACAGTTTGCACAGAGTCATTAACGTTACCTCCCTTTTCAAAAGAGCTGATAATTAAAAACCACAGCCCATACCCAATTAACTGAAAGTCAGACTAAAATGTATTTGGACCGGTTTATCTGTAAACATGCAGGCCACACCCCACCAAGAATTATATTTGCAGGCGCAGAATGATTCATCCAACATTTTTGGCTTGACATAAAGTTTTCCTCTCATGTTAGGTCCATAATGTCCTGTTAATAAGAGAGAAACTACAAACCCAATTTCCAGACCAGGTGGGACACTAAAGTTTGTAATTAACTGAAGCTTAATTTAACATACAAAAGGACAAAGAATGGTTTTAAATTTTTAACTTCATACTACTTGTATTTGTGTATTGTATACTGTACTAGTTGTTGCAGGTTTCCAAGTTCAGATTTGAACTAAACAGTATGTGGTCATTATTATCAGATTTTTCTCTTCATAATGCACTGAATATTTTTAATAGGAGACCTCTCTTGACTGCAGGTAAGCCAGTCAAGCACATGCACTCTATTGCCCTATTCAGAGGGAATTAGTTTTATATGGAGAGGTGGGGTGAAGTAATTATTACCAGACCTTCTCTGTGATTTTAGTCCCATCCGAATGTGCCATGTTGGTAATCATTACTGGACAATGTCAGTAAAGATTACGGCGACATTTACCTTGGGGAAAAAGGTCTGGAACAATTACCCATTCGAATAGACCAGCAGTAAATATGCGTACATTTTCCGTGATATCCTGTTTACAAGTAAATTTCAGTGGATTTTTAAGCATGGAGGTGCTAGAACAAGCATTTAGTTTCACACAAGTCTGTGGCAAACTTCAGGTGTTTTTGTAATATGACGAACACCGCTCTAAACCAAAAGAAAGTTGAAAGCACTTGTCAGAGGCACGGGACTTCTGATTGCTTTAGTTAAATGCCTATAGTTACATACAGTAAGTGCCTTCCAATGTAGCGGGCTTAGGCTAATAACATGCCAATAAAACCAACCCGAAGGCTGGACAGTTGATATTAATTCAACCTTATTTTACTGTTGTATGGGCAATTGCAGCATTACGGAAGTGACAGCATATGCATATGCATATGACGACAGAAGTTGGCGGTGCATAAATCAATTACCCCTCCCACTTGTGGTTGTTTAAATGAGATTCATTATCCCGTCTGATTTGCCCATTAATAATACTGATGTCCTGTGGTAAATTACTTGGGATGAGCCGATACGATGCAGTATTGGTATTGGTCAATACTGGTTAAAAACACTGGATCCGGATATCAGGCAGATAAAGATGTAAACTCTAACACAGTCCAAAAATCCTACATATTGCTTGCTTCACTATGCACAGACTTTACAAATGTAATTAACCACCTGAGGGACAACACTGACACATTTTCAACTGAAGTTTAAGCCTTTGGCCTTTCCACACCATGACTTCCTTTGACTCCCTGTGCAGACACTTGTATTGCTACTTTCCAAATGTTGTGTTTGAATAGTGATTGCTGTCAAGTGCTGAGCTATGGGAGACTCTAATGTACATTAATATAAGGCTATAACAAACATTAATAATCAGTATTAAGCAGGGAAACATTTTCTCCCTCTTTTATTGGTTATTTCTGTGCACCTATACATTTTATAGTCAACCCATTGTGTGACAGTTAATTTTGCTGAATCATTGTGTTGTGTTTAATGCACTATTTACTGAAATAAGTTTACAGTGTTATTTGTGGAATTCTCTTGGCAGCATGTAGTAAGTTTGGCTTTGTATTGAGGAACAGCTGCACTGACTTGATCTTCAAAGTAAAATTCAGTTTATTACTCTTACTCTTATTACTCTCTTGCACTACTATTTTTTTTTTTTAATCATTATGACACTACTTTGCACTGCACACAGACTCGTTTTATGATCACGCCATCATTGTTTACAATATTGTTTGAGAAAAACACCACAATATTAGTGATATATTAGGAACTATTTGCACAATGTGACCTTAGTTTGTTTTGCAAGTGCATCTGAACAAACAACCTTAGGTGTGTTTTGGTTGGGGATGCTCTGCTGTTGTCCTCCTGTGCAGCAACTATAGGAGAGATGGTGTTAGATTTGTAAACCACACAAGTTAATGTGGTATTTGAAAAGTGTGAAAACTTTGGCAGGAAGTGAAGGGAAAATACTGAACCTAATTTTATTGTTGCGTTTAGAGAAGGGCGTCGGTAAAAGAACTCTCTCCATCTTTTTGTCTTGTGTCAAAAGTCCAGTGTGCTGTTCTGCTCAAAAACCACAGGGGAAATGGAGAAGTGGAGTAAGACACTGACTGTGAGGTTATATCCTCCAACTCCGAGTCGTGTGCATCTTGACTAATCACAAGTTGCAATGTTGATATCTTCATGTTTTCTGGAAGGGCACTTTGATTTCATGTTGACAACGTATTTACTTGCATCAGCAATGAAACAGTGTTTCATTATATAGAGGGAGAAATTCTTCCTCTTTGTAAAATGGTGTTTATCACACAAGCACTGAATAATTAGTCAACATATAATGTTTTGTGATTAAAACAAGGATCAAGGGAAACTGCAAGTGCCCAGTATGATTTGCTGGTCTTCATTAGTATTATTTATGGTAGATTTTTTAGATTTTAATCTTATTTACTCTAACTCTGTACTGTTTCTCAGTGTGAACATACACTGTGTTGGTGATATTAAAAACTGAACTTTCTCTGTTAAAATTCAGAAATAACCCTTTCTTTTCATCCAACACTACTGGAATGGAGTGTAAAGTCTTGGCCGACGACTGTGCTGTAATGCACTTGCTTCTCCATAATAGTGAACATGAGTATTCATCCGACTAGAACTTGGCACTGGCTCCATGTTTCCGTTCTAATGATGTGAAGCTTTGCTTTAAACATGCAGCACATAGTCATTAGGCAAACATCTCATCCATTTTCTAATGCCTATTTCACCGGAGATGTTGCCGTCACCCTTAAACAGACTGAAATTAGAGCACTGAAATGTGTAGTAAAAAGGCACAAATGATACAAAACTAAACTGTAGTGGTGTGTGTGTGTGTGTTTTTTTTCTTATGTGTATTTTTGTGAGAACCAAAAATCCCATAAACCCTGGGGAAATTGTGAAAGTGAGAGCATTTTGTCTGGTCCTCATAACTTGAAAGGGCTTTTGGGGGGGTTAGACCTGGTTTTAGGGTTAGGGTTAGGTAAAGGGTTAGGATTAGTCATTTAGTTGTGATGGTTAAGGTTAGGGTAAGTGACTGTAGAATGAATTATATCTACGATTGTCCTCATTAAGAATGCTGCATGAGAATGTGTGTGTTTGTGCGTGTCACTGCAAAAAAAAAAGTCACCTACCTCCGTAGAAGTGATTTCAATAATTTAATGCAATTTAAATCACTAACATTTAAACAAGCACACCCACACTGCAACAGAAGTTGTACTAAAATGATGACATTGTACAATAAATAAAAAAAAATGTTTTAACTAAGTTAAGTTAATCAACAATTTCCTACCCAAGGATACATTCAAACAACTTGTTTTGGAAAGCACCACTAAGGCCTATTTTTAGGGCATGCAGTGAGCATACCCTACTGTGTATCATACAATGTGATACATACTAATTCAATTACATTTCCACTCAGATAGTTTATTAGATAAAATCGCAACTGTTGACACTTGAGTGCTGCCAGGATTTGGTTATCAACTCTGCCCAGTTCTCATTTACTGAGGAGTTAAACAAGACGCTACTGGTTCTCAGTTGCTTTAATGCAGACATTGGTTTAGCTTTCACACAAAAATGTGCACAATCATGTTTGTTATCATTAAGTAAACATACTTATCCCAAGTATTTTCCATGAGAAAAATCATCTGTTATGCCTCCTTTTACTTTGCTTATTGCTTGCACCTCAAAGATGATAAATATTTGTGCAAAATATCACCCACAGGCAGACTAACTCTATAATACATACACATACACACACCCATATGTATGTATGTATATATATATATATATCAGTTTTTGTCTTTTAAATTAGTCCAGTCTAGAAAAATGACAAAAGAAAAGGAGGAATTGTCTTTTTAAAATTATCCCAGAATGCCTCGTGAACAACCAAATAGCCATCTTCTACTTTTGCGAAGAATGTCTTTGACTTTTGAGTCCTGTTGATTTCCTTTAAGCAGTCTTCTCTTCTTGAGCAGTCTTCCCTTCTTTGATCAGCACAAGAAAACACCTCTGCAAAGGAGGTCCGTTTCATGGTTCACTCACGCAACTCTGTAGTTAGTGCAAGCGTCAGTGATCCCACTGATTCCTTCCCTGTCAAGGTGCCTCATTTCGGACACAAACTTATCATCCAATGCAAGTGCGCATGACAGGGTCATGTGATGTTTTGTTGCAGCGTGGTGCTCGTTGTGGGGATCCTCCCGTGACGGGACTGAGGCACAGTTTTACTTCTGGATCTGGCGACATTGACAAGGCAAGGTGTGAGGCCTCTGTGTGTGCCGCGCAGGTTGATTCTCCTGCCTTCTTTGTCGTCAGTCCTTCTCCTGGAAGGAGCTCAGACAATCCAATTATGGATTTTGAACGTCCTTTCTCTCCCTTCTAACCACTGACTGTGCTTTCATCCCTTTGTTGCATCGGTGGAAAGGTTTTCCAGGAGAGTTCTATAAGCGTCAGAGCGGAGGAATCGTGGGTACGAGTCTCTTTCCATTAGCCCAAATACTATCTTCTGAGCATCGTCAAAGCATTGCATTGTGGGAGTCTTGACATTCCTTTTGATCTGCTCCCGGGTGTGATAGTCGATGTTGATCTGCAATGAGGCACATAGATAGGAATGAGGGCATCTGAGCCAAGAGCGAGGTTTGAGCAGGCACTTATGCATGATACTCAGTCAGTGCTAAGTATCAATCTTCATTATTCAGTCTGATCATAATCTATACAAAGATTTGAGTGTGTTTGAATGTGTATGAATGGAAATCCTTTCTCACTCTCACTAATTTTCTACTGCTTTATCCTCCACATGAGGATATGTCAGCTGGTGCCTAACTCATAAGGCAAAAGGCAGGAAACCCCTTTGTGAATTGTATTACCTCTTTAGGAGATTCTGCTTTGATGAACTGCTCATAAATCTTCTTGGCCCGCGAGGACATTCTGAATGAAGACTTGATCTTCTTGTAATCCTCACAGGTGAGCCAGAACTCAATATTCTCATCGCTGTACTCAGATTTGAGAAAACCGCGAAAGGTAGCCAATCCGTCTGAAGAAAGAAAAGAAAAAAAAAACGAATTTGAAGCGTAGATGAAACCCCTTTTCGGATTCTCTATGAATTCATATTCTTATATAAAATTTAATACAGTATTTTCATCGTCAGGAAAAACACAACCTACATTTAGACTCAAGAAGCTTTTCCAGTGACTGTGACCATTGTTGGATGTCTTCTAAACTTAGCCTGCTGGGAGAGAATGCAAGTTAGATTACTCAAGCAGAATTAAATTTGGGGAAATCAGAGCTGGGAGAACTACAGAGGCTGCAAGGGAACAGAAGCAGTCTAGTCAAGAAAGCACAACAGATGGGCTTATCAAATTAAAAAATGTCAAGCCATGGAATATGTTGGTGTGTGTGTGTGTGTGTGTGTGTGTGTGTGTGTGTGTGTGTGCATGCTGTGCCAAAGCAAACATGGTGTCTCTAGTTCATTTGAATCCTTTCATGATGCCATAGATGGAAATGATAGGAACAGGCTGGCTATTTTAAAACTGAAACATATGCAAAACACTCCATAAGTCTCCTTACCTCTCAGAGCTTGATGAATGTGAGAACATGCACTGGAGTCGGCACATGAAATTCTTTCCTCTGTGTAAAAATAAGAAATACATTGTATTTCATCCCAATCAGATTAACTGCTGTTTAGTTTAGGAATGTTGAGTATCTGCAGTGACCAGAAATGAGAGTATGCGGTGGAGTGATGTTAAAAAACATTATTAACTCTAAGTTATATTTAATTTTCCTTTGTTTGCTTTTAGTCCTTCAAGGTTTTATGACAGAACCCGAAGAAGCAAACAATCCCTTCGCAAATACACAACTCAGTAGAAGAATTTACAATGATGGAAAAATAAACTTTCTGCAAAGCGCAGCTGGTTAAAGAAAAAGTTTCACTCACATGTTCTTGTTTCTCTTCCTGTCATCTTTGTCCATGATGAAGTGCTGAGTGTTGAATGATTCGATGATTAGGCTGGGCATTGTTTTATTAAGTCCACACTCTCAACCTCTCGGTCCTGGTCATGCTGCGGCAGAGAGATACTCAGGAGGGTTCCCCCTGCGATGGGGCTTTATATACCAAGGTTTCCTGTTGCTATGGACAGGGGCTGCTGGGATACATCAGCAGCTCAGCCCAGTCTTGAGAGGAAGCACTCCTTCCTCCTCCTTCTCCTGCTGCCTCACTGTCAGAAACAACACATACTCACAATGAACTGAATGTATGCCTGCCTCCTCTTGATGCCTTACTCCCTCTTATGCCTCTCCGCTTCCTTTCCTTTCCATCTGCTGTTGCAGAGTCTTCCCTCCTCCACACTGGACAAGCAAAACAGGCAATCTCTGGCTGAAAGCAGGCTGTGTTCACATTATTTTTAGTCTGGCAGCACAGATGCAAATGACAATGACTGTGATAGGCAAATCGTGACCTTCTCCCACTGTGTGTTTCTGGATCTCTTCTGAAATGGGCCAGAAAAGGCCAACCTTTTGAAGACAAATAGAAGGATCCTCCTCTGGCCTCTCTGTGAGACAACATCAACTTTAATATTTATTGATACCACAAAGGGAAATTCGTTGCAATTTGGCCGGAAATCATGCAACTGCAGCCATTTATTTAAAAAAAAGAAAGAAAGAAAGAAAGAAAGAAAGAGGAAACAAAAATTGATTGCAACAGAGTCTCAGCGAGGCAGTGGGAAGTGATGATGTCATGACCACTCTCATGTTTCAGCTTCAATGTTATTGCTTCACTGTTGAAAAACTTTAAACAAGGTCAAATTCAGGACCTAAATCTTCTCATGAGAGGTAGAAATGCAAAGTCCAGCATGTGTATTGTATAAAGCTACATGGCTAAATCACCTCAAAATGAGATACACCACTGCAACAGTGTCAAGTACTACAGTTATAGAACAAAATGTACACATACACATGCCTTACATATACACATATGAATACACATATGAACCCTTTTAAATTTTAGCCTGTTGGCACTTCAGACCGTTAACCTCTCAGATTTACTGACTTCTTTTTTGGCATCCAGTGGCTTTGCCCCTCGATGGCCATTCAAGAGAATGTAGGTTTCATTCACTTCTGCATAGACCACTTTCTCGACCCACAGACCTTATTCATGTACAGTCTGATACTGTGAAAACCATCTGTCACACAACAAGGCGATTCCTGGGATAGTTCATTAACAAAGATAATGGATTATTTGGGGTCACATTTGGCCACAAAAGCAGCAGATACACTTTGTAAGAATGAATACATTTGTGGTCTTAGTAAAATGTAAAAGAACCAGAAACTTTTACACTTACTGCTGTTGCAAAACAACATCTGGCTTTATGCATCAAATGTTTAATCCATGATCCTGATTATGAGGTAACAGGTAGTCTGATAACCTCTGAACCAATGTGGCGCCTTTCAAAGAATCCCAACAGTAGTCAATGATGTGGCGTTGTCTATAAATCCCACTTAACGGTTTTATGTTAAGTGGGAATCTTTGGCTTTAACTGGTCTCCTTCTATACAGGTGTATCACAATACACTTTTCCAAAAATATGTTTAAAGTTACATATAATAAAGCTGCTGTGGTATGTTTGCAAAGGAGAAGGTGGGGGATCAAACCCATGCAAATGTGATCACTTTTCTCAACCCAAGGCTTTGACTCTCAGGACACAGTTACACCATCTGCTGCTGACTTCACAGTGGTCAGGTGTGTTTCTGGACATTTGACTTTGACGTGAGATTCTGTTGCATACAGAACAATACGGCATATGCTATTTCTCAGCCACATAACACAGGCGTTTATCGTAGTTCTCGTCAGTCGATACAGACTAAATACATTTCAGCAAAATTACCTTTGAATGAAAAACTAATTTTTACTTTCTTTTAGTTACATTCAGTTGCCCCACTGGTAAATGATAGCTTTAAGGAAGTGGAAGAAAATTTACCACAAGAGTGGAGTAGTCACAGAAACCTGGCTAAATCTGTTTTGTTTAAGTCTCTCCTGTTCACCACCTGATGCCACAGGCTGCCCTGTTGCAACCTGCCCTTTGGCTTTGTCTTCACTGTTGCTGATCTCCCTGTTTTGCCCAAACACAATTAGAAGTACTGAGGCATTTTGAAGAGTCACCAAAACACGGTGAACTGAAAGTTGTCCCTCATGCGGCATGTCATTGTGTTTTTCCACTCTATGTCTACAGTTACACTACAGAGTAACAATACATATGCATACATATTATGACATACAAGCCATTTAGCATTCAGATCTGGTAATACATTTCCATATGTGTGAACAGTCTTGACTGAACACCGTTTCACAGACGGTACTCACTTCCTTTTCATTGCCATGGCAACCATGCTGGGCAATGAGAAAACAGTGACAGATTGTGTGGGAAGCAAAGTGTGCCATGTGATGCGGGAGACGTGGGACCTTTGTCACGTATCAAGAACAGCCCCTCACACCCCAGTGTACTGACAGTTACTGACGTTTGACACCAAAACTGTAGCTCTCGACAGATCAACCTGATAATGTGCTTCAGTCTGCAGGCTAAACATACCACATTTATATATTTATTTTTAACACACCAGTTTAAGTGAAAGTCCCTTTCACTTAAACAGTTTATTATCTTTTCTTAGTTATGTTTGACTATAATACAGATATTTTTATGCATTTTCCTGTCTGTGATGTCAAAACCCTACATTTGTAATCCCCAACCATTTGACTAGAGCAGTGGTTCTCAAGTACCACCTGAGAAAATATTAATTAGGTTATGTTAAACTATAGTGGTGTAAGTAGGCTGAGCAAAGTCAACTATGGACTATTTACAGGCATATTTATTCCCATGAAAATTATCCTCCTCTTCCTCGTATACACTTCAGACACTGGTTCAGGGAAATTTGATTCAGATGGAGCAAGAGATACGGTGACTATAACTATTATTATTATTTACTTATTTTTTTGTTACTTGTTTCATTTTCTACGGTCAAAATTCTTCAGCTCCACTCTGTTCATATACCCTGATGTATACAGGAGAACAAAATTTCAGATTCTCCCCCAACTACCACAAGAGGAAGCCTGCGTATCACTGGTTGTACACGTACCCCAGACTGAGAATATGGGTCTAGAGTGCAGTCTAATACTCCCACTGATCAATAAACCCATTTAATCCTGGGTTTATTTATTTATTTATTTTTAACGATAAGGCCCAGATCAAGGATCTGTCTTATAAATCTTTGTTTATTGAAATAGAAAAAGCAAAATGAACACATGTTAAGGGTTCTATTAAAGCAAAATAACACTGTAATCTTTATTTCTCAGAAGTAAAGCAGCTGTGGGTCCGGGTGATGAGATTATTCCCCTAACAAGGCAACGCATTCAGACTGATCTGTTACGCACCAGGCTGTCTGATGACTCCAGTGTTGTCGTTTAAGCCCTGGGGTTATTATTAGCTGCCTCAGTGCTCCTTTTTAAGGCACACTTTTTAGGAATTAAGCCATTTACAGAGCAGAGTAGGATCAAGGGTTACTGCAGTGTTACTTTTTTTTTCCAAGTTGGTTAACCCCATTACTGTTGTGTGGATCTCTCATCTCTGCTCCTAATTAGAGGATAAATCACACATGTGACCAAAAACACAAAGACACTCCTTGCTGGGTGAGCTATGGAAACTCTTCCCTCCCCTTTTTTTCAGTCATGCCCATCCGCACACCTCCAGTTAGTCAGTTAATCTGATAAATATAAACTCCGACTTCTGACTATGTGGAAAAAGAAAATAAAAGACTGCCCATTTATGGAGCTCTGAGGATTTATTCTGCACATCAGAAAGCATGTATCATTACTTATGATTTAGCATACTGCTCTCACAAGCTGACACATTTTTCATTTTTACACATTTTAAACAACTACCTCCACAATCATCTGAAATACTCACATACTGTACATACAATCATTATCTCTCCCCACTAACATTAGTTTTCTCCTCTGTAATATTTTCTTGCTGTGTAAATGTCTGCATCATTTTATCAGTGCAATATTGGTCATGTCATTGCACCTGGTTGAAAACACTGCTCCAGTGTGGATAATGAGAAGTACTCCAAGAAAAAAAAAAAAAAAAAAAAAAAAAAAAAACTTTTCTTTTCAATTCAAGACAGAAAAAAAAGTTTGGAATCTGCAAATTAAAATGCAATGTTGACTCAGCGACTTGGTGGAACAGCAGCTAAATGTACCACATGGTTCTGGATTTGTGCTTCAGACTCAGGTAGGCATCTGAGAGCAGGAATCTGGGGCAAGAGTCTCTTTCCATCAGCAGGTAAACGTGTTTCTGAGCCTCGTCAAAGCAAGAGCGGCTCGGATTCCCCAAAGACTTCTTGATGTTCTCCCTAATATGGTGGTCAACATTGATCTGGAAGACAGAAAGGTCAGTATGCAGTTACAGTATATGAAGAAGAATTCAGTGAAATAATCATGAAAATTTGCTCACTGTGAAAAGAAAAAACGGTGTTATTTATCTAAGAACAAATAAAAGCAGTTGCAAATTTACCTTTAAAGCAGAAAAGTTTGTAAGGACACTGATTTTTGTCATCTACTAACAATTATTTTATTAAGCTATCCCTTCTTCTCTTCAGACAGCATCTTACATAGACAAGACAACTTCCTCCTTCCTTTTTCCTCTGGTCTTGTGAAAACACATCATAGACCTTTGGGGAAGCATTAAAATAGTAACCAGTCCCTTCTTAAAAGAATGAGATATTATTGTTCTGCAATATTATCAAACTAGTCTTTCAAAAACTCGTTTGGAAAATGCTTTGTCTCCTCGCTATTCATACGAGGAAATTGCAACAGTTCCACCAACACTCCACCAACAAAGTGGAAGAATAGGGGTTGAATCAGATCTGCTTTAGATTTATTTTTGAGTTAATGGATGAGCTGTTCAGCTGACAAAATGCAGAAATTGTCCCTACATCAATTTTTACACACCAGCAAAACTCTTTCATTACTCTTTTCAATGTAATAACTAATGTGCAAAACATTCAAGTTGCCATTTTTGCCAAAGAGCAAATATTTAAATGTAATATACTCAACCTATGGCGTTTAAAATGGTCGCTGCAATCCCAGTTTTAAAACAATGCAATAGTCTGCCAGATTTTCAGAAATGTGGAAAATTAGTCACTGCACTTCTTCCTTGTGTTACACTGTGTTCATGGACAAACACACACAAACATAACCATATGTTTATTGATTATTACTTTAATTTGTTGATTTGCTTGTTGTTTGCTTAATGGATTTGATGGGTTTGAATTTGATTAGCATAACGTCATCTGGAATTAGATCAAATAAATCCTAGTGAAATCATAATCAGAGGATGAAATAACAGTCAAAAACATACCACATCCACGACTATAGACAGCTATTTGAATTAGTTGTCATCCATATTTCTTCATTTTTATTGATATATGAGGAGTCATCTCTTGTGTGTTGCAATGTTGCTTTCCCCTAATTTGTAAAATTAGTTTGAAACATGTGGTTTATATTTGGAGCTACAGAAGAGCTTAAGGGGCGAAGATGTTAAGAGTTTATCTGTAGTCGTTCGCTGGTTATTCATTCAGCCATATCACTTCCTGCGATCAACAATCGACCCTGAGCGACTGACCTCTCTGCACGCCATAGGCTGGATGAACTCCATGTAGATCTCCTCTGCTTTCCAGTGAAGTTTGTCTGGTGAGTCGGTCGACCTAAAGTCTTCACATGCAAGCCAGAACTCGATGTTTTCTTCACTGAACTCGGACTGCAGAAAAGTGTGGAATGCTGCTAAATACTCTGAGGGAAAGATTTGATAAGTGTGTTAAAAGTATGTTTGCCTTCATTAGTTCCGTTTTAAAAATGCGGGACACCACAGACACAACGGACTTTGTAACAGATTTTCAATGTTTTAATCCCGAGAAGGCACAAACTAGATGATCCACACACTTTCAGGGAGGAGATTCCAGGGATTTAGGATCTCACAGAAACTCACGTTATTTAACCTCCAAATGTGACCTCCAAATATAAACAGACATGGAGGAAGACTGTTGGCGTCGTCAGTTAATAGCTGTTGCAATGCAAAAGACAAGTAATGCTTCTAAAAGTGTGCAACATCTGTTTCCCAGTCGACTCACTCTCATTGGTTATTGTGGGGTTCTGCTCACACCCCAACTGCTGTTCAGTCATAAATATCAAACATGTTTAATACTTGTTATTTGAAATTGGGAAGACCCTGGTGCATCTGTAATCCCCTCACACTACAGGATACTTTGGCCAGAGAATCTGTTCAAATCAGCCTGAAATCAGAAGGCTCCCACCATCGTCGGAAGAGCCAGATCGGAACTGAAATCTGACAATTCGCTAGTGTGGGACAGGCTTTAAGTGAGCCAAATGCTAAAAGTTGAAGTATGCCTGAAACAATTAAAAAAAAAAAAAAAATGTCATTTTGCAGTTAATGCATTAAACACCTCTTGTCCCCACCCACCCCTGTGCTCCTGGTGTAGACACTCAAACGCTCAGGTAGGATAGTATTGCTTGACAGAGTCTGTTCTCAGATGAAGGATGTAAAATACAAATAATGTTACATTGTTTCTGTTCATGAACACAACTCAGAACAAAAAGTACTAAAACAGACAGCAGAAGATACAAATATGGAGCACATTTCCAAGTGATTTAGTTTGTGCAAAAAAAAACAAAAAAAAAAAAAACCTACTTTTATCCTTCAACAGTTTTTCCATTGTTGGGTAGAGTTCATGGTTAGTGTGCCAGCTGTAATAAGGAGATATTTCAGCATCGATTTTGATCATAATACATATACATTCAAGTAATTATAATAGTGCAACATAAATTACCCGGGTTTTGAAGGATATGGATCATCATTTATTTTTTGCTCCCTGAGGTCCTGGATGTCTGTCTTACGCCTCTTACGTTTAAGAACAATATCAACCCTATAAAACATACAACAATAAATATAATGCAAAGTTTCCCACTGTAACTAAATGTTAGGTGAGAAGCAAACATGAAGCCCGTCCTCCTTTTTCAGACTCCCTCCTCATTGTACTGTCAGGCTTACCTTCTGGGCCGCTTCACATTTTGCATCAGATCCCTGATTTCATAAAACCGAATCTTTGATAACAAAATTTTAGGCATTTTAACATTTCTGTTAGTTAAAATCCCGTGAGGAGTCACACTTGTTGGACGTGTCTGTAAGCAGGCACCGTTGCCTCCTGTGTTCACTTTTAACAAGGAAGGGAAGGTGTCATAGCGATGACGCTGAGGGCCTGCTGGTACAGGTACCCAAATGCCTTCGGGATAAACACACAGCTGGCTGCTGCTCACACTCACTGTTGTCACTGACTCACTGCTGTAAAATTCCAGGTGAAAGGGTTTTGTTTGACTCTGATTCCTGGAAAACGGTCATTAGTCTCTGCCCTGCATTACACATGTCATGTACATACGGACATGTACATTTTTATGTGACAAATATTTGAACATGAAAGTCATCAGGTCGGTGGCTTTGGGTGACTAATGGAGCCAGGGCTGGATATGTGATGATACACACCATGAGAAGACATATTTAATCAGTTCTTTTACTGTTGCACCACAGAATAGAACTATGGGAGTTTTTCTGCAGAGATCCAGCATTTTAAAGTAATTGTATGAGGTGGTTGTAGTAGCAAAACGTATGAAATGAATATGCAATACAATGAGTCAGGGCTGGCCCAGGCCTTTCTTGGGCCCCAAGCAGCTGTTTAGTTTGCTTATACCTTGCAATTACTTATAGAAAATGATAAATGCCTATAACAACGCCAACGTCTGATAAACAGAATGTATTTCCTCATGACATTGTTTTCCCAAAATCATAAATACTCATCACTATTGCATGTTCCATCATGAATCAACTGTTCATCTTTAGACGCCACTGAATCAGTTTAAAAAAAAAAAAATCCCTGCCACCTCTTTCAATTATTAGTTTGAGTGTTGTTGTTTCATTTAATAGGATAAAAACTACTTTATCTTCTTTAATGTAAATTTGATCTGGTTTTGAAGATGATTTATTTATGTTTGATTGACATTTTACACAAATTGTTTTGCCTTCTAATGGACAAAACAATTCCTTGAGAAACCAATCAACAGATAAATAACAATCATGTTAAAAGATGTTGCACAGTAAAATGGGTTAAATCGCAAAAATGCTTATGTAAGTGATAATAACCAATGTTACAGCCACTGGCCACTTTGTTAGGTACAGGGGACACTTAAAGCTGTAGCCCATTTACGTCAAGGTTTGACATCTTGTGCATGTGAGTTATTGTTGCTTCTCTATCTGTTTGAACAAGTCTGCTTATTCTCCTTTGACATCTGGCATCAACAAGGCATTTTCTCCCAAAGAACTGCCACTCCCAGGATTATGTTCTCTGTTTTTGGATGATTGTCTGTAAACTCAGATGGTTGTATGTGAAAATCCCAATAGATCAATTGTTTCTGAAAAACAAGTTCAAAGTCACTTAAATTCCTTTCTTCTCCATTTTGATGCTTGGTTTGAACTTCAGCAGGTCAATTTGACCATGCCTAAATGCACTGAGTTGCAGCCATGTGATTGGCTGATTTGATACTTGCATTAACAGACAGCTGAAGGGTTGCAGAATAAAGTGGCTGAGAAGTGTATTTATATGTTTATATGTTAAAATATGGAATGAAACATGTTTAAAGAATGAAAACAAAAACATAAATACAATAAAAATACTGCAAATGGAAATATTCATCATACTGGCTTGAATGGGCGTGGGTGTTTATGTGGTGCTTTATAGGAGTCCCTCAGGGAGTTCTGTATTATAGAGATTATAGGTGTGTTGAAGTCTTGCTTCTTCTCATACTTTCCACTGTAGACCTACAAAAGCTGCACACAAGTGTTAAGCCTGGGAAATGGAGTGTTCACTGGCCCACACCCTTGATATTGTATGCTTGATTGAATATTATGTTCATTGGGACGTAAGAGAGGTCAGAGTATGCAAAAAAGACAAGAAGAAGAAGAAAACTACATGGTTACATGATCAGCCCACTGAGCTTGTGAAAAAGCAGTTAATGTCGACGATGCAGTTTGTATTTATTCGATTCATCTGTAAGTGAAATTTAATCGTGATACAGAGACAGTTTTTGAATTTAGCATTTAAATTTTGAGCATATTAGCAAATTACTGTTGGAAAATATAAACAATGTTGTCTTGATGTTGGCCTAAATAAACAAATACATGCATTAAAAACAGATGGAGGATTTAACTCTAACAAAACCTCCCAGAACTTTCCGTTTTGTCCCATATGTGTAGGCTACATAGAAAATGTAAAGCCTGATGATGACATGCGGGTGTTGCTCACATAGTTGTTCTGATCTCCATGCAGGTGTGTGACCACACCTAGGTACCTGATGGAAACATGTGGAACACAATGTGCTCCCTGTCTTTCTTGTGCTGAATGGTCTTTGTTGATGGTACGATAGCCCTCACTATAAATTACAGGCTCTGTGCATTTTGACTAAAGAGGTATGTTATAATGGGCAGCCATGGGCTCATGACCAGAAGGTCACCAGTTCAGTCCTGGGAAGGGCCAAAGCCTGGGGTGCCCATGAGCAAGGCATCAAATCCCCCCACTGCTCCCCGGGTGCAGATAAGCGCTGCCCACTGCTCCTGTGTCCAGCTTTTGTGTGTACCCCACTGGTGTGTAATAAGGATGCGTTAAATGCAGAGGTCAAATTCACTACAACTGACTGGTGTGTGCAAAAATTACATGTTCTTTAATCCACGTTTTTACTTTATGCTTTGCATCTCTTTCAGTCGCTGACATGGCAGGTTTTCTTTTTAGTTAATATGGGAAAATGCTCACAGTGTGAGCATGTGGATTATCCTAAATTCGGATTCTTTGAGGAAAGACACGTTTCTGTGAGTTCTTTTGTTGTGGTTCTTGTGTTTCCTCCCGTTGTCATTAAACACTGTTGCTGAACCCGTGGTCACTCTGAGATAATCGAGACAAATCCACATACAGTATATCCACAGCTATAACAATTGTACTAACGTTTATTCATTTTACTTTTTTAAAAAAATGCTATGTTGTATCTTTCATCTAAAAGTGGCTCTGTCAAGACTATCAGACCTGATTGCGGGTGCCTTTGTAAGAAGTGTCTATCCTGCCAAACTGCTGAATGGGTTATTGAATTGGTTTATTTTGAGCAGTAAAATGCACCTGTTTTCCATTCATTCATTCATTCATTTGTTGGTGCTTCTCTGTGTTTTCAGTCACACTCCAACTTGATTACAGCTGTCTTACTTTACGCACCAGCGCAATGTTATTGTCACCACTGTCTGTCTGGACATAAAACAAATAACTTCCTGTGCGCAGTGGGGCAATGTCTTGAGATGTAATCATTGATGTCATGTGGCGCTTTTACTAATCAGGCTTCATCAGCATTGTGGGACCTCATTCGACAAGGCTTTGAGTGTAAAACAGATTTTTTTTAAGTTACAGACTAAAGCTTCTGATTTTTGTGCAACGGAGACATAAGGAAGAGGAAACTGCAACCTGGTTGTCTCAGTGATCAGTGTCTGTTGGGTTGTTGTTTAGTTTTGATTTGTATCTCATGTCACATGCACATGTATACAGACACAAATACCACCACATAGCACAACAAATATATACATAAGTAATCAAAACATGAAACACACGTTTTTAAAGTTAAAACAACAAATTAATTCTGACAGTCCCACTGTTGTTGTATTTAAAGTGACCACAGAATCCAGTTTTGCCTTTTGGTTGTTGGTGACAATATGAGAATAACCTGGAACTTGAATCATAGCTGAATGTTTGAGTCATGATTACGCACTGAGTTGATTTCCTCTTCTCGAGTAGTTGAGAGAGTGTAGTAGATTATAGATAGTGTCTGCTACTCTTGGATCATTAACAGCATTAATGTAACATAGCAGAACATTTTGCATGCAAACCCTGTTTTTCATAAGGCAGTTAAAAGACCCATCTTTGTGAATGGCAAAGTGATTTTATTTCAATATATTTGTCAACTTTGCTAACATCCATTAAATTTCGGTCATCATTACAAAGTTACAAATCTAATGATGGGATAGACTAATATCATAATAACTGAGGGAAAACAATACTCAATGTACCTGATTTGATTATGTACTTATGATAGAACTTTTTTTGTGATTAAATTTTTATTTGGAAAAGAAGACATCTCATCATAGTTTCTTCAATTCTACATAACTCTATTTTCCATTTTTTTTCTTTTCAACCTTTATGTGCATATGTACATGTAGAGGAGACAATCAAGTAAAACAAAAAGAGAAAAAAAAACAAACATACTAAGTTGTAGCTCAGGTCATAGGGACCGATCAGACTTCCTTTTCCAGGCACACCTGTTTACAGCTGCATTACAACAAACATATATATATCTGGATTTACATATATGAACATATAAATGTGCAGCTACATAAACATAAGGCCTCTACAGAATTCCATCTAGGTATAAAGTGTGTGATTTCCATACATATGCTCAAACCTTATTTTAAGAAATTATAACTATATACAACAGAACCAAAGGGAGTTTACATTTCTACCTTTTTCATTGCATTAGAAGGAGTGGAGTTTAAAACGTCAGTGGAGTCATACAAAGTCTGCTTGCACTGGGGTTATAAATTCAATTCCATTTGTTCCAAACTTGGTAGAATTCATCTTTTTGAATCCTTAAAGAGTAAGTCAATTTTTCCATCTTATATATCTCTAAAGTGATGCCATACCAATATTCCACTCTAGGTGGTGTTGTATTTAGCCATTTTCTGGTGATTGATTTTTTGCTCGCCGCCAAGAGCAGTTTTGTATCCCTCCTTTGTTTCAGAACCACAACATGGCCAAAATATAGTGTCTCCATGTTCATGATTATGGCAGTTTTGAATACCGTGCATAGTGTTTTGTGAATACCCTTCCGATATGAGCTCAATTTAGGGCATTCCCAGAATATGTGGGAGTGATTTGCCTCTGTTGCTTGAGTATGTTATGGATTCCACACAATGATAGAACTTATAATTTACAGTATATTTAAGTCAACACTGCAGCTTTAACAAGGTGGCCAATTAACACAGTAAATGCGTAATAAAAATAAGAAATGATCCAAGTTTGTGATCTGCATTTTTTTTATAATTATACTGTAAAATTTTTTTTTTTTTTTTTCGTTTTTTTTGTTTGTTTTTTTTTAGATTGAGAGGCAATCTGTAATGGTTTTGTGTCCAAACTTAGTCTTATATTATTCAAAATTAACATCCACCCACTTTATTTAAGATGGTACTAAAAATGTGCTCTGTCCACATTCACCTGCTATTTTACAGTCAGGTGCTTGAAAAAGAAAATGAAGGTAGAGCGTGAATACCAGACACCTGTGCAACAAGACTTACTGCATCGCCTGGACAGCCACAAGTAAGACAAAACCTCCCACTGCTACACTGTGCGGTTAAAAATAAACCAATTATCTTTTGAAATGCACACACTGATGAAAAGATATTAACTAAACCTGTTTAACAAACATTCCTTCGGCATGACATGTTACTGTATTTTTAGACTGTCAGTGTTTTTTATGCAGCAGATTTTTTTTCAGTTAACATCAGAACCTTCACATCAGAATTTAAATTCATTTCACATTTTGTTTTACATGAAATAAGGAAAATATGATAATATTTATTTAATTGTCTAGAAATTTAAAAAATTCCCATTATTCCTATATTATTCTGAGCACATTTATTATCTTTATCTGATGTCAGGTTAAACCTTATATTTATTTATTAAGTGCATTTCATAAACATGTCAACACAATGTGTTTTAATTTAATTTTAGAACTTTTATAGGGCAAATTTTGTAAGCAATGCTATTCACACACACAGACACACGCCAGGCATAATAATTAGACGGATAACAGGATTTTTTTGAATGAAGTGTACAGTCAAACCTTGACTATACGTCTTCAGATCATTTTTGTTCACTTGTCTTAAAATACATATTATTCTCATTATTATTTTTAATTATTCTGAGCACTTTTTTTTTGTACGTTTAATCCATGCTTTCATCTGTGGTTGAAGACAATAGGTGAAAGAGATTTTAAGCATTAGTTTACGAGAGCAAACCTAGCAAACTATCAAGCTGCTGATTTCACATTGAAAACTCACTTCTTCTGTTTGACCTGATGTTTTGCAGGGACGTGGTCCTTTGTAATACATACTTTTCTATACACTCCAGTGCTCCCTTCCAGTAGCATGAACTGACATGTTTGACAGCTGATTGTAGGTGTGACCACAGGATCCACTTACTCATGACCTGTAACATTGTAGGTCTATTAAGCGTTATATTATTCTTACATTATTTGTCAGTTAAAATTTTAGACAGATTTTTTTTTTTTTTACCTCAAAATTGCTCTACCTATTCCTAGAGGAAAAAGAAAATAAATTTGTTGATGAGAACTTTTGTTTTAGGAATTTTGCTTTTTTTACTGTTTAATAATGTCTTCCCTTCTTCTGTTTAAACCTATTTTGACAAAAAAAACAAAACAAACAAAAAAAAAACATCTGCTTCATATGCTTACATGTTCACAACACCAGAAGTTCCCTTGATTCTCAGCAATATCCCATTTTTCAGCTGGCAACATGTACAATACCAGGTTTTGACATTTTCAGAGGGACTATTGTGACATGAGTCTGATATAATAATGGAAAATTGTGAAATATTTCGTCAGATTGACAAGAAGTGGGCTTGGTGAAGGCAAATATGAATAAGAGGTACCGTATGCCACTTTAACTTGTTTGACTGATAGACTCATAAACTCAGGTTTAAGCTCCAGTGTAGAAAGACAATGTGTTTGATGGGTATAAGACCAGAAATAACACGTCAGCTATGCTGTATTTTCATGTTGCTTGTGTGTATACACACACTTGTGTGCATGTGTATGCTTGGCTCTAGGCAGTGAAGTTGTATCTGATGTGACTCATTAATCCTTTAGTGATCAGATCCAGCACAGATCACACTAAAACTGGGTGGTATGTGTGACTTCTGTGAATCTATGCAGGACCTTCTGTCATCTGAGTCACCAAACACACAATCCTGACAGAAGGAGGTGGCTTTTGAAGTATGCACTCGCTCTCAAAAGAGCTCATGTTGTAAAGTCAGTCATACTTGTGGTTAATTTGTCGTAAAAGGCCTTTGACTGTCTAGACCAGGGGTGTCAAACGCCAGAACCGGCCCGCCAGAGGGTCCAATCCGTCCCACATAATGAATTTGTGAAAGTTTCACATATTTATTAGAATCTAATCATTATGAGAACTACTAGATTTTTCTGTTCCAGATACATGTGACAAATTGTTTAGTGCCTTTGTAGATCCACTGTGATCTGTAAGTTTTGTGTAAATAGTAAACTTAGGTATAAAATTACAGAAATTTCAGGTTGTTCATAATGTTTTGTAAGAAGATACTTCATTAAATGTAAAACAAAGGGAAACATTTGGATTTCTTGTTGTTTATAGGTTATTATGCTATTATTTTACTGGTCCGGCCCACTTGAGATCAAATTGCGATGTTTGTGGCCCCTGAACTAAAATGAGTTTGACACCACTGGTCTAGACCCATGGTTCTCAAACTGTGGTACATGTACCACCAGTAGTACGTGAGCTTCCACTGGTACTTGGAGGAAAATCAGAAATACTGTTCTACTGTATATACCAGGGTATGTGATCAG
>JAFBJR010000023.1:530476-746687 GCA_016785285.1 Brachirus orientalis
AAAAAAAAAAAAAAAAAAAAAAAAAAAAAAAAAAAAAAAAAAAAAAGATTCACTTAGAGTCACATTTTCTCTTGCACCATCATAATCTATTTCTGCTTTACCAGTGTTTGAAGTATATGTTGGGAATAGGAGATAATGGTGTCACCTTGAGAACTATATAATCTCTGCTTTTTATCAGGTGTTACTTGGTATAAAAAAGTTTGAGAACTACTGGTAAGACTGACAATAATGGTCAAATTGAATTGGTTTATGGTTTATTATTTGTTGAGTTGGCTTGTGCCTCAAAACATCCATTCGTGCTGCTGTAGAAATACAGTGGCATAAGATGGTAGTATTACGTGTCTGTCAATCAAGCCTTCTAAGACCGGATCTTTAAACCAACGGAGCAATTGGCATGAAAGTCATGGATGACGTGTTGCAGTGGCAGTGAGAGGTGGAGCAACAACAGAGCAGATTTTATCACTGTGGTTTCACAGAGGATCACAGCTACAGCAGAGTGTCTGTGTGACCCTGTGTGGTCATGCCTTACTCCCTCTGTTGTCTGAAATGAGTTTTTCTATCAGGTTTGACAAATCTAGATGAGTTACCAGCTGAAGAGGAGGGGGAGTGAGAACATCAAGTCCTCTTTTTCTACATCAAGGAACTAACTTTCCAATTTCTACCTTTCCTTTCTCATTTTCTCATTGTTAAAGCCAGGGTTGGCACTTGTTTTTGTAACACTTCTTTATCTTATTTGCTGAAATCCTCCTCTGAATAAAGGTCCTTGTCTGTTTTCATTTGATCATTTTATTCAGGCTGACCTAGACCTGTTTACCTGCGTGCGGCCTTGCCCATGAATCTTCACAACAAGCCACAGAGGCACATTTTATTTGCGATTGTTACGTGACAGTGAAACCATTGTCAGCTGCCTCGTGTTGGGCAGCCATGGTTTAATGTCACCACATTGATAGATGTAATTATCGAGGCATTTGAACATCTTTTCACTTCCCTTAGATAAATAGATTTTCTGGGTGTGCTGCCCTGCGGATCTGTCACCTCTTGCCGTGGTTGCAGAGAACCTGCCAACCCTCACACCCCCCCCTCACCCCCAGCGTGGCAGAGTGGGGAATCAGTGTTGCAAGTGGTTTCACCGGAAGGCGGTGTGGAAGTGAAACAGCTTTACGTTGCTGAGGATCATGACGCGTGAAGCAGATTCAGGAGACAGTCAGACTGACAGGCTTCTGTTATTCCAGACAGAAGTCTGCTTCATGTGTATTACCTTATTTCCTGTCTGACTTTGGTCCACAGCAGGAATGTTTAGTATGTTGCACAAACTGATATTTTCCTGTTTACATAGTATAGCAAAATAATGCAATTTTCAAAATGTGTCATTGCCGTCAAAGTTGCTTTCTGGCTTTAGGATTAACAGCATAAATAATTAGCATGCTGTCTATCTATCTATCTATCTATCTATCTATCTATCTATCTATCTATCTATCTATCTATCTATCTATCTATCTATCTATCTATCTATCTATCTATGTGTCTGAGCCAGGGTTATTGAAACACAACCTCTCCTGTAGTTGCAACATTAACAAACCTGACATTTGTCTCCATCTAGTGGTAATAAACACACACGTCCAGTGTGAGGCATAGGTGAATACAGAGCTGGTAAAGGTGATCAGAAAGGTCAAACTGTACTTCCTGACAGTGAGAGATAGTTAAAATTGACTTTTTTGCTAAGTGCAAAATCACATTTTCATTTTAAATTGTTAATAAAGGCTAAAACATATGCTATACAACATATCTGCAACTAATTGTTTTTATTATTGATTAGTCTCTTAAATTTATTTTCTTTAAATGTACCTTGTATTTTACAACAAGCAGTCTGAAACCAGCCTTTGTTTAATTTACCATTTGAGTTAATGGCTACAAGCAGCTGAATGGAACATTTAAGAAGAAGGAACCAGGAAGTATTTATTATTTACTTTGTAATCTTTCACTTTGCATGTTCTCCCCATGTACACTTGGGTTCTCTCCACATCTTCCAGCTTCCTCCCACAGTCCAAAAACATGCAGAAAGGGAATTAGGTTAATGGGACAATTTTAAATTGACCTTAGGTGTGAGAGTGAATGGTGGTTTGTCTCTGTATGTTGGCTCTGTGATGGACTGGCGACCTGTCCAGGGTGTGCCCTGCTTTTTGCCCTATGTCAGCTGGGATTGGCTCCAGCTCCCCCTGACCCTCATGTGGAGCATAAAGCTGTGGAAAATGTATGGATGGAAGGAAAACACACAGTGTGCCTGCAAAAGGAGATTTTATTTTGTGGGACATTGCGACAGTGCAAATCTCCCTTCCCAATTCCCCTTCCTACCCAGACTTGCTTGCCTTATCTCCTACCCACTGCGACCTCTGCCATGTCTCTGTGGGTCCAACATCACTTTTTCGGCTCACTTGCTGGGGGTTTACTGCCTCTGAGCTCCTCTCGAGTTTCTTCCACCTAGTCCTGCAGCAAGTCCTCTTTCAATCCTCCTCCTTTCCCTGACTTGTGCCAGCTACCTGTGTCCTCTACAACCTTTCCTCTGATGTTATACTCTGACTTCATTTCTTTCTTTTACTCCTCTCTCTTGCTCTCATTTCCTCTCTTGCTCTCATGGAAACCTCACCTCCCACACCCTTCATCTCGTTCCATGTCATTGTCTCTCACCACAAATCCTCCATTTTCTCATTACTGACTCCCTTTTTTTCCTTCTTCTCCCAGTCTTAAAACTCTTTCCTCCCTTGAATTTACTTGTATTTGTTCATCCTTTTTTACTTTCCCTGTACTCTTTCATCCTATCTTATCCTATCCTATCCTGAGATTTAAACCCAACTGTGACTCTGCAGAAGCTTATAAAAACAAAGAAACTATTTTTTTAACCTCATTTTTTAACCTTGGTAAATTTCATCCTAATACACACATGTGTGCCAAATTTCACATGTGTATATAAAACTAGCCTATTATACCCCATCCCTGTTTTTTGGGTCACTGTTCGAAAATAACATGTCCAAAATAAATAGAGTATTTCTCTGTAATTACAAGCTCAATGTGAATTATTCTGGTATCAAATAACAGTAACACTTGTGACATTCCATCAGAAGTGTAAGCATCACTGTAGATGTCAGATTAAATGCAGCTGGAACCCAGAAAAAATTAAGAATTTTATAGTAAATGTACCTTTGAATATCCTAACCTTTAAATATATTCAGGATTTACTTAAAAGCTCAAGAAAATCATGTAGCAACATAAGATGTAGAAAAGGTGATGCTTATGAAATGAAACAAAGCAAAATAACCTTAGTAGTAAAGAAAGGCCTGGGTGTTTCCCTATTTGCCCCTTCAAATAAAACCCAAATAAAACCATCAAAAGGGAGTATATTTGTCTCAAACTGTAGGACATTGCAAAAAAAACAAAAAAAACAAAAAAAAAACATGCAGATTTGGGGATTAGGTTAATTGGACACTCGAAATTGCCTGTAGGTGTGAATGTGAGAGTGAATGGTTGTCTTTCTCTATGTGGCCCTGTGATGGACTGGCAACCTGTCCAGGGTGTACCCTGCCTCTCGCCCCATGTCAGCTGGAGTTAGGCACCAGCGCCCCCCATGACCCTCAGTGGATAAAGCGGTAGAAAATGAGTAAGAGTGAGAGTGTAGGACATTGGCTCTCAAGTGTCACTGGTTTGACTGGAACTGTACCTGTTCCTTTGCTGGCATCTAGTGGACAGCTGGAGTCTCTGCATGTTACCAGGTGGATTTGACCAAATTCAAAGGCTTCTAGCTCTGGTTTCCATTGGTCAATCTTGGTGATTGACACCTCATTTGAATCCTCTAAACCAATAGAATCACGCTGTGGAGTTTCCAATCGTCTAGCTCCTGTCGTTCACGTGATATCAGAAGCAACGTGCTGGAATAGACATGTATGGTCACTCAGGAGGGTAGTATGAGGCATTACTCCGGCCATTCACGCCTGGGACAGTCTGCACAGCAGGCTAAGGGCTGCAGCTATCTATCCGAGGCGGCTTTGTTCCAGTGGATGTACATGTTTTTGATAATCATCAAAAGGTAAGACAATATTTCTTACCGCTATTCCTGAGAGTGAGTTTTTGCTTTGGTCTTATTTTGTGGCTGGTTCAGTGAATATTTGTCCTAGAGTGATAAAGGTGGTACCGTTGGAATCTGTGGAGTCTCTGCTCTGCAGCAGACGTGTTGTTCCTTTACAGTTTAGTTTACAGTTTACAGTATCACGCTGTTACTGTAGCGTCGCTCTTGTTTGTTTACACTGTTGTAGCTTAGCATAGCGCCACCCACACTTGCTGGTTTTGACTGCCTGGTGTTTTAACTGTGTTTGATTAATATAAAAATGGCTTTTATGAGTTTTTTGCTGAGTTTCTTACCTTTCTCTGGGTATGCGGCGTGTCGGTGTTCTTTGTCGCTTTATTTAAGTGTTTTGTTGCTCACCGCTGTGTGGTGCTGCGCTAACCCGGGGGCGTCGGCGCTCAAGTGGCTAGCTGTGGTGCTGTTGATTTAAAATTTTCTGGGGGTACTGTGGAGCCATTTTGCCATGTACAGTACTGTGACACTCAAAGGCGTGTTACTGTTGATGAGACAGAAATAACTGAGGAACAACTTGTTCTAATTGTTGTTTCCCTCCCATTGTAGGCCTACCTGTTAACATCTCTTAACCTTTTATGGTTTGTTGTTCATAACAATTTAAAAGCAAAAAATTCCGGCTTCAGTCGGTTCACTCACTATTCCAGCTTTCTACATTTGAAAAATGATGATGATCAGACTGAAGGTGGTGAAAGTGCTGATGATCACTCTGGACCTGAATCTGGTTTGGTGTGACAAATTGTTGTTATTAAGAATGGAGGCTGTCATGGTTTTACATTTAAACTGTGAATCATTTTGGGAGGCTTTTTACATCATTTAAGCAGCTGCATCTGTGTTTATTAATTAGTATAAGTATCAAGAGGTTACAATTATGAATGATCAGATCAATATTTAGTGTAGCAAAGAAGCGGGTAAAAAGCACAGAGAATGGGTTAAGCCTAGAGTGCAAAAAATGGCAAGCCCAATTTCCAGGTCAGGCGTCTAAACATAGAATCATTGCATATTTAATAAATCGGTATTGACAGCAGATTTCATTTTTGACACAGGGCACATATTGGTTGGTACTATATTAAACACACAAATAAACATATTAACTACTGCTGAATTCAATTAAGCTGCTTCACTGTCAAGAGTCGCTTCAACAACAACAGCAACTCTTTTTTTTAAACAATGTTAGCCATCATAGACGTTGCTATGGTAACATCCATGAGCCACCTCCAGCACCAGGCATCAGACACGTACACCATCAGGCCTACACATGCTAGAGGTCGATTGGTGAGGGAGCTAATGAGGGAACGAGTATCAGGTGGCAGAGGTGACACACGAAGGACAACTACAGGACAGGGAACAAACAGAGGGGAATGAAATCACTGCCAGGTTAATGGCTGAACATGCGGAATTCTGTGGGCATCTACATTAAATGGGATCGTTTGGCAGTTTAGAAATTATGCTCATTTACTATCTTATCACCATTCAATATGAAGCTTAGCATAGCAGGAAGATATTGTGTTTTAGCTTGGTTTTAAATGTGAACTGTAGAGGGTGCTGCTTGGCAGGTTTTAAAGTTGAGAGTAGAGATGATGAGGTTAATGGGTATCAGCTGTGCAGCTGTGATAAAAGAAGGGACCAGGACAACTATAAGACAGAGGGTTCTGAAATGATCTCAATGTTAGTGATTGGTGGAGGAAGACCTGAGTAAATCCAGGAGCCATTATATATTTTACAAACTATGCATTTTTTAATGTCAGTGGGACATTTCTACTTTCATATAGCTGATTTTATGCCTGTTCATTTGTGATGAGCTTTACTGACTTGGATTCAGTTCATTTCCATGTCAACATGAGTCCAACTCTGACAGGTAACGATATTCTCATCTTCTTTTCCATTCTGACAAAGATTCAAAGGCTGATTAGGAATGACCCTTATGAGTCTGCTTCCTATGGAGCATAAGTCTGCAACCTGGATTGGGAAACAGATGCCAGTGGTGGAAAGATCTAAAGCTGCCCCACTTTTGCAAAGATTTAAACTTAAATTGGCAAAATTCTCCTTTGTTGATTTGACCTCTTTCAATTTTCTTTGAATTTTACTGGGTTTAATAGTCAGTTTAAACATTTCCACAGCTCCACAAAGTACACATCGTTTTACAGGCTCTGTAGACTGCATTTTTTTGAAGTAATTATCTTTGAAGATAAATTCCTGCTGATACCCTCGTCGTGATTCTAGTCCTAATCTCTAACTACAAAAGCAATAGATCTAAATTCAGAAACTAAGCACTGAAATTTAGAGAAAGTCATCCCAATAGTGGGTGATATTTATACTATTGTATGAACATGAGCATGATCATTAATTAGAAAACAAAGATTCACACCAAGCATATCTTAGTGACGACACATCGACATACTATATTTTCTAGACCCTTACCCTAACCTAAACCTAATTTTAACCCTAACCCTAAAACCAAAGTCCCCCAAAGTCAAAATGGCCTCACAGATATAGGTTTAGAGATAAATAAGAATACACACTCAGAGAGAGAGACAGAAACACATCATTGTAAGCAGTCATATACAGTTTGTGTGTGTGTTTTTTTTTTTTTAAAGATAACTTACACAGCATGGAGAATGAAATGCGATACAGTAACTGCAGTCATTCTGTTGTTTGATCCAATAAAAAAAAAAAAATACACAAGCATACGCAATGAATCACAGACTTAATGCAGTGCTTGCGATAGGTAATTCAGGGAAGCCACCCAGATAATAATACATCTTTGGATTCATCTGTAGATCAGAAAATATGCAGATTTCTTGATATATCAAAACAAAATAAGTGATGTCACACATATGTGGGATATAGAGAAACACACCATTACTCAGTTGAGAAGGTGAATACATACACCTTTCCACATGAGATACTTGTTTAAAACCTGGGGTGTGATGGAATGATCTGTGCCCACAAATTATTCTCAATTCACCTTGAAACTTGTCATTCACAATAAATGTCAACCTTTCAGGATGTGGTGTCAGCCTCCGACTTGCTTAAACTGTAGGTGCTTGTGTGCAATATAGGGCAATTATAGCAAGAAACAAAACTTAGAAAAGCTGCTTCATACAATATTTAGATTATGTCTGGCTATAAGATCCTGTATATCCCTATACTGATGGCTCAGTATCTCCTTTCACTTCTGCTTAATTTCACAGCCAAGCCTTTTTGTTAGAAATGAAAATCTAAGGAAAGTCCACAGAAGAGCAGAGTCAATCATTCAGAGACACGTCGGCCAAGCTTTATTTCCTTAAGGTGCTTTCATTGCTGTTCTGCCTGTTCCTGGAGAGCTTGGTAGATTTCTGATTTCAGAAATCGTGGATAACAGTCGTTTTCCATCAGACTGTATATCAGTCTCTGCGCCCTGTCAAAGCAATCTGGCCCCGGCTGAGAGAGATTCCGGCTGATTTCTTCTCTCGTCACACAGTCAATATTTATCTGTGTTCAGAAAACAGCAACTTTTATTTCACCCATGACTCGTTTCCATTTTGGAGATAGTTTAACATTATGAGAAAGAACTGTATGTTCAAATAGTCAAAGAAAAACTGCGTTTGACTAAGAAACATCAATGTTATTGAAAGAAGTGAGTGAAACCATGCAGCAGTGACAGGGATCAGCAGCTGAGGCGGATTTGAAATTACACAGGTGTGACTTCTTTTGCATCTGTTGTATTAAAGCTGTACCTGTCTGAGAGCATCAGCTTGGACAAACTCTGCATAGATCTTCTTGGCAGCTTCCGTCATTTCTGCCAAACTGGTGATTTTCTTGTAGTTTTTGCAGGCCAGCCAAAATAAAAGGTTCTCCTCACTGTATTCTGTCTTCAAGAAGTTCTCGAACACCAGCTGGCCTGCTGCACAGAGAGAACAGATAGATAGACACAGGTCCTGACAAATGTTCAGCAGAAGGTGAATCACAGTGAGCTGAAGGGAGGGAAATAATGAAATAAGGTCAGGGGAGAGGGAAGGGAAGATATTATTGGAAATATTCGTTCTTGTCTAACTGCATATTTAACTTATATGGTTCTGATGTTCCCTTATACAATACATACAACAACAGGAATTATTGTTCATCTGAACATCTGCAATTTGAACAGTTTTTACAGACTTATTTATTGTACTTTGTTAGAATTTAAAGCTGCAGTGTGTGCAGTTTGGGTGATGTCTGAAGGGCAATCAGTTATTTTCCTTAATTGTGATTAACTGAAGAAGTTTGATAGTTAATTTTGATTATGACTTATAATACTGAATTATTTTTGTTCACAAAGACCAAACAGGCCGAATAATATTAACAACAAAAATAATTAAAGCAGAAATATGCAGGATTTTTACCCTAATTTAACAGCTTTGGAGTCATTGTGATGTTTAAATGGCTTGATATGGGGAGATTAAGGACTTCCACAACTGCCCTTTACTAAATCCATTCTTGCAAGTTCATGGCTGCCAACCTGAGATTAGGTCTTGCAAAGTCCCAGTCAGATAATGGCTGTAAGATCAAGGCAGCAATAGCTTTATTTTAGATAATCATCCTGGCAGATCCGGTGAAAAAGAAGCAGAGAAAACTGTTGTCAGAGAAAGCGAGGAAGAGGAAATGACTGTCTGACCGAGGGAGGGGCCACACACAAGTAAACAATGACCCAGCCTTTTCCCACTGGTGAAAAGTGAAAAACACAGAGGCATGTAAAATGGATGCTGACCTACTGTTTTTCCTTTGTTCTAAGTGTCTCTGGGGAAAGACTCTTTGTTCTCTGTGTATTTATGTGAATTTTGTACTTCCTCGGTGTTTGTTATTGTTGTAGAGGCATTGTTAGTAATAATGTCTGTTGCCTGGTTTGTTTTTAGTGGGTGGTTGGTCAGTGGTAAATTTTTACGACAGTGAGGTTGAAGCGGTAGACACAACAGAGAGCTCCGTAGAGATACTGCAGCTTTAAACAATTTGGGTAAATCACAGAGGTAAGCATCAGCAAAAGTTTTAGCATTTCAGTTTCTTTCACTTACATCCCTTTTTGCTCTACAAGGTCCCTGTTTGTTGCATCGTCTTTGTTTACAGACTTCTTCAGCTAGCTGTCAGGTATGTGCGAATGCCTAGATGGCTATTTCACTTGAATACCTTTTTCAACAAACCCTGCATCCTGATGTGCTGTATGTTTCTTATCTTTCCCTCACACGCCCTACCTTTGTTACAGGCTCATTTATGAATGTGGGATTCTAAGGCTACGTACACACGGCAACGCAACGAAAAATCGCGTACACACGATAACAGATGAGAAACGCGTTGCGTGAAATCGATGTAATACATATGCCACAAGAGCACTGTAAAGCTGCTAACTGCAAGCACCAGTGTTATTCACACAAATTGCTTTACATAAATCCCAGGTAATGCTCTGACAGTAATTGACAGGAAACAAAATATGTCCAGGGGCTGCTACAAATCACTTTGGCTTCATATCTGAGCCCTTAATCATAACACAGTCGACTCTTAAAACTCACACAAGATGTACTGTATGGTAAATGCCATCAGATTGCATCTGCCACATGCACAACTATTTATTTTTCCCCTACTGTTAACCTATTTGTCAAATGTGAAACTGCATTTCTAACAAAGGGAAATGGAACAACTGTCATGCAGGACAGAATTTATCTTCCGGAGGACAGTTAATCTTGACGCTATAGACAACGAGGTGAAATATTACAAATCAGCAGAATTCATTTAAGTAAAGTAATGAGAAAGGAAAGATGGCAGAAATAGAAGGGAAACCCCATTTCTCCCTTCAGTCATTTTCAAATAGAAGGAGAGAATGTGGTCAGGTGGAAGCCGTCACTGAGAGGCACTTTTTATAAATGAAAATGAGCTGGTTGGAATCATCCTATCTACACTGGCAGTTCACACTAGGCCTCTTATCTCTGTTGTGTCATCCTCCTTTTAAATAGATCTCCAAATGGATTTGATGAACTCAAAGGAAGAATATCCTTCATCCTCCTTGAGTAGGCTGAGAAGGATTCGAGATGAGGTGCAGGACTGAGCAGTAAAGAATAGTAATGGTGAGCAGAGGGGACAGAGAATTGAGAGAGCTTTGACAAGAGACTGAGAGAAGTAAATCTATAAACTGGCTCACTTTTACACTCCAGTAGCTGGTCGAGTGACTCTCCCCAAGCCATGACATCATCTACAGGAGCCCTGTAGAGCAAAAATGTTACAACCGTTACATCTTCTCAAACAGGTCAGCTAATTGAATATCACGCATCGCAATTGAAATCCCTTTTGGCCACACTTGCATTAAAATGAAAAATATAAAAGATGTATAGAGATGAATTATGTAAATTGGTTCTATTTACAGAATACTGACAATGGATCTTCTTTCTATGTGGAATGTAAAAGGTTGTAACCAGGAGAGACGAAGCCAGAGAGAATTTTCCCTGTTTTTCTTGCCTATAAGAAGCATCTTTTTCTTTCTTGTTTTCGTTCCAGTTCAAAACTTTATTTCTTAGCTTCAGGCTCAATGCTTTCATTTCCGACAGCAGCAGGAAACTGTCAGCGAAAAGCTCTAAAGCCCAAAGTCAGAAATGAGCTGATGAACTAAGGGGTCCCTTTGTTGTGAATGTAATATGAATATAATTGGCAAAACTCCAACACAAAACCAAAACTCTATTTGAAGTGGAAAGAGAGTATATACATATTCTGAACACTTTTTTTTTAACTAGAAAAGCACTCAGAGATTTCCCCCTGTATTGTGATTTGCACCCAAAATTATTAGTCCTAAAATGAAATTGGGAATTGGGAATCACCTTAATTAATATCATTATTAGTTTGATAGTTATTCACAAAAATCAATACTCATATAATGGTGATTTTCTTCTGGAACTATCTCCATAGAGTAGTTATTTCTTGATTGGCTTTTGTACACTTTTGGATAACACACTACAAAAAGTCATCTTACTTGAGGAGCATGTGGCATCTTTTGACAATGAGGTCCATTTAAGTTAAAAATCATAGATGTCTAATTTGAAAACTTCACAGTTAATAAAGACACTCGGTTACTTTCCAGTAAATGATTTGCTTGTGCTCATTAATCCCTTGACAGTCAACTATGGTTTTACACGATAATTATTCTGTGGGAATCACAGTTACAAGGACTTATTTCTGTAAGTCTAACTGTAATGTGTCTACAATCAGTTATGTAAGCACTTCAGCTAACAGCCAAACTGGCTGCATCCTCTTGCCATTAATACGCTTTGTGAGAAAACTCTAAATTAGATTGGATTTTAACGATGTGGCAGATTGTGTCATCCTTGTGGCTGCAGAGAATCAAATGAAAAAATGTCAGAGTGACACAAGAATTGACTGCAGGTGAATATGTTGAAAAGTGCAGGGAATAAATAGAGAACTAGCACCCACACTGACAGACTCTAAGGCTCAAATGTGTTGCTGTACAGATTCTCTATGGCATATATAAATATTCATTATAAGCTGGCAGGTGCAGCAGCATCAGTATTTATGGAGATGGGTGTAATTCTTTTTATCATTTAAGTTGTGATTAATTGCCAGAAATCTTTTGGATCCCTCTTATTTTCACACATTCATCACATATTGTATTCCCTGGTGAGTTTATGCTGTAAGAAATTTAGAAAGAGCCTTTTTTATATGCACAAGCAACAAACTAAAGACTATAGACTAAATCAGCAGCTGTCAATGTGAAGGTGTTCATCAGAAAGCACAGCTGTTTTACTGATAGCAAGGCCAAACCCAGCAGTGAGGTGCTGAGTGGGGGCAGCTGAGCACCACTTGTCACAAAAGAAGAGGCACTACTGTTGTGGCTTGCATTTTAACATGTACTTCAAGCCTCTGTTTATCTCGGGCAACAATTCATCAATTATAGTTACACAAAGATCAATGTAGGTTATGTTCTAAAAAAAACTGTGATCAAATTTGTTGCTAAATACAAGGCCAACTTTCAGTCACATAATTCCATTCGAAATGCCAACTATCACAGTATATGATAGACATGAAATCATAATTTAGCATTAGCAAGGCCAACAACACAGTACTGCATGTACAGGGTTAGTGATAATACAACACTGAGCCAGCAGCACTGAACTAACCTTCCTCACTAGTCATCGGCACCTGACTATTCCAGGCAGCACTGTCCACCAAAGCCACTCTATCAACTGAGTGTCACACTCATTTCTTTTCCACTGTGACAGCTGTCCGACTGACTGAGGAAAACGGAGAGAAGTTCAGGTGTGTGTGTGCGTGCGTGTGTGGCTGTACAAACCTGTACAAATCAAGTTTAAGACTAAATCAACTAAATCAACAACAGACAGTTTTCCATTAAATTTAAAAGAAGAGAGTACTGTTTGTTATAATATGGTTGCACCATTAGAAACGGCTCATGTAGGGCTACACACAATTGTAGGGTGGTCAAGTCATAGCTGAGTTTTTCTATGAAACTCATACCAGCAGAACGTTATCACAGTAGCAGAAACTGTGTTTTTACATGTACAGTTTGTACATCACCTCATCACTTTTATATTACTTTTTAAAAACAAACATGAGATTTTGAGAATACGGACGCATCCCATCCTAAATTGATTTAGATAAACTTGAGAAACAGTTTGAACATCCAATTGCTCAAATGTAGTTCATTCAAACAAGCTGGACAAAAACCCTTTAATAAAAAGTTTTGAAAGCTGTGGTGATGGAACTTTTAAACCATGCATTATCCAAAAGTCCATCAGAAGTAAGGGACGAGGCATCAGAAGAAATTCTCCGATTGCATCATAGAGAACGCAGAAGACATGCAGCTCAAAGAATTCTTGCTCCTCTTTGGACCTTTTTTCATGTTTTCTTATAAGGATGGAAGAGTGCTGGAGGCATACTGGGAAGCACAGAGAGAAACAGAAAAACGGAGGGAGAAACTGACAATAAAAACTGCACAGATCACAGGAGTCCCATCAGAAACACTCGCTCACAAACTCATAGATAAGAGACAACTGGCTGCAAAACATATGCCAGTTGTATTTTAGTAACATGCTTTGAGGCTTGGCAAGATCAAAAACAGTCAGTCATTACTGAGGAACAAGGCAGACCCGAGGAGAGGTAAAACATTCAACAATAACAAGTGTGTAAAGCCAATATGGAGCACATACTTACAACATGTGTGTCCTGTTGCCAAAATTGACTGAAGTATGTTTCGTAACAGCACAGAATGTGTTCAACAACACACTCAGATCCTTTCATGAGCTTCCCTTAATGTACCTCCTACAGTACTTTGCAGGTACAAGCCCAAACATGTTAAGCTGTGGCACAGGTAGGCTGAAGGTTTGCTAAAATGTCAGCTTCCTATTGTTACTTTTTATCAAATCTTTTTATCAAAGTGTTTTGGCTTAAATGTTATCATTTGTTGCTTTTTCGTAATATATTTTCTGAAGCCAGCAACAACACAACACTCATGAGACGTAAGAGAACAAAAAACCTCTTCAAGTCATGATTTAAACAAATCATTAGTTTGCAAAGCAAAGCAGGAGACAGAAAAGCACAGCTGTGAGTAACTTGGGCCCGATATTACTGCTGTAGGCCTGAACGTTGGTTTGGCTCGGGTTTTGATTTTGACACTTTCCTCAGTCAATGAAAATGTTTGTTTTAAGTAAATTAGTGATATCTATGGAGCCCTGGAAGGGACCGCAAGGAGAGCACAAAAATCAAAAGCTGAAAAAAGGAAAATTAATTGTGCTTTTGTGAGATCTTACAAAGGTTTCTTGATTTTTTTTTTTTTATTTACCATCCAGGTAAATATGGTGCCAGGAACCAGAAACAATGACATGTTTAAACCTGTGTTTCCACAATTATGTTCACCTGTTACAATTTCCCTCTGGTGAATTGCAAAGATTGAGATTCAGTGGTGGAGCACCAACTTGGAATTTTATCTTTTAGTCTTGGCCTTTTCATCACATTCTCTGAAACTAATTTGGACAAATTCTGATTGGGCAGTTTGACTTCAACTGGACATAACTTCTCTTATCTTCTCATCTTAATAACATTTCCACACCTGAGCTTACATTTTAAATAGGCAACACCATGTTTCTTTATTAAAATAAACAGGACTGTTGGGGATCAAACAGTACAAAACAGAGGGATATGAATAATTAATGATTGGACAGTAGAACATTTGTTTAAAACCAGATCGATATTTTACCTATACATGTTAGTGAAACATAAGGTTACTCTTAAAAAGGTACCAATTTCTACGAATTTCATGATAGTCAGAGTACACTTCAGCTTACTCTTATGGGACTTTTCCATCTAGCACTACTCGTCTCGACTTGACTCGTTTTTGTTGCTTTTCCATTAGGGATAGTACCTGGTGCTTTTTTGGTAACTGGCAAGGTTCCAAGTAAGCTAAGCCGAGAATAAAGTGTGACGTCAACGGACTGCTGGCCACTGGAAGAGTCATGAGCTGATGTTCAACACAAGAATCAAACCTGCCATTTTTAAAAACTGGCAAGAGCATTACATTTAGCATGCATGGCTGCTGTCCACAAAAATACACCGACAAAGTGCAGACGTTCCTGTGTTTGGTGGCGGATGAAAGGTTTCACAGAGAGCTGGACAGAGGTCACGGCAGTTTCGCACAGCTGTTCTATGACGACCCCGCCCACATTAAGTTGGTACTATGAAGTAAATGACATGGCTGATAACCAAAATGATTAGAGGTGAGTCAAGTAGAGCTGAGAAGTGCTAAAACTGTATAATGGGAAGATGCCATTACTATATCGAGTTTAGGGTCAGGCTTCAATAAAATATTCTTGAGGGATGTTTGGTTTGAACATAAAAATGTGTTTCGAGCCGCACTCTATCCTACAAATAGTGTTTGGCATGCACTACAGGATTCTTCAGCACATCAAGGTTCCCCCATTTATCTCTGGTTATGGCTTAGTATTTCCTCAACACGTTATGGGAACTTATATGATATGCATGAACCAGACATTGGAATGAGAAATATGAAGCTCTTTGACCCAATTCTCACAGAATCCTCATAAGCATGGACCCTCTGGAGACAACTGGTGGCAGAAGAATGCAGATGCTTGAGTATCGGGCAAAGTTAGGTTTCAATGTCCTCGTCTAAAAGAGGAGTGACAGTGAGAGGGATGGGGCTATGAAAATGACTGATGGAAGCACAAATAAGAGAGCAGTGATGGGGAGGAAAGAGGAGAGGGGGAAGTTAATGGAGACAAGGGACAATGTTGACAGCTGAGGAGGCCTACCTGTCCGCCCATCTCTCGTTTCCCGTCTTGATTTGCAAGTCCTCAATGGGACACTTGCAGGGGCCAGGCAGGGAAACAAGAACAGGTGTCATAAAACACATCTGTGACTGGGATTTGCATCTCTAATGACCCCAGTGGAGATGTTGAGAGGATGACGCTCGCAACAAAACCTGTCAGACACGCTCTTGGAGTGGAATTCATCACTGTAGCTCAGCTGGAACCGATCTGCCGTACCATCACTTAACAATGAGTGAAAATAGCCATTTCTCAGCTGTCGCAACTCAATAACATGTTGTTCATCAAGGAACTGTTGACATTGTCCAACTGCGTGTTTACTTGTGGCTCAGTCACTCGTCCATGTTAAATGCCAATGGAAAAGAGTTTATAAAACGCACCTGGTTAATATATTGGACAGGTAGAGGTAGAGAGTATTTCACATGTGTGAGGGGATTACAAATTCAATCACTCTCGGACTCAAACATCTGATCAACTCAAACATCTGAGCTGCTTTGATACCATCAAACATATTTTTTGCTTACAACCACAGGCGTTTTCTGGGCACTGAACAGGTGAACTGGTTTGAGGCTCAACTGATATCAGTATGTAAATTAAAATATATATATATATATATCCATTCTGCCTGAGCATTCCTGCAGTAATGTGTTTGACACTCTTATGTTATACTATAACAGCATATTGGGGTTATATTAAATGTAAATAACCAATTACAGCATATTTTAACTGCATGATGTAAAAAAGACAGTATTTGTTCAAATGAATTGTTGCTGATATGTTGCTAATAGTAGTTGATGTAATATTGATTAATTTCTTTATATGGCCATGGAAAAGCTCTGATTGTGTGACGGGGTAAAGTAAAATCAAATAACAGGGTACATTAAACATAGTTGCAATTCAGCACTTCTGCTCAGTGTTATCTACACTATCACTCTTGCCACTGAACAAATCATTTCTTAAATGGACAACAAAAAAAGAAAGGGGGAAATAAAGATTATAATTTGAAACTAATGGCCTTGGCAGAGGACCAATAAAGCACTTCCTGCTATTCTAATGTACGAATCTTGGTCAGTGCAGCCATGCCAAGCAGCCATATTTCATGATGAAGATAGTGATAGTTTGTTTGCTCATTTGCAGCAGCCAGGAGTTCATGGAGACTGAATATTGGATCTACATTCCCCACATTTTTATTAGCAGCACTCCAAAAGAATACTAATGTTAGTCTTTGTCTGCTCAGTGTTTAAATATGCAACAATTTGCAAACATGCTCATCATTATAGGATGATAATGAGCCAATTTTATATTTATAGCTTGTCTTGCTGCCAATAATTAATCAAGGCAGGTGCTTGTCACAATATGCAAATACAAGTCAAAACTGGAGCATCCAGTTTATATTCTAACTGTTGAAATACCTGAACTAAGAGGGTGACCTTGGGTAGCAACCTTGTCTTCCGCACCAAAATTGTGTTGTTTACATGTCAACAGACTTGCATTCCCACATTCCCTTTTGGCCCCTTTGATGGAATGGTATAATGGTAACATTATCCTGGTTGTTTTTTTTAGGCACAGAAAACACCTGGTTAGTGCTAAAAAACAAAAAAAACAAACAAAAAAAAAACCCTAACCCTTATTCATGAAGTGGTACAAAATGTATTCATAACGTTTACAGCTACATTAACCTCTCTCCAATGTGCCTTGACTGATCCCTTATTGTTTGTAGTTGAATGCTAGTGGTGTATTTTAAAACCAATTTAGTGTCCCATCTAGAAGTGTGTTACATGTGTAACCGCGATGAATATACTAAGAAAAGAGAGACCACATTGTGTTCAGAGTATAATTTGAGCAAGGGGGGAAAAGCTTTACATTTGGGAGCTGTAAGATGTGATAGATTTTTACATCTAGAGAGTACACTGAAAATAATACAGTCTTACCCATTAATTTCCTATGGGGGTAATTTTTGACCAGGAACACCAAAGATGTAACTAAGCTCATTAAACTGCTCAAAAATCAATGGAAGTGGTGATCAGCAATTTTACTTGTTCAGATGCTCAGTGTGGAGGATATCATTAGGTCTTGAGGCAGTAGGATGAAAAGTTGTAAAGGCTAAAATGTAGTTGATAGTTTTATGTACACTTCACACTTTTTCAGGTTTTTGAGTAGTTTGGATGCCTTCCATTTATCCCAGAGCATTCAGATTCAAATCTTGTTTTAATCTGTGTACAAGGACATTTTTTTCCCCCCACCTACTTATGAGACACAGACTGTTCAATGTTAATGTCACATAACAGTCGTGGATGGGGAGAGCATCTGTTCAGAAAGTAAGGTCTGCTTCAAACAACTCACCTTTACTTATGAGACCTTCATAATTAAACTGCACATATGAATGTTCATTTACATAAACCATTAATGTCAGATGCAGTTGAAGGCCATTGGAGGGAGATATACAGCATAATGATAACCTCAATTTACAGCAAACGATTAAAGTTTGCTTTAAAAGCAGTTACCCCTTGGTATTTATTCAAGTGAAGCCTTGCTTTCTCATATATGCACGTGTGTGTTCATTCATTCATTGTCTACCTCTTTGTCAGTGGTAGCTATTCCTATTTTTAATCTAACAACTGAAATTACGGTGCCACTTAGTGGACCGACCATATAACTGTTAACTCACAGCTACCACATTCATTTAACATCAATTTAATTGTGATCCACAAGAATTGTACATGTACAGACTGCATTTTCACCATGGGAAGATCTTATTTGAATAGTGCTAATGCAGCTCATACTTAATAGTTGATTAAAGTAAAACCCTATATTGGCATGACTTTGCTCATCCCTTCCCTGGAATTAAATACGCAGTTTAAAAACAGACAGATAAAAACTTGTGCCAACTCAAAGTGTTAAACACGGATGCTAAATATTGTACATGGTCTCTAATGAAACTATTTTCAGAGACTCAGGAACAGCCACTTTACTCACATTATCCTGCTGTGGCTCTAAGGATTGCAGTTTTTCACACTTTCCCTTTATTTCAGCTGGTGCAAGTCTTGATGGTAGTGCATTACAGATTAGTTTGTAGAAGAGTCTTTCTAATTCAACACAGTGCTGCAACTGTGTCTAATGCCCGTTCCACAATGAGTTGTCTGAGGATAAAGTTGGCAGGTGTGCACAGAGTCCTGACCTCAACCCCAATCCAGACCTTTTGGGATGAACTGCAGCTCCTGACCAGGAACAGGGTTTCATCCCATAACATCAGAGACTGACTTTGGTAACAAAGCAAAGCTCCAAAATCAGTTGGAAATTCTCTTTTGTCCACACATATTTAGCTATGTCATTCACTGAGTGCCTCAGGTTCTTGCAAATGTTCTTTAAGTAAAGTTTGCTCACAGAGGTCAAGGAAAATGAGAAATTTGTTGAAGAGACAAGGAAAATTAAGGGTGAATCTATATTAAACAAAAGATCTAGTTAATTGTAATTAACTTCTCGTGACACATATTTGGTCTGGGATTTCAATTTCCAATCAATTTAATCCGCCTGCCGTTCTCTGCCTCTTGCCGTTGCTCTGATTACAGATGAAAAGTGACTCAGAGAGCTGATTAGCCTTCTTCACCTCTGTTTGCCCTTGTCAACCCCATTCTCTAATTACATTGTGTGCAACACAAAGCACATAAGGTGTGCTGAATTGTTAACGTACCACCCCCCATGCACACAGCATTTGATTTGACAAACACAAAATCCATATAATATTAAAAAAAAATGATATAGTAGGCTAATGTGACTTTTTTTTTTAGGGGAAATTTCAATGCTGTACGTTTTGAAGTTACTGTGCATTTTAGGGGCTCACACTTATTCTACAAAGCTTTGTGGATTATAATGCTGTCATGAACAAGCTGATGTTAGGAGCAGGAGTAGAAATATAAGTTGTGGTTTAAACAAAGCTCTGTATGTGGTAAATGCTTTTACATTAATTTTTCCTTTGTTTTATGATTCCAATGTTTGACCGACTGTACATTTCAGCTCCACTGTGGGGAGCTGTGTCCCTGCTTCTGATCTGTCTCTGTCTCTCTATAGCTCCTCGGTTTTTCCTGTCTTCCTCTCTGTCTGTCTTCCTCTCTGGCCCATAGCATCATATGCGGTGGCTGTGGGCCGTTGTTGCTCACATTAAAAGCTCCGCTGGGAAGTCGGAATCTCTTGGACTGATGCTCTGTGGCCTCAGTGTTTCGCAGCTCTGGAGCCTGAACAGACCATCTGGGTGGAGGAGGTGGTGTGCGTGTGTATTAGTGTGTGTGTGTGTGAGAGGGTGTGTAGGTGGTGGACAGGCACACAGTCATGTGCTCATATGTGTATTTCTCTGTCTGTCTGTTTACTGTTTAATGTGTGTTGCTGCTTTTTTCATGCATCAAGCAGAGCAATAAGCTAACAAATGCCTCTTTCACATTTAAATTAGCAGGCGTACTTGCGTTTTTTTTACTCCAATAAAAAAGGAGATTAAAACCACTGTAATTACCAGTGGTTGTTGTACATTGTGGTGTTTTTTTCATCCCTGTGCCACCTGTGTGTGTCTGTACTGTATTTTTTACTTCTTTAAGACATTTTTCCTGAATAATACTCTGGTCTTGGTCTTGTCAGGACTAGTAGTCCTCTCGGAGAACAAAACCTGGTCCTAATGAAGCAGAACCTAATTTCTGAGCAAATGGCTAAGTTCACGGCTAAAATTCAAATTGTGGTTACGTAAAGGTTAGGATTACAAATTAACTTATTATTAATAGGTTTTAGGTTTGCCACTGCCACAGAATGTCTGTTGAGGTTCTGATATTTTTTACATATAGAGTTTTCCTATCATCATAAAACCTACTTTTCCAATCTCGAAATACTCTATTCACCTTAATAACAGGACTCTTAGGTATTAAGCCACACACTCATCGGTGCTGCATATTTTTCCAAAACAGCATTGAATGAAACAATGGAGCTGAGACACTGGCGTGCTTTTACTTTGAAACAGGAACAGGACAGGTGGTGATTGCGAGAAATGCGACAATATAGAAATTGTGAAGAAAGATAGTTTTAGTTGTACATTTTTGCTGTGAGATGTGTGGGGAAAAGATAGGTGAGATGTCTATGTCACAAAGAGAGCTGCATGTCTCATGCACACAACCAATGTTTTCTCATTAGTGACCATTTGTGCATACATGAAAAAACTGAAGTGCTCAACACATGCATCCAATGTGAGTGTTTTTTATTGTTTTTTCAGCTTCTTAAATGTGAATATTTCCTGGTTTCTTTGCTCCATACAACAAAGAAATCATTAAAATGGAATCATTTTGGTTTTGAGATCATAGTTTCCATGGTTTAGAAACACTGATCGACATTTTATGGGCCAAACGATCGCTCTATTAATTGAGAAAATAATCAACAGATGAATCAGTTATGATAGTAATTGTTATTTGCAGCAGCACTAATTTTCACTGCTATGAAGAAGAAATGCGAGTGTTCACCTGGGTCTTGTGTTCCAGCTAATGCTGATCAGAAACAAAGCTGATAAAACCCAGCAGGCATTGAAAAGTAATTTGACCCCAGATTAAACACATTAAACACATTTCCCTCTGGTCAAAACCCCATTCATACTCATTTAAAACAGTTTAAAGTCTGCAATGTATAGGGGTGTAGTATTTAGGGTGTGTGTGTGTGTGCGCGCGTGTGTGTGTGTTAGGAGCCACTTGGTGTTTGTGCCTGTGCAATTATCCTCTTCTCTGTGGGCAGCACTCGAGTTGGGATGAAAAAGGTGCTGTAACTCTAAATTAGCAACTGCACACCATGCAGCTTTTATGGGCCAGGAGTGTTTTTGTCTACTTTACAAAGATTGATAACAGAAAACAAATTCTAGGCCAACAATTATACTAGCTAATTTTCAGACACACCTCTCTCCAAGAAACTGCAACTGAGTCCTGGACTTTATTGTCTTATCCCTGACATTTTTGTGGTTGTGCATGATTTAACATCCTCCTCCTTCATAATGTCAAATGAAGTTCAGTTAAAACAGCACATATCTATCTCCATATAAATGTAATAAAACGTCCATGATTGTTCATAAATCTTGGAATATCATATATCAAATAAATAAATAAATAAATAAAAAAATCATAAAATAAGAATACATGTCATTAAATTTTTATAACATTTTAAAACCGTGTCAGCATGACATTTCCTCTTGTGAACAGAGACTAAGTTTTTGTCAAGAAGCTGTCTGGGAAAACTCAAAAACAACTGAGATAAGAACATACATAACAAAACACACACACACACAAAAAAAACAACAAAACTTTAATTAGAATTTTTCTGGTCCAACTGGACTACATTTTCCATTTAACTACAACCTGCAAAACATATTTGTCTTTTGAACTCAATCCATTAAATCCTCTTTCTTATTCTTACAGTTATTTTAGTTCTGGAATGAAAGTTGTAGTTGCAAAAGTTAACTTTTGAGGACCGACTGAACAAATGATTTTCTCAAATCACATTACTCATTACACATTGTAACCTATCCATTATGCTATTTTTCGTAATGTCCTTCTAGCATATTTACTTTGCCATTACTTTGACTTTAAATTTATATGATATTTACCAATGACCGAGTGAATCGGGACAACTGGGTCATCACTTAATAATGCTTGCGATGACAATAAAACAATGCAAGCTCTAAAATTAGGGTTTCGAAAGCAGCATACTTTTCTTAATATGATTTTTTTACTTTTTTATGCGTGTTTTCCCGTCCAGCTTGGTGGTTTATAAAATTAAAACTTTAACAAAAACAAGTGTTAAAATATGAATATGAAATATGTCTGCAGTAGATAGATAGACAGACAGCTAGATAGATAGATCAAGTATATTAAAGCCTATTCAACAAGACCACAACTGCCTGTAGATGTATTAATATTAACCAACCCTCATTTACTGACTATTCACTCACTCGGCACTGCTTCTCTTATTTTGTCTCCACAGTTGCCAACAAATAGGACTTTCTTAAATCTACCAAAGCAACAATGTTCCACACACATTCTTGCAGGCTACAGTATAATACAAGACTCAAGAGTTGCGTTTGCTTAGCTTTGGCCTTTCTTTACCACAAAAAAGAGAAACCTTGAAAGAAACACAAAAGTCCAACAGTAATTAAAAAGCCAAATTTGTTTATTAATGTTTAACCAGCGTGTTCAAAAAGAAAGGGATGAAGAGGTGAAGGCTGTTGTTCTTGAGCCAGAGAGGAAAGACCCTCCACCAGCTTTTGATTGTTAAGTATTTGTTTATATTTAGCATTTCTCAGGCCCAGAGATGTAGATCAAGACAAGATAATTATCCTCTGATTGAGTATTCATAAATGATTATGCTATTCTTCTGTCTTTAATGATGCAGATTACGACTAATTACCTCTCCTTAATGGACAAAGAGAGTCTTTATGAGCTGTGGAATAGTGCAATTAGTCAACTGTTTATCTGGTAGAGCCATGTGTAAATATTGGTCGTAGGTGTCAATGTATAGTTAATGTCAGCATCCATTTGTCTTACTCATCATGTGTGAGTTTGATGGAAGTCTAAGAGGGAAGAAGGCCTGAGTGGGTATTACAGAAACTAATTCCAGTAGCAGGCACATGAATATCACAGCAGCATCAATAGAGAAAATACTCCTTTGAGGTTGTGTATATGGCAGAGAATATGTGCGAAAAAATACAGGCGTCAAGATTTAGGAAGTACAGACTGAAAACAGATTCTCTCCAGTCTTATGGTCAGAAACGATGATGCACCGGCGCCGTAGTTAACCTAACATCTCCTCCTCAAACACTGTAACACAGACCTGTGTGAGCTATTTCTAGAGTTTCTGATACACCGATAAATGCGTAAAGACAGAATCAACACTGGTGTATCGTTTCATTCTTTCCTCTTCCTGCCCCACAGCTCCCTCTCTCTCTTTTTTACACACAGAGGCTTTTAGCCGATTTTGTCAGCCCCTTCTCTGCACAGCATGTGCAGCCTAAATCAAACAGTAACGTTAAGAAATTATGTTCAAGATATTATTTTTTCTCCTACAACTGAGTTAGTGTTAGCTTGCTAGTACCCTTCTCTATTGGTCAACCTCTAAAACTCTTGTATGTAAACTCTCTTTTTTTTTGCACTGTGTTGTGGGGGGTGACTGACAATATATTTACCACAGTATAACACACTACACCATGGTATAATTAGTATTCATTATATAGTATAGTACGTTCATATTGTCAATAGAGTTAGTTTGTAATAATTGAATGAAGTCTGCCTTGTGTTAAAGTATCGTGTCCATCAATGTTTATTTGCACTGTTAAAAACTGTTAAAATATTGTGAAATATTACTGCACACACACATCTTGCTTTAAGGACACAGAGGAACAGAATCTTCTAGCTAAGACACACACATCCTGTTTTGCTCTCGCCACTCTCAGACACCTTGTGACAGCTCATAAGTCAAATCTACAAAATAACTCCTTTATATGGTATTATGATTGGGCAACTAAAAGTACATTTTTTACAGTTACTGAGAACTGAGAGCGACGATAGCAACATATATATATGTTTTTGCTCTTCCTTGTTCGGGGTCCGTTTGCCCTGACTGCCAGACAGGGAGACACGATCCCATTGAGGTGGCTTGTCTGTCGGACCACAGAGATCTCTGTAAGTGTGTACACAAACAAGACTCCTGTTTGACTTCACTCCAAGTTGGCGTTCCTAGTTTTTGTTGACTAATTGTGTTTTCCCCAAACACGCACACCGGATCGTTGGATCCCGCGGTCCGGAAAATGTGTCTTTGTCCAGAAAATGTGTCCTCCTAAACATGAGGAAATGAAGTACAGAAGAAGAACAGTAAAAAGAGCAGGGTAAAGGTGCAGTTAGAAGGACTGTAGCTAAACCAGCTCTGTGTTCATTTACAGTATCTCATTAAACTGTGTTTGTTAAATGGCATGCTGTACAAAAAGTGTTTCTTAAACAAATGGCTTGGTTCCGGAGCATTTACATTTATATTTTGTGCGAGCACCGATAAACAGCAATGTTCACCTTCTTTGGTCCTCCCTCAGAGCAGAGAATGATGCTGAATTTTACATGATTTGAAACCTAATTTTTCAGCACAGTGAGACTTTTAATCCCTCAAATTTGGCAAGGGGGTAACACATTTTCCTGTGGGGTTAGAGTCAGATATGATATTTAAATTCATTGCTTTACTGGTACCATAAACTTAATCGAACCCTCCCAGGAATCATCAAAAGCATGCATTAAGTTGCTTCAGATTTTATTCACAAGTTGCCAACATCATTTATTTCTTCCTCTTTAGTACAAAATCAGTTTCTGCCTGACATGAATGTGTCTTTTTTTTCCTGATGATTGTCTCATCTGTTCAAAAGCCTCTCTCACAGACTCCAGTGAATCATGTCATAATTTGCTGCTGGCATTTTTGTCATTAAAACTTTTTCGACACCCTATGATACTACAACTTTCCCCTGATAAGGCTTTCTTGAGTGTATGAAGAGAAAATTAGTTCAGAAGGAAGTGAGCAGGGAGAAGAAGCAGGGGTATTATTCTAAGGGTTACAGCCCAACACAAACCCACTGCTAATAAAGTCTCTGTGACTGGAGAGAAATTAAATCGGGATATTTTAGCTTCTGGCAGGCAGAACAATTTAATGATGCAATCAGAAAATACCCATCACTGGTAGGTTTTTGCATAGAGATCGTACACTTTCTGCCATGTAAGCAGACAGCGCTATTTTCCTGATGGTGGCATAAATCTCTAGTGAATACCAGATGATTTTAGGTAGTGTTATTTTCCCCAAATTTCTGATTCATTTCATAATGAAGATCTGATTCAAAAAGTAGCCGGTTACAACAAAAATGTAATCAGACAGAAAATCTAAACAACTTCCAACCCCCTTCTATTTTAATAAAATTCAGAGAAACTCAGACACTTTCTAAACTGAATCATCCATCAGTGTGATAACACGAAGAACCTGTGGGGATTATTAGATTCATCATTGTTTTCTGATGCCAGTTTACTTGTGATTTATTTATTCTGCCTTGGGAGTTTCTCACACTGCTGTTTTAACACTTTACTCTAAAATAATTCAGTGTGTGTAAGGACTTGCTGAGATTTCATCAATGGCCATTAATGAACAAGACTTGTGAAATTGTGCTGTAAATCCTGGTTCCCAGTGCGAACTGCATTCCTCTAGTCTCCATATGAGAATGTGGAAAAGCAGGAAGAAAAAAAGATGGACAAAGTACAATTTCCATTTGTGTTCATTACAATACAGAAAAGCCCTGCCTTGTATTGGAGGTCAGACAGAAGAATGCAGAGCTTAGTGCTGGTAACTGTACTGATATTCTAGACTGGCTCATTAAAAATAGATACATGCATGTCTGCTTATTGCGAAATATTCCGTTGGTAATGCATGACATTGCCTTTATCTGTTGTTTTCTCACATGTTTTTGCTGTAGCTGCATCGGAATTTAAGCCATGCTTTCATATAGTATTCATAACATTCACTTCATTATTTTCTCCACTTTCAGAAGCCAAACAACAACCTGCTGCCTGAAGCAATAAGCCCTTGGTGTCTTGAAAAATGAATAAATGATCATTATATTATAATCTTACAATGCATGGTGATCCGCAGTAAATGTGTGTAAACAGCTCAGGCGTGGTCACCGCAAGTGAATTTAGCTGCTGTCAATACTGTCATAATAATCTTCTGATTTAGTTTTAGATCAGTGCTTCTTATAGAATCACGTCTCCTGTCAGCACATTTACTTGTGCAGCTTTTTGCTTCTGTTGAGCTTTAAAGCTGAGTCATTCAGCATCAGTGAAGAGCTTCCTTCTTGTCCCAAACCCAAATCACCTCTGTTTGCACCCCCCAAACACACACGCACAGCGAGCTGTGACAAATGAATTATAATACCAATTAGTTCTGGAGACAAACAAACTAAATCAAGTTGGGAACTTTTTTATTTTTTTTATGTACTCTTTGGGGAGAGATGTAGCACCTCCCCTCCTGTCTCAGCTTCCCCTTCCTCTACCTCACCAGCCGCTTTCGAAGACAAACCTTGTCACTATAAATATCTAATCATCACATAGCAGCAACACAGATAGACATGGTCAAGACCAAAGAAGAGAGGAGAATGGCTAGACTGGAGCAACCGATGAATGCAGAAGATAATTTCAGAATGTTCAACCTATTGAATCTGTCCCTAACAAAGTGTATATTTTGTTGATATTTTGCTATGTTTATCGCACGTGTGCTAAACTATTGGTCAGTTTTGCAGGACTTCTTGTAACTGTTGCAAACACACTACAATGAAAGCAGATTTTTTTGACTTTTGTCTGTTTTTAACTGACCTCATTTCAGCATTACTCCTGAACTTGCTGGCAGCTTGAGTTACTATCATTAAGTTATAAATTCCTCACAGTGTTTTCTACCCACTCACCAAACTTACATAGTGTATTAGGCTCTATTTGACCTATTGCAAGTCAGTGAGTTATAAAAAATAATTTTGAAGTTATTTAGTTTGAAAAAGTTGCGTTGTATGTATTTGGTTTCATTTACTCTAATATTGGAATATTGGCTTTATTATTCTGCATTAATGTGGTAACATTTACCTCGTTATATTTTGTTGAGTCGTGGACTTACGTAATCCAAAATGTTTTATACACTCTATAAATCAATAGAAATCTATAATTATGTTCAAGTTAGGGGCCGTTTTATTTGGATCAGCTCTTAATGACATCATCCAATTTACCTGTCTCTGCTATGTATTCTGGGGAAAACCTACTATGAAACAGGAGAGCATGTAAGAAAACATGACTAGCTGCACCATACTGTGCATTTCTAGTAAACATATACTAGTGTGTGCAAGTATCTTTACTGACGCTTACATGATGACCATGTAGATTCACGTGACATATAGAGAGGGAACATTTGTATTTTCACTCATGATTTCTGTGGATGTCAATGAATAAGTCAGAGGAACAAGTCTCAATTTTTCTGCTGCACTTTCTTTTTTTTCCCCTGTCCCCACCGTCCAGACTATGCTGTGCAGATGTGGCAGCTATCTCAGAGGCTGAAAACAAGAGTAGTCCCCCTCCACACTAGCTAATTTACAAGTCATCACAGGCCAGTTTCATCACAGTCTGTAGTTTTGTCCTTTTTTTGACTTGTTCATTGGCCAGGGTGCACACTATAGTGTGGCACTAAACAATTTGAATTTTGCAGAGGGGCCAGGTTTATTCAAGTGCTTCACAACAACATCTGAAGATGGCAGCTCCTTTTTCTTTTTGTCACTTGTGACTCTGAAGACCCTCTCTTTTTTCTCTTCAAGGGCACAGCATCCTGCTGCAGTTATTTATAGCCAAAGTTTCACATGCTAGAAGAAGTAGTCAGTGTGTACTGCTGTGTGTGCTTTGAGGGCTGATTCATATTTGAAATTATATACTAAATATTTGGTTTTGAATGGGAATTGTTTGGTTATTATACACAAAGTAAAGGAATGACATACATCCAATAGTTGGCAGTGCTAACAAATGATAACCTGTTATGTTTGGTTAAAAATACAGTGAGTCATCCAGCCTTCACCTCGCTATTATTGTATCGCTCCAAGTTTGACAAATGAGCTGTGTGCTGCTGACGGTGGATTTATGTCTCGGTGGATGGTGCACACAACGGCCCATAGTTCTCCATCAAAATTTATCCTCTGTGAATTACAAACACAGATCACTCGTGGGTTTCGTGAGTTGAGTGCCTGTTTGTCCTTATTTTCTTTCCTGAATGCCATTCTGCAGGTTGGCCCCTTATTTGCACTGCACTATTTGGTGTCTTTCTCTAAAAGGCTGCATGCATCAGTTGAAGAATATGACACATGGTAGCTAATGGCATGCATCAGTGGCACTCCAGGAGGAGAGCGAGAGGCTTTCTTCCTTCCTGCCGAGCTTTGCTTGGAGGCTTGGAGTCTCACCCAAAGAAGCCGATCCGATGTCCTCAGATGGGGATTAGTAGGAGACTGAAGCACAAGGGACAAACATAAATAATTACTTCCTATTGACATATGCAAACATTTTGCCCATGCATCTATTTTTTACACATGCATGCATTCACATGAACTCTTCTCCACACTCCGTACTCGGTAAATCGACCAACCTTTAGCGTTTTGCTGTTGTCAGAATCTGCATGCTTTAGAATACAACCAAACAGAAATGACTCCGTATTTCCCTTTTTCATAATCATAGTAAAGAACAGTGAATATTTGACTGACAGAGCTTTTTAGGGGTCTCTTATTTTTCCAATCAGCAAAGTAATTATAAATGGAGCCTCTTGGGTTCCCAGTGTAATCTGGTCACAGTGGCTAGCTCACCCCCTGATAGGGGAATGATTGCTGTGCATTCCCTTCACATTCACTACATGCGAGCCATAAACTGATTGTAAATATCCAAAAACATGTTTCTTATAGTAACGTATTTTCATATTTCACTCATTTCCTATGCAACATCCACCCACCCGCTACAGAAGGCAAAAATAATATAAACACCTAAATAAAAACCAGAACTGCTCAAGGTCATATTAGAGTGAATATCAATTACTGTAACATTGAATATCAATTACTGTAACATTGCTGAGGGTGTGTACAGTTTTTCTGTACCCTCTGTGAATTTTATTACCATGTTTTCCAATCAAAACAAACGTTTGTTTCTATTAAAGGTTTTAATTTCCAATGAACTTCCAATATTTAAACATTAATGACATTAATGTAAACATTAATGTCATTAATGTTTAAATGAATTTTTTGAGCTGTGCTGCAGCAAGCCTCGTCATCACATCTGTGCTGCAAACTGAGCTCTGAAATCCAATAAGATGCAGACAAATGTTGAGGCCACAAATCAGCTGCCCTTATCAGAATAGGTTAAGGAACCTATGCATTTTAAAACAAGTGTAAAAGGCACTGGGATCAGATCTTCCTATGTTTTCTAAGGTGCAAGGTGTCTGACAGCCATGAAGTCAGATAGATTTTTAATTGGATGTAAACGATATATGATGCAGCATAGTTCCTGACTCGGGAAGTGCCCTATCTAGCATTTTTCTTCCTGATGTTGCTCAGCATATGCCCCCTCAAAGAAATAGTTCAGGTTTTTTACATAATGAAAACTAAGATTGTAAAGGCTTTAGACTCACTTTGGGGATGCAAACTTGCAGAGAATTAAGGAAAAACAGATTTTAGCTATTTTAACAAAATGCTCACCCAATAAAATCTAAAAGTGCATAGGTTTAGGTTATCGAAAGACTGTTTGTTGCTTTTTAATCACTGTAAGACAGGCTTTTCCAACTGAAAACATTGCAAACTTTGAAAAGGTTGCAAACCTCACTCTTTATACCAAATACCATAAATTTGCAATTTTACATTTACTGCTAAAAGGAGTTGGAAATCTACTGGTCTATATGTAAGTTCACATGTGTTATCTTTTGACATTTTTCAAATCCTTTGTTCAGATTAATCAAAGTTACACAAACTTACCAAAAGAGTCAGCAGTACTTGAGCAGTTCCTTTGTCCCCCAAGCCTGAGCCAAGAACATTGATTTTGTCTTTGGACGTTCGGTGTAGGGGAGCAGCTTCCCAGCTGGAATAGGCTACCTAATACCAAGATAAAGCATCATACATTATCTTATTGTACAAGCAGGTGTATATTTTATTAGTTGAGCCATTTTTTTAAATGACGAAAGTGTTTTAGCTGCTGTCCAGCAGACCAGTCCAAGAGTGAGAGTGTATATTCAGCTCCCAGGTTGGTCCACGGAAGCAGTAGCATGCTCACTGAAGTGAAGTCAGTGTTGACAATGGGGTTATACCTCATACAACCAACATACATAACTGTCCCTTTAAGCTGCAAAGTTTTGAACCCATCACATGCCCAAAATCATGTGACAAAAAAATTAAGTAAAATAATGGTTCATGACACCAGTCACTCAGCAACAGATTTATTGTTGTTAGTATTGTCAGATTTTTTAACTATGTTTTTTTTAGGCATTTAGGAATAGTAAATAGCTGTGTGCTTTGTGGTGCTCGTGGTTATAAACTTTCTTCAGACATATGGATTAGTCTTGTTTCAATGTGAATTATTCAAGGGGTGTTTTTCTGTCTTTTCAGTGCATTTTCACATTGAAATATAATTTTCAAAGGCAACACTTTGGTTAATCTGAACAAAGGATTTCAAAAATGTAAGTACTCACTGATGATTTCAAAGAAATGCAAAGTTAGACAGACACACCCTCCGTCTTTCAAACAGGAGAAAATTAACTGACACAATTCACCTGCCTGCTGAACTGAAAAGCATCCAAAACAGACAAATGAGGTTATCCATTTTGCATGCTGTGTTCAGAGGAAGAAACACCAGCGAGCCAGTGCGATAGTGACATGTCACAGCGATGGGAGAGACCACAACGATAAACATTGAAATTCGCCCAGATACATCAAAGCTGCTGTGTAATGAACCTCTATATCTTTAGGGCATGCACACATACAGAATTTTTGCCTCGAATGTGATATTTCCCATTTCACCACCAGCATTCAAATCATATTTCTTCCATGACACCTCCTGCATTCTGCCTGTGTCCGGGTGACTCCCATGGGCCGGTGTTTGAGCAGCAACAGTCCTCATCAAGAAGTGATGACAGTAGGTTGGCCTGCTCAACAATACAGACACACCCCACCACACACACACATGCACATGCACACACACACACTTGTGTACATAAAACCTTATTGCTGATTCTGTACTTAATACAATCATTTGATCTCCTCAGGGTGTATGGAAATTAAAGGGGTCAAAAGGTTGTTGTAGCAATTACCAAATACCTCCATTTTTTTTCTTGCGGTGACTTCCAAGCAACAGAATGGATTCTAAGTACAATGGATTTTCTCCATGCTCACCAGCCTTTGCTAAATTATGTCCCAAGGAAATGTTTTAATAACAGTTTTTTTACTGAGTTTACATCATGCTGCATTGAAAGCAATGAATTGAATAAGTAGCTCACCACCTGGGTTCTGGGTTATTCTGGTTAATAGGGTGTGATATAGTCACTGTACGACTGCGATTGTGGTTCCTGGGGGGAAGAGAGCCGGGGTTACTCATTACTCTTCAAACACTTCAGCCTCTCTCATTATTCAAACACAGGAGCTCTCGTGGAAACATTGCAAATATATCTACAAATGTTTTCAGGTTAACCATAAAAATGTTTTTATATAGATTTGTTAACAAAGGTAACGCTTACAGCTCCAATGTGTAACTTCTGTCACCAAAACACTGCAAGCATACGGAATGAGCAGAGCAGTGAATCAAACAACCTATTTTTTGCTGATCATGTCTCAGTGGTTATGATCTAAACCTCAAAAACAAGCAGCTGGAAGTAAAAAGAGATGAATTGAGTTTCTGCACTGATGCCGGGATCAGACAACACAATATTTTTGTCTTTCTGAACGTCAGACACTCTTGCTGTGTCTTGTTTGGGGAACAATCATCAGTCATGACACTGCAAAGGTTCAAAGGTCACCAGGGAACTTTTTTTTTTTTAACTTTGCCATGGTAGTCTCTTGAGGAGACGTCAAAGAGTCAGGTACTGTCGCCAAAGCTCAACAAAACATTTTTAGGGTCACTATTCTTCCTAACAGCAGCGGCAGCATCCCTTTTCCTCTTCACCATGTTTATGTCTTTATTTTATACCTCATAATATTAGAAAAAATATTAGTATATTAGAAAGAATATTAGAAAGAATATGCTAATATGTATTAATATTATATATACTATATATACTAATAGTCTAATATGCTGGACTTCTTGTCGGGGTATCATGGAGCATCCCAGATGCAAAATCTCTGTTCTTCAGTTAAAGTATGCTATGTTTCATGTCCTTTCATTGTTCCCAAAGTCCATAATCAGGTCCAACAGTGGAAATGTATGACAGCTGCCAAAAGTGGAGCCAAAATAACTTGATTGACCCACTGGTGGCTCACTACAGTACAGGGAAGTGGTTCTCACCCTTTTTTCCTTGAAGCCCCCCACTGTTATGTTTCTTAGACATGATATTTTGCTGTGGTGACAACAGGAACATCAGGTATAGCCACTAACTGGCCTGATGAGGCTTGCTTATACAGTAATGGTAACAGAACTTCAGAGGTCACAGAGGAGTTGGTAATAAATAGCTTTATAAATTTAAAACTGGGCCAAAAAATGGGTTTTCATTTGGATGATGCAGATTTCTGATTATCCAGTAGAATGTGTGATTGGGTTTTCTAGATTTAATATGCACAAATATAATTTTAATAACCTCAGAGCAGACAAAGATCTGTGCCCCCATGTGATCTCTGGCGTCCCACTGAGGGGGGCCTGGACCCAGGTTGGGAACCATGAGTATTGGTCCCGAGAAAGCAAGTCGCTTTCACATTGGTTTAGTGTCAGACAACTCAGTTGATTGCACAAAAGAACTGTGTTATTCTTTACCCAAAACACTGCAGAGAAACATTTACTGTTAGGAAATGCTAGTTGTTTGTTGCCTCTTAAACATGTTTTTATTCATAAAATTGGTTCCAGACTCAGAGATTGAAAATGACCCCTTAAACTTATCTCTCTCCAATTAGCTATGTGATCTGATTCAGTAATGTGCTGCATTCCCTCTTAAAATGAATAAAACTTGTAGATCAAATATGATCAATGTGACAAAACCCGGTTAGCACTCTTGCCTTTGCAGCAAGAGGTCCCGGGTTTGTGACCCAGTCGGAACAGTCCAAAAACATGCAGATTAGGGGATTAGGCCAATTGGACACTACAAATTGCCCCTAGGTGTGAATGTGAGAGCGAATGATTGTCTGTCTCTATGTGGCCCTGTGATGGAATGGCGACCTGTCCAGGGTGTACCCTGCCTCTCGCCCTATGTCAGCTGGAGTTAGGCACCAGCCCCCCCCCCCCCATGACCCTCGGTGGATAAATGGTAGGAAAATGAGTGAATGTGAGTGACAAAACCCAAAATGATTTCACTATTAATTATTTATACATAAATCCTGTAAATCCTTTTCAATGTTGCTTGCTACTGTTTATCAGTTCTGGGGGATACTGTTTGTCTCCAATAGTCTGATTATGAATTGCTAACATTTATTTATTTTTACATACCACCCCCGCGCTGTGGTCATTGCTGTGGGGGAAGGAGGGCTAGTGTCACTCATTTTGTATGTTTTCTCACATTGATAACAATCAACTGTTTCCCTATGGTGCATTAAGTCCCTGCAGCTCCTATAGCTGTATTTTTTTTATTGCATTATATTATAGTGACTACCAACTTTCGGGGATAATACAATCAATTTGTCTTGCTCCTGGGGAGAGAAGAGGAAATATTCTCTGGGTTTTCTCACTGCTTGAATTAAGCTTGGTGGTATTGCACAGTTGCTGCACATATGAAAATGCAGATTGCTAATCAATTTGCTGGCACGCCAGCACGGCTGCAAATCATCATAATGCCTCACCAGGGCAGTTTAATCATCAGGAGGGAATGTTTGGCAACTAATACCTATATTTCCACATCAGAAGAACAAAAATAATGACATAATAATTAACTTTTCCTCTAATAAGTCATCATCATGTGACTAACCTCCTTTGTGCTTGTTTAACATTAACCGACACGTCTACGACAGTGTTTTTATATTGTGTTATAACACAATTTACTAAGGCTTAAACAAAGCTGTTTTTTTTAATTTTTTTGTATTTTCCCAAGAGAAAATAAACAGGAAAACACAGCAGTGATGTTATATATATATATATATATATATATATATTTTTTTTTTTTTTTTTTCTTTCATAAAGGCTCTTTCATCACTGTATCCACCATTGTAAATGCTTTGTGGCTTTTCATCAATGCATCATGACGCTACGCATCTTTCTATACTTACTCTTGTAAACAAAATAAATCAAGATCAATAGCAACTTCATACAGTCAGACCTCCAACAGTGACACTATGGTGTGTCCTCTGCATTGTTTTGCATATCAATAGCCCCCCCCCCCATGCATTAAGAAACAAGAGTAGCTTCTTAATGCATGAAAGGATAAGTTGCATATTTTCACAATCTCCATTGTTGTAAGCATTACCGCCTTCATAACCAACACATACACTCCGCTGAGGCTCTAAGCAGCCCCTTGTTAACATCTTGCCCATCCCATCAGGCTTGAAAAAGAACATTTTGTAATATTTAAGGCTACTTACTCTTTCACAATATTGAGAGTAAATCATGAAAGGTAGCTTTAATTTTGTCCCCTCTCCATACATTTCTGTTGCATTGCTATAGATGAATTTATTGAATGTGCTTCCAGCTTTGCCTATACGCATATATACAGTTTCATATGAAGTGGTGGAATAGTTTTTAAGTTCTGTCCATAACCTTAATCACTTCACAATGTCAGCCTTGGCTTCACAAAACCATAAAACACTGAAAATACTTGTTATGAAATCATTTTTGTGAATGTATTGTCAACATAGTTCAATAATTTCTCTATACTATTTTGTCTTTGCCTAGCATTGGTGTTTCATTATCATATGAACACCAAGCATGTTTTGTTAGAAATTTACAATTTTGTAAACATGATTTGACCATTCCCATTTCTAAGCACGAGCAATGGAATTTTCTGTATTTCTGTAAACATTACCTATTTCTATTTCTTTTAGCTTATACAGTTTGTGCATACCTTTTGCCGTGTAACTAGGCTGGGTTGTGATCTTTAAATTGGAAAGTTCATCGTGTAAGCCAACTCCTGTGGCGTAGAACTATTTAAGAGGAGAAATGTTTAAAAACATTAAACGTTATTTCAAACGACACGTGTGGAAAAACGGATTAAATTTCAGTCTGAGACCGATTTTTCCTGACGCCTGCAGTATATTTTCTGCTTCATTGAAACTACAACAACAATCAATTGTATCTGAAAAATTCCTACACTGATACACTGCAATCGGGTTAAGACTGCAGAAGCCCCTTGGCACAGAATCTTGCAGACAGTACGTACGCATTAGCCCATAAGAGTGTGCTTGCTCTACAAGTAGAGTTCAGATTCTCCCATTGATCACACACCATGCAATTATTGATTAATGTGTAGGTTGTCGAGAGCATCAGGAAACTGCTAAACATGGCACATGAGCAGTATCTGACACAATACACCATGCAGTTACAGCACAAAGATTCACACTGACATGTGCGGCAACATGAAACTGTATATACTGTATAAATAGAACAAGGAAGTAAGAAGCTAGGTACAGTTATATATTTGCAGTTACCAGATGTGGTTTATAAAACAGACAAACACACCTAATACACAAGTCATGCAACACATTTAAAGGAACAGACTATGTAAATATACCAAGAGGCTACACTAAAATTATTGATAATATTAAGCACACATTTGGATTCACTCAGCTTTTAAACCCTAATAAGACATTCAGATTTTATACAAGTCCACTTAATTTTAATTAAAGTCTTAATTTGATTGTATCATGATCAAGTACTGCCATTCCATATGACCGATACCTGAGTTTTTCTTTTCTTCCTTACACCAAAGTTGAATTATGAATTACTGGTAACAATATAGTCACTCTGACATTCGAGGACAATTGTCAGCTGCTACTTTGAACTGTTTCTGGTTGTCAAGTTTGTATAATATCACAAACATTTATTTATTTTTTTAAATCATCTTATTGTCCTTCACCTTAAAGTCATGTGAATGTAGTCTATTTTCTTTTGAAGCCTTAGAGGTCCATGAACCGGGCAAGAATTCTGAACACGGAAAACAAAAAAATAAACTGTTACTGCAGAAGCAATTCTTCATGTCTTGTTGTTCCTCTATAGGGTTAAATCATTTATCAGAAATATCACTTTGCTCACCCAGCATCAGATGGGAAGGGTTCCACCCACCCCACAATCGTCAAGAGTTAGTGGGTACAGCTAATAGATGGATGCATATGGTTTGTTTGCACCTGGTTTCACAAACTGCTCCACAGCCAAAGGAGCTAATTCAAGTGATTTTTTTTACCCTTCTCCTTCCACTTTGCACATTAAGTGGTTGGTCAATGATGTGGCTCATTGATAGTTTATAGAGTAATATAAAGTGCTATAGAGTAAGCACTATACTATGTATGCAGTAGGTATGGCCCTCCAAAACAACCAGGTTGAGTTAAATAATTATGTTTCCACTCACTGGGACGTTTGTAAAGCGCAAACGTGTCCTCCATTGTCTCCTTGTCATCGTTCTAGAGCATATAGTCACCTCACAACCATCATTTTATAGGTCAAATGAATTTCTATAGTGACCTTCATTTAAATGAAAATAAAATGATTATTTTGATCAAGAAGACTAATATTATTAGTAAAAGCAAATTCAGTGTAATAATAAAAAAAAGCTATATATATATATATTGTAGCAAAATGAATCATATATTTTTAAAAGTGGGGAAACATGATGAGAAATGTAATATACAAAGCAAATGGCTTTTTGCTGTATTGAGCAAGTGCCAAACTCCAACACTTACCTGTGTGTGAGCTGCCAACCCTTAAATGTTCATGTCACACTGCTCCACTTGACTGAGGGTCAGTGGAGCCATTTCCTGCTCATGTGCTTAACAGCCAACACTGAATCATTGATTACTTCTTGACTGCTATAAATTGCTTTTACTGAACTGAGCATTTGATGATGTAGTAGACTATGATATGACCGCATGCTGGAACCTTCATATTCCTCCTCAAATATTTTACTGTTTCCCATTTGCCAAGAGATTTTCTGCAAGCCATGGCCCAGAGCAAACCTTTCGACTTCTGCCAGATTTGCCAGATGGCCTGTGTATTTGTGTATGTGGCATAAAGCTCTCTCTGTGTGTAAAGTGTGTGTTTCTTTGTGCATATGGCCTTGCATGCATGCACACATTAATTAATAAAAGGACATTTGAAATCATAAACACTTGACATTTGTTAAAATGCCATGAGTAGGTATGACATTTAAATTGTCATGACATCTGCAATGAAGAATTTTTGTCTTGTTTTGTTGTGGCAAGCATTAATTTATATTCTTATTTTCTTTTTCTCCAGTGTCCACTTGGTTGACTTCCTGACGTTTGTATGGTAAAACATTGTGATGGATCATCACTGATGGCTTACAGCCAGGAGAACATCCTGGCAGATGGCAAACTTTATCCATCTCCTCAACCTTATGTGCTGAAATGTGGGGTAAGGAAGGGCATCTAAGATGTTAGTAGAGATTTCTCTTAAAAAGCAAAGTGAAAATGAAACATTTTTGACTGAAAAGTGTTCTTTCTTTACAAATATGAAAACGTTGCAAATAAAAAAGCAGCATACAAATAATTTTACACCATTTGTGTTCATGACAACTAAACAGTGGGGGAGTAATAACATCAACAACAACCAAAGTGACCAGAAGTTCCACAATGCACTTTTAAAGTTGAAGGGGTAGTTTGAAAAATTTCCATCAATTTCTGTAAGGATAAAGTGGTTATGTTTATTTTCCATGTACTGGCTGTAAAACAGTACAACGCAAAAAAGATTTTCACTTCAACATGACTCCCTTGTGAAATGCAGGTTAGAAAAACAATATTTTATAATACTACAGTTATGTTCTGTAGTATGGAATTGGGAGCCCACATCTGCAAGGTGGAGCTTGTTAAGGAAGTATACAACCAGTCTGCAGTTTTTGTCAGGGTTGAAACTTTATTGATTCCCAGGTAACCTGTTTAATTAATATCATTATATCCAGTTCATCCATGCATCGCCTGCCGCTTTATCCTCCACATGAGGGTTGCGGGTCACTAGAGCAGCTGACACAGAGCAAAAGGTGGGGTACACCCTGGACAGGTTGTCAGTTATTATATCAGATTAATCATTAAGAATTCAAGTCTTTTGTTTGCCAGAAATGTTCTTAGTAATGCTAAATAGTTAATTAAAAAAAAAAAAGAATAAAAAATGCTATGTCTAATCCAAGTGCGTCTTTTCTATTCCCCATTAAGAGCAGAACAGATCCCACATGGATTAGCGCAGCCAGATAAATGAATTAAGACATTAGTCGCCGTGCTCTACCAAAAAGCCAGAGTTTCACAACCTGAAATCAAAATGAATTTATTATGAGTTCATCCATTCAGAGTTTTTGCTCAACATTGTTGTTCTTTATTTCTTTTCATTAGCAGCAGCAATAAAACCCTGAGACATAACAACAGGCTTGTTGTTGATAAAGTACATCAATCACCACTCATCAGTGTTTCCTGCATACTGTATAATGTGATCAGTGGATTCTCCGTCTGATAACATTAATCTTCCCCAACATCAGACCCCTGGGCCACACGGCGGTGTTGTGTTTAGCGCTCTTGCCTTGCAGTTGGAACAAAGGCCTTTCTGCAAGAATTTTGCATTTTAGACTGGTTCTCTGGTTTCTTCCCACGGTCCAAAAACATGCAGAGGTTAATTAGACACTCTGAATTGAAATTGAAGCTGTGAATGTGAGAGTAAATGGTTGTCATCTCTATATGTTGGCCCTGTGATGGACATGGGGAGGACAGAGCAGTAGACCACTCTTTATCTCTCTCATAACAGATTATCTGGTCCATTGATCCTATAGTGTTATACACAAGAAAGACACAGAAACAGGACAAGAAGACTGCACAAATAAGTTAGACAATAAGTTTAAAAAAGGTAGTTCCCACAATTAAACTATTTAAATCGGTAACATCTGTTATTGTGTGTGGAATCCCACATAAGTCCTTTTGCAGTGAGGGCAGTCCTTGTTGAATGTATGAATACTCAATCTTTTTAAAGTAATCTTTAGAACTACCTTTTTTTTTTACTACATCATTTTTCTTCATCCACTGTATTGTTTGTTATTAACCTTTCATCTACTTGTTTTATCAGATTTTCAGTTTTATTGTTGTATTTTACATATTATGGCTTTCTTTTTTATCTTATACTGCATGTCTACTGCTTCATCCTCCTCATTGTGGGGGCACACACACAGGGAGAACATGTGAATTCCACACAGAAAGGCCTGGACCAGGACACAAACCGTCTTGCTGCCATGTGTGCCATGTTATTTTCCATGCTGCACGGCTAGACTAAATCAAACATACTGTATATGTATAAGGCCTCAGCCTTTTGATTCTTACTGTCTATGAGATGGATGAGAATATGGTCTAGGTATCATTGGATACTTTGTAATTCCTTTTTAGTTATTTGCCACAACAAACATTATTCTGTTCTTTGTTTCAGAATGGATTTGTATTTCATAATCTAAAATTGAAATACAAATCCAAATTGTTCCATTTTTTGATTTTGGACATTCATGCTTTCCTTATTCTTTATGGATTGAACAAAGAATTTAGTTTTTTCATTCTAAAACCAAAACGAAAAACAAAACCATGTGACCCAAATGATTTTGTTGTTTCCAAACGAAAAACGGGAAACCACATTCAAATAACTGCTTTCAAATGCTTTTTTACATTTGAAAGACTTGGAAATGGGAGACATGTGACCCATATGTGGTCGTGCAAACTACATGAATACATACTTTATAGTAATATGGTTTGATGTAATTAATAATTGTGTCTGCTGCGTTACTAGCAATAATATTTAATATGGTTTGCAGCATAACACAAAGTTGCTTTGATAGATGGCAGTATGAATCTGTACAAAGATTAACATGCACTCATTTATTCATTTATTTTGTTGTATTACATTCCTTCATGCAATGTTGAGTTAGAATTAAATGCAATCACATAGAAGTGGTACCACATTTCCCTGAGTAGCTTACTGGCAGTTTACCTATAGTAATATTTGCTTAGTGTTTCAAGAAGTAACATTTCTTATTAATGAATTCATTAATTTAATTATCACTCATATAGTTAGGTTCTGAATCCACAAAGAATTTGGGGCCATGAAATGAATAGAGCAATTGTTTATTTTGTATCCTCTAAATCGGTTTGACAGCTCACATGTAAAAAGTATAAAATGTATATAAAAAGTGTAAAATCAGTACAAAATGAATGAGGAAAATATGAATGTCCAAAAAGGAAGAGTTTGGATTTGTTTTTCATTTTTATACTGTAACACCAAAAATAGTTTTTCCATTTTCTGTTTTGCAATGGAAACAGAATTATGTATTTTTTTGTTTTGTGAACTGAAAAGGAATCACGGTTACATGTTTTGATTGTATCTGATTCATAGCATACCTGTGCTTCTTTCCCCCATCACACAGAGGCTCTGTCTCTGGTAGAACTTTCCCTCTGACATGAGCCCAGATCTCATCAGTGAGTGTGCACTTTAGCAAAAATTTACATGAATATGTGTTGAACTCCTTAAGGCTACACAAAGGTAAAATGCAGAGCAGACACTTTCATTAGATGAATGGAACACTTACTCTTGAACACACTAATACACACTAAAGTTTCTAGTGAAGTCACAAGTGCCACTCTATGCAAGAGTCACAATATTTCACTCTCACACAAACAACAAAAACCAACTCAATAAAAACTGTAATTATTTCAGATTGATTGTCTACTGCAGCATGGCAAAACACCGTCACCTTGTCCAACACAAAGCCTTTTTTTTTTTTTTTTTTTTTTAATCTCTCAGTCACACTCTGCCCAAATAGTCATTGTTAACTTAAGCTATGGAGACTCACAAAATGTGAGCACAGGGAAAAGAAACAAAACAAAGTGCAAATGCATTTTGGATGTGTGGTGACAATTCTGGCTGCTGAAACAAACCTTGCTTTCAAATGAATGCTGCCTCTGACGTGGAAGCAAATTGCAGGATGCCAATTACTTTTTTTTCTAACCCCCCCCCCCCCCCCCTCTGTGAAGAAAATAGTTGCACATTCATACAAAACCGAATTGGGATGGGTTTGTGGGGCTGAGGTGGCAGAAGGGAAAGAAAAGCCTGGCACATTGTACAATATTTGGCATAATTACACTTCCACTTGAGGATGTGTGTGTTCACCCCATTTCAACAGCATGCCGTCAGTTGATTTTTGAGAAATGAATGTCACCTCTTTTGGAACAAAAACATGTCGGTGACAACATCCCATTATCACACATTTTAACCCTTGGGGTAAAAAAGACATTGTTCTTTTATTATTTGGTGTCTGCTAACAAGGCTAATTGAATATGTTTTTATTGTTAATGTCAACAACAATAGTGCCAAGCTTTTGTGCAGCACACATGCTTTTATCACATTAGGACTGATTAAAAAATGTGTTAGCAATAGTAGCCTTTCCTTCTCATGTTTCTTTCCTTATTACAAATCCAAATATGTTGAAAAGATACTTTTCCACTTTAGAGATGCACTTTGTCATTTTCCAACTGCTGCTGGGGAAGTATACTTCTTTTTTATCATGACCAAGGTGTCAAATCCAACAACCCCTTTTTGGGATCCACTGAGAGCTAGTTAAGTCTGCACCTTTCAACTCAGGAAATCACAGCGGGGCTGCCTTCCAGCAGAAAGGGGTCAGGGGTACTACTCAGTGAAGGGGACAGTGTGAGAGAATGGATTGTTTCCTCGACATTAAAAGCTTAATGGACACAGAAAAACTACCGTTGATGCCACAGCTGTGAAATGTGGATGAAAAATGGGGTTGGGAAGGAAAGGGGAGTGTGAATTGGATATGTGCTAGACTGAGAGGCAACGAAAAGACATTGCAAAGGACAAACCGAGAATGTAGAGGACGGTGATTTATATTTTGAACAAACTACACATTGTAATTTGTTATATTTCATGAAGTGTGACCTTCATGTTTGAGCTTGCAGATGCATCATCAATCAGTTAAAAAAAAAAAAAAAAAAAAAAAAAGAGCCAATTATGTGATATTAATGTGACCATCCTGCTTTCATGGTTTGGACAAATGCATCAGTCTTGGCAATCAGATGAAGAATTCATGAGATGGAGCCAGAACTATGTGAGACATGCTGAAAATTCAGGTGCTATATGTAACCCAAGAAACACCCCAATAGTGATAAATGTGTGTACTGGCACATCAGCAGTTTGGACAGAGAGTACAGAGATTTCCTAGTGTGAACAAATACAAATTGCATTAATGGAAAGACTGAAGCTGCTGTAGGTTGCACTCATTTCCATGCCCAGTGAAGTTTATACTGTTCAGTTTATACTGACTACTCTTCTCCTCCCAGTATACAAGCACTAGTGGGTAATTGATTTACTGAATGAAGTGTGTCTGCCAAGTGTGTCTGTGTCTGCAAAACACCCTCTTTCATCTTGTTTGTGTTAAGAGTTTCCGGATAAGAATGTGGCTAGTTACTAGCATGCCGAGTGCCATTATTCAGTGTCTTCCTACCATCCATTAACTTAAAAATACCTAACGGCTTTACCTGAGTGAGCATTAAATTGGTCGCATCAGTCCAAAAAATGTAACATTATTGTTGCTATTTCCTTATTGTTATGTGTTCCAGCTTCCATATCAGCTTGTCTGAATCCATTTCAGTAGCATACCTCAGTCACATTATCTGAGTGTGTTTTTGAGAACTTTATTTTTGCACAATTTCCGGTGGACTGACATCCATCAGTTTTCTACCGCTTATCCTCCACATGGAGGTCACAAGGGGTTGTAGCCAATCCCAGCTGAAACAGGCAGGGTACAACCTGGACAGGTCACCAGTCCACTGCAGCACATACACATAAAGAGATGAACAACCAGTCACACTCTCCTTCACCCCTATGGTCAGTGGGAGGAAGCCATAGTACCTGGAGAGATCCCAAGTGCAAACTTCACACATAAAGGGCCTCGGTTGAGCTGGGATTAAAACCGTGACCTTCTTGTTGTGAGGCAACAATGCTAGCCACTTCCCTACCATGTATGTCTGCAGGTTGAAAAACTTGACTGAACTTAAATATGGAAGTAAATCACTCCTGCTGATGCTGAACACTGCAAGCCCAGGGTAAGAAGCTGAATGAGGCTTCAACTCAGCATGTATATTTGTGCCAACAATGTACTTCAGCAGTTTTCATTTCATTTGACAAACAAAATAAAATGCTAACATACATTATTATTATTTTTTAAACAGTTTTTAGTTGCATTGTATCCCACAGATATTTATTGATATTAATGGATATTTAACAATATCACTAAAACACATTTATTGTGACAATATGTTTGACAATTTATAGAACACATTGATCAGTTCAACAAAATGATGCCATTAGAACATATATATATTTTTTTTTTAAGAATAAAAAATATCCTAACAGAAGGCACATTTTTACAAGAATCAACCTGCTTTTAAATATATGGTCTTCAAATTAAAAATTCTCTGATCAACCTGAATTTTTCTTTTTATTCTCATTGTCATCACAGTCTGTACCCAGTTGTCTACTCATCACCGTGGGTGTTGTTAGTAAAATGAAGATATGTAGAGTTGCAGAAAATACTAAAATTATTTTTAAAACATTTCTGAATATATACATCTCCTAAAATAATAGAGAAGGGCTAAAATCCATGCACTGTGCATCGAGTGCAGCTTATTGCATTGCAAGTTGATGAAGAGACAAATTAGGACAAACACTACTTTAAGAGTCCACACTATTTCAATGTGAAACCAAGGAAGAGTAACTGTTGTCTAGTGTAATGGGTATCCTAATGAACTACACTAACCTAACTTCACTCTCTTTAGGAACATTAATTATAGGAATGAATTAACTAGAAAACCAGTCTATTTCAACTCCATAAGAATTCATTAAATGGTTAGGTTATAAAAAAAAAAAGACCAAGAGCTATGGTGTATTAAATATCTATGATGTTGTAAGTGCACATTTATAAACGTGAGATATGATCACTTAAATAAAACATCTAAATTTGTGCACAATGAAGGAAAAGAAACAGTGAAAGTTAGACTACATCCAATTGTACATAACCACTTTTCGCAAGGTCAGACTAATGCACAGACTAAAGCAACTGGGAGTCAAATTACTACTGCATGTATATGTTCAACCAGACCCAAACTCCCTGCATGTTACACAGTTCCCACCCCTGGGCACCCTCAACATTCTAACAACTATAGCCAGCATCAAAAGTTGTTTTTAATGCTGGCTGTAAAGGGAGCATATCACCAACTAGTGTAGTGGGGGCAGACATAGTTAATTTGTCAATAAACAGGGGTGCACATAACATTTCAGTGAGTTACTCAGGTGAGTACCAGGAGATGGTGTTTGGTACTCCTCATCTCATATGTAATAAGTCTTAGAAGTCTTCCTCAATGTCCTCCGCGGTGTCACCCCCATTGTCCTCCTCAGTGTCTCCCCCGCTGTCCTCTGCTTCAGCTTCCTGCATGGTAGATGATGATGCAGCTGCAGATGCACCTCCTTGTCCGTGGTTGAGCCTCCGATCAGCTGCCTCCATCCACAGGTCAACAGCTGGCTTTGGGTCAAATGTGTCTGTGGTCTGCTTTGACAGGTGAATTTGCATCAGGGCTGAGAGACGGGCATGTGACCGGCGAGCTCTGTACTTGGTTTTTATTATGTTCAGATGTGAAAATCCTCTTTCACAAGCTGCACTGGTCAAAGGCAGTGTAAGAGACAGCTTAACCAGCTTGTTGATGTTGGAGTAAGCATCTGCGTTACTTGTATTATTTACTATTTGGATTAAGTCATGCACAGAGGAGGCTCCCAGGCATTTTGCTGCCTGCTTTAAGCGCATCCATTCTGTCAGTGATGTCTTTGTCAAGTTGCAAGGTGGCCTCATATTTTTTGAGAATGCTGCGAACTCTTGTGTTTCCAAAACCGTGGAGGACTTGCATGGCCATGTTGAAGGATCAAATACTAAGAAATTATCAAATGACTTGAGGGAGTCGTATCCAATTTCAAACTCTTCTATTAACCCTCTGAGTAAGTTTGTCTTGTCTCTGTCAGCATCCGCATCAGAAAAAATGTGTGCCCTGTGGCCTTCACCATCAAGCAGAAGTCTGAACTGTACAATGGCCACCATGAGTTCGTCCTTACATTCTCCAATGGTCAGCTTTTCCTTCTGAAATCTACTTGATGTGGTCTTCAAAATGTTTGACAGAAAGCACTTAAAACGCTCTGTGCAGATATGCTGCAAGTCATTGTTATCACTTGTAGCCAATTGCATTTTAATGGCTGGCAATAGTCTTGATACTTTTAACAGTATTTCATGCCTACATGCAGACCACCTGCTATTATGAAACTTACCCAGTTTCACAAAGGAGATCCTATTCTCTTCACATAGCTTCTTCAGTGCAGCAGTTTTTTTTTGCGCCAATTTTTTGTAAATAAAACTGCAGCAGCCTGACCACAGAGCGATAGAATGTCTGACATTGTGGAATGCAATTCTCCAGTGTGTGTGCAGTGCACAGAATGTGCACAAGGGAGCCTCCAACCGCAGTTTTGACAGTTGCTCCGTCTGTGCACACAGCGACCACCTTTGTTGTCCAGTCATCCAAGCCTGCGTCCTTGAAAAGTGTCACAAGTCCATCGGTTATTGCGGTTCGGTCAGTACCCAGTTCAATCAACATTTACTCCTAGCCGCTTCAATAAAGGAATATCCTCAGAAAAGGAAGACATAGGACGTGTGTTTTTGGCTTTATGGCCAGTAGAAAAATATTAATCAGAGCTTGCCGTTGTTCTTCAGTCAGCTTGTCTCGCCATCTGGTAGGTGGACGACTGGCTATTTCTTCTCGGCTAGCTTGTTGTTAGACTTGCGCCACAGTAGTGTGCTCCTTGCTCTTTTCATGTTTGTTAAATAACGGATGGTTGAAATTTTTTGAGCCTTGTAGCCACTTTTCAGAAAAAAGTCTTTTTTTTCGGCTCTGGCTCCAGTTGCCGTTTCTTTGTAGGTGGCGAAACACCAAAGAAGCTTCAGAAACAGTCATGTGTAAGTTCTGAGGAGGGATGGTCAGTACGCAAAAGCACGGTAGTAACACAAGTGGCATTACGCATTGCTGATTTTTGTTGCGCATGCATACCTGCGTACCAGTTATGTGCACCCCTGTCAATAAATGCATATCCCAATATTTGCTTACCAGGAGAAGGAGAATACAATGAAATGACATAGTCAAGCTATTGCTGTATCTTTTTTATACAATAGGTTTTTTGGATTTAACAATACATCAGTGCAATATATAAGAGCACACAACAACTCGGCTCAGATACATAAGAAAACATGAAACAGCTGACTCAGGGAATATGTTTACATTAAGAGATAATAATCATAAGAAAATTTAACACATAATAATAAATAGCCCCCACCCATTCCATCTCTACATGAACCCTCTAAGTAATAAGGATTCAATATTCAGTCCAATATATAACATGAAATGCTCCCATACTCTGCGGAAAATATTGTCTTTATCATGCAGCTTACATGTCAAATAATCTGTAGAAATACATATTGTATTATAATCCTGTGCCACTGTGATCTGGAGGAAGATTTTTCTCTTTCCTAGCACAGAAGGTTAATATTCTGTATAATTTCTTCTTATATTTATCAGTATGGATCTTTCTACTCTATATCTAACCATATACATCCAGGCTCCTCGTGTCTCCAGTCTGTAATGAAGTGGAGATGCGTACTGAGCCGGTATTTTTGAATATTAGGGAGGTCAAGGCCTCCCGCTGAGGCAGGAAAGCACAGTGTTGTTAGACTGAGGGGAGGTTTCTTCCTTGTCCATATGAAAGAGCTGAACCAGCTCTTCAGTCTTATTATGGTTTTATGCAAAAGAATAGTTGGGATCACCTGGATATGATAAAGCAATCTAAGGAGAATATTCATTTTCAGAAGAGCCACACGACCAAGCCAAGAAACCAGAAGTGTATTTCATCTTTCCAAATTCAATAATGTGTTCAAACAGAGGGTTAAGATTTGCTGTATACATTCTATCAAAATTGGGGGTAATATGTATTCCGAGATAAACAAAGCCATTAGGGAACCACCTAAAGGGGAACAAACATGTGGTTTCTGGTTGATGTTTTAGGCTACCCAGGGACATTTCCTTGGACTTGTTAAAATGGATTTTGGCCTTGGTAAAGGTTTGTGCCCTTTGAGTACTTTCTCCAGATATTTGCACTGGTGATGCTTCATTCAGTGCTTCATTGATGCTGACAGGCTTCAGTCCCAATAACTTGTATCAGAGCCTATCTGGCCCTGACTGGCTGCTCATCTGATCTGCTTTGACCTTGACTCAGTTGTCTCAGTCACAAAGACCACAATGGTCACAGTGCTTTGGTTTTAATCTTTCCATGTCCTTTTAAAGGCTTTTAGATTTGCTATCGACAGCATACAGCCTCAGACCTGCTCTGGAGTGATTTTGAACAGTTTATAGGGCACAATAAAAGAATGAGGTGAAAGAAATTGCAATGCCCAGATGTGCAAGCTGATACAAACTGATTCACACAGACTTGAGGGTATAATTACTGTGACAGCTTGTCAAGGATGAGTATTACCACATATTTAATGTATTATAAGGTGTTATTTTAAGTTTATTTGTTCTAAATGTCAAATTTACTTTTTGGACACTGTTCTGGGTCAAAACAGAAATGGTCATTAATTTCTGTGTCAAAGAAACTGTTACACATAACAAAAACCATAAGACATGTAAAAATAGCTGTTTAATTGTAAAGTCATAATATTATATTGTGTGTTTTTTTTACTCCAGAGAAACAGCAGCCTCCTCATTGTGTTTGTTTAAAGGTAGGTCCAGTAGCAAATGGAAATAGTCTCAATATAGAATTGTATATCAGGCAGATAATTAGGGAGAAAGGAGGTAATAAAGCATCTAATAGACACATGAAATAAAATAAAACATGGTGGGGGGGTCATAGTCATTATAATAGTACAGGTGAATTTTGTTATAACTCTACAACATCACAGTAAGAGTAAGGATGTTCACTTTAAATGGGACATTTAAGTGCCTCAAATTGGTTTTCCTTCGTTCCCTGCTGGCAGCCATGTTGTCACTCAGAGCAGGTTCACGGCTGATTCACGGAGATGATTGTCAATCTGCAACCTGAACGGCAAGTCAGGGATGATATTGTGTAAATTCTTCATACAACCTCACTTAAAAAAAGGGCCCTGTCCTGACAAGACAGTGTGACACCAGACTGGCTCAAAGACTTGACACGAAACATGTGATGTTTTGAAACATTCCTATGAGCAGATGCTCTTCAACTTCCATTTAAATATTCAGCATTTGTCATCAGTATAGGCCAATACAGTTGGTTTGGAGTGTAGTGCATGAATGTCCTTAAAATTTAAAATTTCACCAAATGGGTTCACACACTGTGGATTGATTGATGAATGCGTATTGCAACTGGGCAGTTGGGGGATGTTGGTGGTGCATGGTCCATCTACAGGCATACATCATGCAGAGACGCAGACAGTGTTTTGGTAATTATTTGCAACTTCACAGGAAATGAAAGAAGTGAGGTTTAGTAAGTTTTAATCCTCAAAGATTTTTGGACTAGTCTGTCTGTCTGTCCTTTTTCCCAACATTCTCTTCATGCTGCCTAGTGTCATGGAACAAACTGTGTGTTTAAGTGAAAAGTATAAACATGGTGGTGATGAATTCACTCACCTCTCTCTAGCTGCTCCTGCCAGAATCTCTGAAAACTTTAGCTGTATTTATACTGGATGGATACTGTAGCCTGCCTTCTTTTTTTCCTCTGATACCCTAAAGCAGTTCTTGTGCAGTAGGCAAGCAAGAAGATTTCCTGTGAGTTCTAACCTGGTGGCACACAAAAAAAGCATATAAGCTAGGGAATTTTTTTGCTGTGATCTCATTCGCTCAGAAGGGATTGGGTTTTTGTAGTTGCAGCCCCTTGTGGAAAGGGCTGCCATTAAACATCAGACAGACCCTTTCACTGTCATATTTTAAATGTCTTTTAAAGACTCACCGATTCTGCTGTTGTTTTTAAATGTGCTTTCTAAATCAATTGGATGAGATTGGATTGGATTTGTTTATGGTAAAGATTATAATGTCTAAAAAAAAAAAAGAAAGGCAGCATGTCTCAGTCATCAGTTCACCACACATTGAGAAGGTCATAGGTTTCTAACCTGACTGCGTGGAGCTCATGTTCTTGCCACGTTTACATGTACAGGTCAAGTGGCTTGACACACTCCAAACAGCCCAAAGGGATGAATATGATGAATATGTTAACCCATGAAGTCAGTGAAGCTCATGTGTTATTTGCCAAGAGCATGCTGGGATAGGACAAAGCCACTTCCTGACCATCATTCTGAAAATGAACAATGTACAGAAAAAGACTTTTAATGACATGGTGGTAGTGTAGGTGAGGTCCAGCTGGATATGCATGAATATAATATTCATTCAGTCTTGTTCACCCACTAAAGAATTTGTGTGATTCTTTCATTGACAACATTCTTCACACATCCTACCATGTTTTTTTTCCTTTCTTTTTTCTTTTACAGCAACAAAAAGCCACCTGGTTTTTCCTGCATAACCATCATGCAAAGAGGCCTGAAATCTGTGCTGTGTCTAAATTGAATGCATGATGAAAAATTCACATAACCTACAGATGAATGCAAAGAATGAAAAAGAGTGGGCTGAGAGCGATCAAAAGAAGAGCAAGCAACAGACTGAGAACAGACATGTATACGCACAGACATACAGTATATCTGCATTTTTTAGTTGTTTTTCTAAATAATCGCAAGTAAAACTTTTTTGATGCTAAGTAGGAATTCTACTGTACTAAGGGATGTCTTTGTCAATGTGATGCTAAAAAGATATTTTTTTTTTCAGTCAACATGGCTGTAGTCACATGGTTCCTCTAGCTTTTCAGTACTTTACAATGTCTGCTGCATAATCTGAAATTAACTGAAATTTTCCCACATTTATCAAATCAAATCAACTAACAATGCATGCTTCCCAATTCACTCGCTCCAGTAATGTTTCACTTTTCAGGTTTCCTATATGTGGCTTAGACAAGCTAAATGTAATATATAAGAATCACTCCAAACTTTACCCACACTTTTAAAGAATTCAGCACATTTCCTCATGTGTCCCATAGACACATATAGCAACGGACCCCATAGTCATACCATAGTCATTTACCAGTAGATAAGGTGCTTGCTAGACACTGAAAGAAGAAAAATACTGCAAACATCATAACAAGTAATAAAAAAGGCTCTGAATATGCTGCTCTTCATACACAGACATTGAGTGAATGAATGAATACACATAAGCCTATGACAGTAATATCCACTGACTTGTCTGAAACTTTCAGTTACTTGTAGTTGCAGCAGCATTTTTCTCGGTGGACACATTGTCCTCCAAACCAGCTGTGCATTTGGGAACAAGCTGTTGAAAGCACTCAAACAGTGTTGCTTCCCTCCATTCCATTTCACCTGTGCTGGTTCTGTGCTTTATAACTGTAATGCATTAGCATGCAGTGCTCGGTCGAGCATGTCAAGTCCAGCCCCCTACTCTACCCGTCAAAACATAAACAAAAACAAACTCAAATCGGCATCAAACAGTGGTGTTGATACGTATTAATTTTCAAGTGGTTACAATGAATTGAATCCATTTTGGAATAAAGCTGTAACATAACACAATGTGGAAAAAGTGAAGCGCTGTGAATACTTTCCGGATGCACTGTATATGGAAATCAAGCACTTATGTTTAAACTACAGGGGCACTATACTGTACAAAAAGACTTGTTTCTTAGTATACTCGCTTCACCTTGTTAAAGCTGTGTCTGCTACATTCAAACTATTGTAGATAAAGCAGGACTATGGCTGAAAATAGCAACTAACAGTTTTAGGAGTAGATTCTGTGACATAAAATAAACCTGTGGGATTGATTTTCGTTTTCACAAGTAAATGAACTTCGAGACTGGAAAAAGCGTCCTCCACCAACAGAATGCTAAGACTACATAAATCAAAAGCCCTGACTATGCGCCTAAGTTGTTGCTGTTCCTGCACCGTGCAGCTCCAACGGTCCTCAATGCAGTCTAGGTGAGTAACATTATGTTAAAACACAGACTTAGCAAGGTATCATAGAAATAAAAATCTCATGTCTTACAAAGAAGGGCTCTCTCTGTCTCCCACAAATACACACACACACAGTGTGAAAGAGCAAGAGAGAAAGAAGCAGTAGGTCATGTAGAAATGCTGGGAGTGTTTGGTAATTACTGAGAAGTCCTAAGGGGGTGATAGATGTTTCTCAGGTGAGCTTTACACTAAGCTAACACAGCTGCTGGTTGTAGTTTCTTGTAACAATGGCGACATGATAGTGTTATAGATCCTGTAGCATAACCAAAGTACTGAGTTAAGAAACTGAATTGTGATTTAATATCTTAAGAAAGCAAATGAATCTATAACTTGCTCTTTAACCCGAAATTGTCTTCATTCCAAAAGTTTTTTTTTTTTTTTTTGTCCTCACAACATGATTGATACAACTCTCCACACAAAAATGCAAAGCTGAATGTTTTCCAAGACCATGAAATAAAGCAAAAAGTACCAAATACACCCTGTAGCTCTGACTCTTAAAACTAAGATATACATAGCATACTGTCAAACATAAAAAATGCAGCCCTGGATTATAATGACTTACAGTAGATAGCCATGAAATTTAATCAGTCAAAAAATGTGCTGAGTTTGACCCAGGCCTGAGGTCTTTATTAAAAATAAGACAGAATCAAACTAAATCTTCTGACAGGACAGGGCCTTGTCAGGATCACTTCAGTTTGCAGGAAAAAACACTGCATCTGCCGGCCACACTTGAGCAACTCTGAATGTAAATGTGTGTAAGTCCATGAATGCGAAACAGAATGTCACGGGGGAAAGAAAGAGGCAGCCACGTTCAGTCATCTGCCCCCGGGTATATTTTTTTAAATGTTGCCATCTTTTCTGCAGCATTGTTAATTTTTAAAGAACCCGGCTACTAAGCCATCTTTGACTTCAGTTAGGAATTACAAGTGATAAGGAAGAAGAGCAATGGTCTGACAGAGGAGGGATACAGTGGAAGTGAGCAAGGCGAGTGACTGAGTGAGTGAGTACAGCAGCCTGCAGACAAACCTGGTGGCTGTAATAGTGTCTGCTGGTGGAGTGATAACTCAGACAGCCCTCCAGTCTGCTGAGCCACAGCCAGCCTTGGCCATTTGTCAGAGCTGACTTGAAACTCCCGGTGGCCATCACACTGCTGTATGCCGCTTCACACAGCAGGATCACACTTGACAAGTGAAATCAGTACGGTCAGTTCAGCTACTGTCAAAGGCCAGCTAGTTCTGGTGTGTGTAAGACATGATGTAAAATTCATTTTAAAATGAAGTGCACAAAAAAAGAAAAGAATCTTTTGACCACATGTTAAGATACTGATAACCGAGACTGTTATAATAAAGATATAAAGACATGTGAAACATGGACTTCAGGGACCCATGCAGTCATTACAGGATAAGACAGCACTTAGTGAATCTGCAGTAAGACACCTGAGTTTAAAAGATACTCAGCAGACATTTAGTCCTTTGAAATGACCTGGCAATAATCATGCCAATAAAGAATTAGTTTTTAGAGCTGTTAAAATGTCAAGCTGACTTCCAGAAATCCTCTTCTGATTCCTTTAATTAAGCTGTCGGGTGGTCAGTGATGGACTGTCCAGCAGACTGCCATGCTGTGTAAATTCACTTTGTGCTCTGTCTGTCACAGTTTTGGGAGTTGGTTTCACAGGCATGTGGTTGAAGGCCTTATTTATAATGGCCGTCTGTCCTAAACTGTACTGGGTGTTGATCTGACTCCAGTCAAAGCTAAACAGATGCATCAGGTGTTCCGTAAATCTGCTCTTTCACTCTGTCTTTTCTCCCTCAAGAGTTCTTCCAAAGGATTCTTCAAAGACATTTTTCTTTGTATTTCAGTCATTTGATTATTTTTTTATGACATATCTATTTTCTGGTGAATTGAAACTGGAAAAAAGGCTACGAACTCTCGTATCAGCAAGAAATCTCTCAGTTTGGTAGTCTTTTGTAACTCTCAAGTACTAAGTTTTGCCTTTACATTTAAGCCACTACCAGAAAACTTCATACAACAATGACTCAGCTCCACACAAGTCTCTCGATAGTGTCATTGTAGTGGTGTTTTGTTCTTGTGTCTACTGTATATACTGTATATCATGTATATACATGTGTATATATATATATATATCATGTATATACCATATTATGTAGAGGCTGCATCACTGAAAAACAATAATAATAATAAGAAATTCATAGAACAAAGACGTAAGTCTTTTATTCTTAATAAAGCTAGGAACAAGGTAAAGTAGCCACTACAGTACATATCTACATTAATATACAGTAGTAATAACACATAAACAACCATATCAGATATCAGTCAGATATCATATCATCTTTTTTAAAGATAATGCTTGTATGTAGTTCTTAATCTCATCACATATCTGCAAATGGTTGCATCATTAATAACTGACTGCAATCGAATCAGGATTATTTAATGACAAATGTATTTTGCTAAACAGATATTTAAATTGAAATATCCGTTGGTTAAACCATGCTATAATTGAGGTTCTGCTCTGTTAAGCTAATGGTAAGGGAAAGTGCTGAGAGATGGAAGTAGGAACAAAACCAATTAATGAAAATGCAAACAGAACAGTAGACACCTTTCATCCCTCAGCCACAATCAGTATAAGTATTTGTTTTGCAGCAAAATTAGCCCTCACTAATGACAAGGTGTAAGCTCATACCTGGCAGTATAAGAGGGAAACCGTATTTGCACTGACAACAGCTGTGAGCTCTGGCCAGCCACAGAACACAAAGCTAATTGGTTTTACTTGACCATAATCTTTTAAATACCAATCCAGATTGTGCTCCTTTCAAAGCTGATGTCTAAATACAGCTATGTCTCAGTCTTTGCAATTTTTACAGAATAAAGTGTTAAACACACCAGGCACTGGAAACTGAAGTTTGCTTCTTGAGTTCAGCAATTTTGATGTGGGTTTAAAGTATCTCTTTTCATTTAATGACTGACAGAATATGACATTTGGTTTCAAAAGGCCATGGACAATATGATGAAATCAGAAGAAACCAATATTTACAGAACAACAACGCTGCACACAGTAACAGGATATCCAGTATATAGGGCAACTTTTCTGCCTCTGAACCCAAAAAGTATGCCACTTTCTGCATTATAGGATTATGAGATTGTACACTACCTGTACCTATGCTGATGATGTGTCTCTGTACACCCACAAAACATCCCCTGAACAACAAAAGTGGACTCTTCTGAACATGGCTCTCCACCATTCTGTCCATTGATTGTCACTTGTGTTCAATGAAAACCGCGTGATGGTCTTAAAATAAACAGGAAGCTGTTGTGGCAGTGATTCATTTTCATTGAGAGTGCAGGCCACTGAGGAAACATGCCTAACTAAAGTCTTTTACATGAAGCTCTGGATAAGACTCAGTCTCAGTCTTATCCAGTCTATTTGTTAGATATTGATCTACTTACAATCAAACCACACTCTCAAAAACTTCCTCCAAATTGCTTTTCAAATATGGGGACGCTCCCATGAAACTGAGATAGATCTCCCCAAAAGTTTAAAGTTTATGTGTTGAGACATCACAACATAACACTCCACTGTCATTTACTGGTGAGACTAGAGTCTAAACAACACTTTAGACTAGTCTCAGGGCAAAAGTGGATTTCACCAAAAAAAATTAAAAATAAAATAAGCATGTACTGAGCTTGCAGGCTTGCAAATGCAGCAGGGATAAAAGCATAAACTGTAATTAGATTATAGTGGACAGCCATTAGCCACACAGCCACTCTGTTGGTTTAACAAAGGAAAGTTATAAAAAAAAAACATGCCTCAGAATTTCTGGTTGCACTCGCAATTCTGGACACTTCTAAACTGATTTTTACAGGTGACAATACAAGAAGGAAGTGGTAATCTTTGGTACAGCTGGGTGCTATTTGCTATTCTATTACTTAATTGTAATCAATATTCATCATCATTTACGCCAACACTACCAACAGTAGACCTCTGTTTAGTTTTGCCTGCATTTTTCTAAATCATTGTTTTTCCTACTCTACCTTTGCCCATGTTGCAAATGTCCAAATTGGCTGCTTATTAGTCTGACTAAAGCAAAGTTGTATCCATATCAGTTCAGCCAGTGTAAACTTTCTAAATCTGCTGAAGTCCATAAATTAGAGTATTCACTGAGTATTGCAGTGCTAGCTGGGCCACTGACTGAAAAATGGATGGGAAATCAAATCTTGGTTAGATACAAGCTCCATACCCAAACTTTTGTTGAATAATGTGATGAGTGGTCTCTGTAAAGTGCTTCAGAATCACTCACAGCCTGGGAGCCAACTGACTTCTGATGCATTAAAGCATAAAACACTGTCCCTAGGTATAATTTGAATCTCATCAATAACAAAGCAGTGCAGGCACATCACCTAAAAGCCAATAAGTGATGCCAGCACACCACAGCCATGTGCACTGAATGAATGAATGACAACGGATGCTGTGAGCTGCTCACTGAGTTTCCCCTTGTTTCTGGGTCAGGTACTCAGAGCAATGAGGTGCAAGGCTAATGGATGGACTCTTCACAGCAGAATGGAGATGAAGAGGCGAGAGGAGGTTAGTGTGTTTCGGTTGCCTATTAGGGAGAACAAAGCTGTGGAGATGGAAATTGTTTGCCACATATATGAAGAGGGATTATACTTGTCAGTGTGTTTTACAGTAATGATGAACGCCACGCTTAAGTGTAAAAGACTGTGGGCTGAAGGAGAAAGGAGGAGAATTGGTATAGAGTAGAGGTGTGGCAGCCACATTAAATGAAATAATCAATCAACCTCTCCTTCCTCTTCTGCTCAGTGTGCAGCAGTATGCACTGATGAGGAAAATTGTTCCTTTTAAAAGGGTTTAGTTTTATACATCACTAGTCTTCAATAGAACTGTGGGATCCAGATTCCTTGTCAAGTATATCTACATATGTTTTTGTTTTTTTTTTTAAGATGACTTTTAACAGAGCCCACAGTTTGACTATGTTAACTAATGGTAAGTACATTTTTTGTCAACTGAAGCCCATTAATTAATTGTCTACCACTTTATCCTCCACATGAAGGTCACAGGGCCACTGGAGCCAATCCCAGATATAAAGGGTGAAAGGCGGGTACGGCCTGGACAGGTAGACAGTCCATTGCAGGATTAACAATCAGAGACGAACAACCATTCACTCTCACATTCGCACCTATGATAATTTTAGACTATCCAATTAACCTCTGCATGTTTTTGGACGTGTGGGAGAAAACCCACCCACACATACACAGAGAGAGCATGCAAATTCCACACAGAAAAGCCCAAACAGGGACACAAACTGATGACCTGTGTCTGTGTCACACTCTGTGTGAAGATAAAATTGTGAGTTAGAATTTGGTTACTTAAGTAATGTTCAGACATGACCTTTGGAAAGTCTTGAGGCAAGACACTTATTCACAGCTTTTCCCGTTGTGTTCTCACATAGGGTCACTCAGACATCATCTGTTGATGTTTGACGAGGGAGCTGTCAGCACAAGTTTAAGAATGTCCAGAGCAACATTTGCCCCTTACATTCAATGTATGCCTGAAGGCAGCTGATGCCTTGGTCAAACCCAGCACAATGTAGTCACATTAACACACCGAAATTGTTGGATTTTGTGTAAAAAGCCTGTTGGAGAACAAATAGACACTGCTTACTCCCTGTGGCTCTGCTTCATTTGCTTCTGTTGTGCTGCTCTGGCTTTGGTTTCCGGGAGCAACATGGAATCTTCACCCACCATTACTTTTATTAATGTGTTGTTACATTATGTGCTTTTATTATTTATCATTTGCAAATGCTTGGAAACATGACCCTGCTCTGAATGTTTCATGAGCCTGTTCACTTTTTACAAGACCTTTGAGTTTATATCTACCATTCATGCATAAACAGTGACTGCCACATGTAAACTGTATTTAAATGATGATGTTTTTCCGTTGTGCATATTTAGAACATTGATTTCCATATGCTATTTTTTATCCTCAAGCTTGTTAATTTACTAATCACACAACAACAATCCATCATCCCTCTGGTCCAATTTTATAACTAAAGCACTTTCAAAACTTTGTTAGCAACATAATGCAACATTTCATACTGTGTTAAAAGGAAAACAGGTATGTTTTTGGAAACAGGCAGTGAAGCTTTAAATATAATTTAAAATTTAGACTTTATTTCCAGTATTTCTGCCCAACGACTTCAACTTATTTAATCAAAAAACTGTGGAAAATAGGATTAATATGTTTTAGGAAAATGGTTGCATTAACCCTCATGAAACAAATCTATTTTGTTGATTTATAAATGAATTGAATTGAAAATTAAATTTGCATACCCCAAAGCAATGCAGCCTACCACATGAATATGGGGTCAGCTATTTCAACAAGGCATCCCTGATCATGTGATAACCAACACAAAAATTTGGTTTCAACAACTTGAAGTAAAAAGTGCAAATTTGACCGGCAGTGTTAAAAGGGGGAAAATGGAGAAGAAGGGAATTATTTTTTGGATTAGAAATATGACTGAAGTCATACTGAAGTAATATTTTTCATCCAAAACTTACAGAGATACAATGGTTGGCCACCACTGCAATAAGTTGGCACACTAAGCTAGATTTGTGCAGTGGTTATAGAAGTCCCACTCATTTCTGTACATGCTCAGGCTGTATGTTTAAATCCTACCCAAATTTTAACAGCCCAGGAGGCTGTTCATTAAAGAATTATTCACTGTGATTGCACTGAGCAGATGGTTTCCAGTTATGATGGGATTGATTTTGAAAATGAGAAGATACTGAAGGTTTCTTCAAAAGCTGTCTTCATCATCACCAACCTACACTGGCTTCAGAAACTTGTGTGGGAAAAGATGAGAAACACAATTTACCAGTAACAGATGGAGTTTTTTTTTTTTTTTTAACACTATCACTGTACTGTAGCTCTTGAGGAGAGAGGCCATTTGAAAAACCAAGGGTGCTATTCAAATTGGACAGAGAGAGAGAGAGAGAGAGAGAGAAAATAAAGAGAAACACCACTGAGAGACACAGAAAGGAACAGATAGTTCCAGGCGGACACGCTGCATGGCCCAAAGGGTGACAATCATTTGCTTGGTATCTTTCTTCCTCCCTAACTACATTTCTTCTGGTTGAACTATGTGTCTGTTTTCCAACTGTCCATATCTGTAGATATATATTTTAACATTGTTTTAACACTCACATTAAATTAAAGTTGTACAGTTTACCCTTTAAATAAAAACAAATATCATACAAACCATTGTGAAATGGTTTTAATGGTCAGCATGGGAGCGACTTAACGCTGCATTCATGTCACAGCTTGAACACCGGAAAGGTGCATTCACACCAAGCATGATGTGACGTTTTTCAAATGATAAGATTACTTGTCGAGTCACAAATTTTTCAATTTTTCAAGATGTCGTCTATCCTTTTAGTCTCTCCAACTGAAAAATAAACTTGAAAGATTAACGTGACAAAAAGTTGTGGAAGTCAGTCAGAGCTGTGCTAAATAATTAAATTACATTGTTGTTAATCATCAGAAGACTATATTATGATTTTTTTATTTAAAAAAATATTTTGCTATTAACCTTCATTTGTGACGTTAATAATTCCTAGAAAATGTTGCAACTTGACATGTTAATCAAGACTGAGCTGTGTCTATAATATAATAACGTGCCCTGACAACAGTTAGTGGTTTAGACGGTGCTCCAGAGGCAAGTCGTCGAGAGTTAATCCACTCTAAAAGGAACTCAATTGAGTTCTTTTCCTATTTGCTAACTATCTAATGCATCAGCTCAAGATTTCAGATCAGCAAACTCTCCTTCTTTTCATAGGATGACAAGTTTCATCTGTCTTGCTTGACTGGGCTGTTGGATTAAATTGCTGGGCAACCTTGCAGGGAATAACCCTTCCTATACTTGACAGGGCCCGACTTGAGAAATTATAAAGGATGAGTGTATTTCCATGTCTTCAAGGCTGCCTCTCAAGCCAAAAGTATGACAAAGGTTTGTTGAGCTGGTTTTGCCTGGATAAGATAAATGTGATCATTTACAGTCAAACTCTATTTTGTGGATGTTTATATTGTTCCATGAAAAGTAAGCTTACGTAGAGTTTTATGGGTAGTATACCTTCCTACTCTTTAAATTGTCCTTGTGATGGAGAGGATGCTATTCTTAATACTCTCTTTGAATTGATTGGATGATTGGAATTAATTTATTTTAAACAGCTCAGTGAGTGCAACATGTGCACAAGGGCTTTATGTCTTATTTCATTCCTTCACAGATAGTTCTGTGCATAATATTCATGTTTAAAGTTTGTTGTATTGGAGGCTCTTGAGGCCTGATCTTCATAGCTGTCATTGTGAGGCAAAACTTATCTCATCCATGCACTTGATTAGAAGAACAAATTAAATTTGTGTTCTTAGCTTGAAGCATTAATTCCCATTTTACCCATCCTCTGACTCTTGAGTGATGGATTTTGACTAGTATTATTCGTTTTGCTACTGAGGTGTTTATTTTTTGAGCAATGACCATCCATCAATTTTCTACCACTTTATCCTCCACATGGAGTCAATCCTGGCTGAACGAGGCAGGGGCACAGTACACCCTGGACGGGTCACTAGTCCATCACAGGGTCAATACACACAGACGAACATGGTCTACGATCAATTTAGAGTGTCCAATTAATTCCAATGCCTGATCTGCATGTTTCTGGACCATGGCAGGGAGCTAGATTGAACACAGGTGCATGGGAGAGAACATGCAAAATTCACACAGAAATGCCCTTAGTCGAAACATTATCCAAACCGTTGACCTTCTTGGTGTAAGGCAACCATGCTGGCCACTTATGGCCTGAGCAATTATCAAATCAACAGAAATGCAACATATGTTTATCAAAGGTATTGTAAATCCTTTAATGGGTAAAGCTGGACTCAGATTACACATCCATTCTTTAACCTCCTGAACTGTTTGCATAATTATCAGCTAATTATTAAACGTGTTCAATATCCGGGGTTCATACATTTAGATTATGTCAACACTTTCCAAGTGAGGCCAATATGGTGAGTCGAGTTTTTGAAATAGAAACATTGATGTAAGCTACAGCTGTTGGAGTGTGCGTGGAGAGCTAAGGTGGAAAATGATATTGTGTCAAATGATTATTGACACATTATGTGACATGGAATGACACCTATTCAAAATCTTACCTCCAGCTCCCACTGATGAAAAGACAAGCTGTGTTGATGGTTTCCCATCCAGATACGATTCTCCTGCTTTTGTTTCACTATAAAAGAGCAGCTTGTTGTACCACATCAGTCTCCAGTGGGTTTTTGTGTGTTTGTGTGTTTGTGACATAAGGTGGTGCATTGCTCCCTCTGGAGTGATAATTTGTAGTGTGTGCAACCATCTTTAAAAATCCTATACTTTGAAGGTAGCTTCCAAGGAACAAATAGATTAGTGATAATGGCTCTCTGTCTTAATAATACCATTTTATATTGTTTGTAAGTGTAAAAGTCTTAAAGGTAATTTCATGTGATGGATTTAATTCAACACAAGGGCATTGTCTCTTAAAAAAAAAAAGAAACTTTTCTAATCTGATACCACTTTTCTCTCAGGTCTCAAATTTCCACCAGCCATTTGTTAACACAATTATTTGTACTGCAAGGGAAAACAATGGCCCCACTGCAAATTGCTGTGTCTATTTTTCGTGGTAGTGTAGGCGTGAAAGCAGGGTTGGAATTTCAAACCAACTGCGTCTATACACAATTCTTGGCACTTTGATGTGTCTATGCTCCCTGCACTGACATTTTTCTTCTAGCTAACAAGGACCATCCGGGGATGGAAGAGTGTTAAGTAAAGATAACTGAGAGGCTTATAGTATTTAACACAGTGTTCACAGTGGTCAGAGCCTGGGGTATTACTGCATAATGTGTGATTTTTTTATGTGGCAATATTTCTAGCATGGCCATGCTCAATAGAGGAATACTCAGTAAATACATGTAGACAAGTTTTGTTTGACATCCTGAGTGATGCATCTTTAAAAATGCTCAGACAGCCTGCTTATAATGCGTCCATAAAACAGCTTCACATTATCAGGCCATCAATGCCACATGCCGGTGGTGATGGATACTCTTTCAAGGCCCTGTATTGGTCATATGTATTAATCAGCACACTAAAATCAATATGTTTTCAGCTTATCTTAGCTATGCCATTCTAGATTTCAGCTGCATTGTACAATATGCAACATTTCAATAGCACTGCTGTTCAGAATATGTTGAGACACATATTAATGGAATCACACCGCAGTAATGCATGTTTGCCCTGCGGGACCAGTAAACTTATCCGACAGAAAAAGTGGTGTAGTCTGTTGCTCTGTACCCAACAGGACTCTTATTTATCTGTCCTGTGCAGTTCATATTTGCTTAACCCATTAATATCTAGTGGAAAAATTTCAAAAGGTGAACTCATCTATGTAAATTGTTCTAGTGCTGCAGAGCTCACACTATTTTTCATGCTGAGTGCGTGTGTCAGATGACCTGCAGCAAAAGAGACAAATGCAGGCACCTCTACATGAGACAAGAGCATATTTTTGAAGTCAGGCTTCCATTACTGCGTTTAAATTCCAAGCTTTATAAGGAAGAGGAACGTTGTTTCTGGTTTCCTGTTTACTATTCAAGGACAGATATTGCAGTAGATGTGTCATAGTTTGCCTCTTTGAGGTTCAGAGTTTGATCATTTGGGGTTTACATTTTCCATTTTGGAATCTTCATTTGGATAATCCACTTTTGTTTCAGGGTTTCTATTGGTTTGACTTGGATTGTGTGTTGCATTTTCGAATGAGTAATTATATTACGTTTTAGGTGTCATCCAGTAACATTATGTTTTTGTGTTATTGTGTAAAGCACATTGTGCTACTGTGCTATTTTCTGTATACAAAAAAGTGCTATATGAAAACATTTCGATTGATTAATTGATTTTGTTTTAAATGAATTCTCTTTTTCAGATGGTTTTCTCACATCTCCCCACTGAGTACATGCCCAGTCCTATTTCAGTCCACCTGTGTCCAATTTACCACTTGATAAAGCCACTTCTCCATTAGATCCTTGCCAGTTGGTAAGTTCAATTTGATAGCATCCCAGCTGTCTCTTTCCCAGTGCCTGTTTTGCTATCAAGTGACTGTTTTTACCATTTTATTGACCCTGCCCTTATGTCTAGTGATTTTCAATGTTTTTCAATGCTTTTCATGTTTTAGACTAAACTGTACAGGACTCAGACTCAGAAGACTGAGTCTTCTAATTTTAAGTGCTACAACTAAGGAATCTTAACTCCAGATAGGACGTTAGAGATTGGATGAGATAACTCCTATTCAATCATCCAAAATTTTGGCCTATTTGTGACATCATCTCTTTGCCCTTCTCAAAGGATATGGATTTATTTCTGCTTCAGTTTTTTGTCATAACTTGGTCATCAAAATAATGAATAACAGAATTGTAATTGTAAAGTTATTGCTTGAGCCTGGGATCAAGACGTTAAGTCTTGTACCAAATGTTAATGGCTATAACATCTTAATGTAAATGGTATGGGGACTCGTGGAGGGTGAGTCTACCAGTCAGTTTCAAACTTGACTGCATTCAATGCTTCCCACAGCTTTTGAACAATCTAACTGTTAAAAAGTAATTAGTTTATATCGAATATTATAAACAGACAAAATGAAAGAAAGACTATGATTACATTTTGAAAAACATGCATCATATCCTGCAGTCTCCTGTCTAATATTACGTATTATATTTTTTATTACATTAGAAAACATGTTAATCCAATATACGTTTGTATGAAACAAGTGTACACTTAAAGTGTAAATGCATAATGATGGATAGAGGAGGAACTTTCTTCAGTCTTGTCACTGCTAGGCTGTTGCACAGCAACCACAGACTTCAGGAGGAGTTCAGTTAAAGATAAAGCTAATGAAACAAATGAGATACATCATGTTAATCTGTGGGCTTTAGGGATGTCATTAGGCACAGTTTTAGCTGTAGACACAGGCTATGGCTTCTGTAGTCCCTTCATGTCTTTTCACTAAATTAAGCTAATCATGCCAAGGTTTTGGGCTGTTCATCTCATTTTGATTCTGGAAGGACAAATGTACTACCCAGTGAAAAAAGAGTGAGAAGCAGGGAAAATGAAAGGTACTCTCCTGGAAATAATTCAAAAATGGTCCCAAGCGTCATTAAAGAAAACATGCTTATGTCTGTTGACATAAGCATGTTTTCTTTTTTTTTCTAATTTAACATCATGTAAAATATCCAACATCCATCGATGGTAAGCCAAATTCCAGTTTAGCAAGATACATTTTTGAGCGAGAATAGAAGTGAGGAACAGTGTTGGTTTGAGGATGTATGTACACAGTTTTCTGGAATTATACCAAATGAAGCTGGGATGAACACCAGTATGAAAAAGAGAGAATGATACTAAATCATATCAAGGACGAGTTGGATCAGACTTCTATGCTCTGTCTCATCCTGGACCAGCGGGTCTAAAGTACACTTTTGAAAGAGACGTGGCAGTGTTTAGAGATGATGGATGAAGAATGAATTCTGCTTAAAGAGGTTATATGCAAGATATGCGACTAGTATGCAACTTTAAAAATGGATAGAGTTGTCCCCCCCCCGAAAGACCGATCTAAAAGTTTGACTGTCAAAACTCGTTTCACGTTAATAAACAAGAATAATCTATAAAACAATCACAGACGTGTGGAGGGGGTAAAGGTGCTTCTGTGAGATGGTGGTAGTGAAAATCAAGCTTCACAATAATTTTTACTTTATCACTGTGAGCTGCATCAGCCAGAGACGATAACAGCATGAAAATCAAGCTTCACAATAATTTTTACTTTATCACTGTGAGCTGCATCAGCCAGAGACGATAACAGCAGCAGCGTGTGTGTGTTTGTTTTAAACCCTCTCTGCTTGCGGACAGACATGTTTTTTTTTTAAACATGTCTGGCTGAAAGGCTGCGTTGCATTGGAATCATTCTCTCATTCGTTCCGTCCAGTGAAAAAAGACCTTCAGAACAATACGTGCTTTCACGTCAGTGTCTCCAAAAGTGTCAAATAACACAAGATAAAGATACTAGATTTGTCGCTATTCGTTCTTTTGAAAAAGAGTCGCTAGAGGGTCTGAATACTCACTAAATATAGCGACAAAATCGCTACGTTTGCAACACGGAAACAGCTGCAAGATGTGTTCCACACAGCCCCGCCTCTCCAAAGTTCCTGGTAATCTCAAAAGTCTCTAGTCGCTGGTCATTTACCAGGGTAATATTTACCTGGGTAATTTTGGTGGAAACGCACCAAGGTTTTTTAATTACCTGGGTAAATTAAAAAAAGTTCCTATGATGGAAAAGGGCCTATTGTGCAAATTCTGGACATATTTAAAACATCCTCAATACCACCTTGAGGTTGGAAGAGATGGAAACTTACTGAAAATGCTTTGAAGTTTCAAATCTGAATGTGTGGTATTATTAATACATAAAGTCCTCGACCTTCTTGAGGTTAAGTAAGTTTCAAAGCCCATTTCCAATTTTTGGCGAGACATCTTTTGTTTCAACGAAAACAGATACTGTATGCTTTTCACATTTATTCATTTACATGTTAATGAAAATCTCATCTGGGGAAAAAGACACAGGCACCTAAAATACAACCAGAACCCCAGATAATCAGGTCATTGAGAACTGATGTGTGAAGGCGTCATTCAACTTGTACTTGTTTTGTGCACCTTAAAAGCTGCAACATTCTACCAGTGGGTTAGGTTAACTCCTTACAACTCATCACAAATTCAATATCTCACCCCTGCACTTTCCCCATTGGAACTTAGTTACAGGGGGTAGAGGTGAGACCTAGTCCAAAGAAGAAGGACACCTCTTCAAGAACATTAAACATTACACACACAAGTAAAAAAAAAAGAAAAACAGGGTTGTTAAATTGCAAGTGCTTTTGTTAAATTGCAATTGCTTTTGTAGACTATTGGCATGCACTTTTCTGTAGCAAAGTGAAGGCATGTTAGAAAACGTAACATAAGCGTAATACGGGTGTAGAAGCTTGTGGAATGTGCAAGAGAATGCAAACAAGTTTCTTTGTGATCACCATGGTTATACAGTACAACTTGCTACTGAATATTAAGCTTCATGGTGATCACATTATTTTCCTTGAATTCTGATTATCTTGAAAATATCTAAAAACCCCTTGTTGGAAATGTGACCCTAAAGAGCTAGTTAGCCCTTACTATTTTACCCTACCCCTCTACCTCAACATGTATCAAACCCTACGTCTACATGTAAAGGCCCAAAACAGGGGATGTAGGGCTAACCTTTAAATGCAAGGGGTAAAATGAGATTAAGCCCAAGATTTGAAAGCCCCATCTAAAAAAAAGGCAGATGGTGGAAAAAGTGCCTTGCAAGCCAAATTCTTGTAATGACTATTTTAGCCCCACATTCCTCATTCTCTCTGTCCTCTGTGTTCTTTTGTTTGTATATTCCCAACGTTACAATCCCTGAGATCAACACAAGCCAATTGACTCACATTGTAGCTTCCTGTGTTGTCCCTGGTTGGTAGTTCAGTCATGGCTAAGATGCACACTCAGTGTTTTAGTGATGAGGCAGTTAAATCTGAGTTCACATGGAATATCAGACAAGTATGTTAATATTCAACACAACAGCATATTCTGTATTTCAAAGGTACTACTTGGCAGCATGGTGGGAGTCAAAAAGCCATGCCCTTGCTGAACAATGGGGTGGAATATTGACTTTGGCCCCTTTACAAATTCAACCTTTTTTCTGTATTTTTAACTATCTATAGATAATGCTCATTGATCTGTGAAATTATAAGTTACCCTTTGAAAAGCCTTCCATATAATTCAGACAGTCTGAACTCTCAATCATTCAGCTGAAAACCTAAAGCCCAAATGGCAATTTACATAACAATGCACCACATTGATTTAGATAGAGAGATGCGTTAAGAGATTCTTAACAACTGTGGATGCCCTCAGGTCTATTATAGGTATTGTTATGATTAAAAATGCCAAGGAAATTTGATCTCAGGAGTTTGCAAATACTGGTAATCATTTTATGCCAGTCAATGCATGCAAACAAAATTAGATCTAAAATACTTATTGACTGATGCGGCTGAACAAAGCAGGACTGATTCCATTTATAATGTAAGGCAGCTACCACTGCTGGGAATATGAGCTGCACAGTGTGCCAGTAGACTTAAATGGAAGATGTTCATCACCATCTCTCTTTGAAAACGTACTTCATCATCAGCACCTGAATACTTTTCTCGGCTGCAGCACATGAGAGGAATATTATTTAGGATTGAACTAATAAAATAAATGTCAGAAAGCTGACTGGAATATCACAAATGACAGATTTGTGAGGGTATTTTGATATAGTCCTGTTGTCTTCTTGCAGCCAGCGCTGCACTTTGCTGTGTGCCAAACAGATTCCTAGAGTCTCCTTGAACCTCGTCCGGCTCAATTATTGTCCTGATAAGTGGTCAGATTGATCCTGGGGTCACTTCCCTGCAGTCACTGATTTACTGATTTCCAGTGATCCCTATTAATGCTGCAGGGGTACAATGTTATATTTGGACAAAGTCCAGTCAGGGTATTTCGGTTCTCTGCCACGACTGGCATTTTTTGTTTGACCCATGTAAGATTTTGCCGAGTCCTCAGATTAAGTGTGTTCGCTTTTATCGACACACAAATGGTAGAACATCGATTAGTGATAGAGGTCAAAGGGATGACAAACAGTTTTTTCCATGGAACACATCATCCCTTCACACTAATAAGGTTTTTTAAATCCTCATTATTAGCCAGACAAAGTTGAAAATCAATGGATTCTACATTTACAGTGTATGTGCAGCCTTTTCTTGATGCCAAGCGTACACAGAGAGAGAGAGAGCTGAATAAACTAACAATGTTTTCGAAAACATTTTATAAGAATGTGTGTTTTCAGAAGCTTACATGTTCTCATATTGGCGATACAGTAATTGCCCCTAATGAAATATTCTCAAGGACACATTGCCAGTAGGTTATTGTAATCAAATTGTGGGAAGGGTACTGAGTGCTGTAATATTTGGGTCCCAATAAGAAGTTATTGTGAGGCTGTGCAGGCGGGGCTTTGATAAATGAAAGTCAACTGAATTGTGGCAGACCGTCAGAATGAATGGGAGCGCAAATACCATTAGAGTTAGCAGAAGCAGAGCATGTCTGCTTCAATAAATACACACAACACAAAATGTTTGTGGTAGCTTTCACTCAATACTTGTAGACGATGAAAGAAAGAAATATAGATAGCTCAGTACAGTAGTGAAATGACAAACAGACTGACATTGTCAAGTTGGGGTGCGACAATTAGTCACTGTTGACAAAACTAATGATTAAATTAGTTGCTGATTTATTTGCTTGTCACTTACATTGTGCATCTTTTTAATTCTTTGAAGCTGAACAACGTTGCTCTTATGGAGCGAGTCATTTCGCTTTCTTCATATCGCTGCTGAAAGTGACAAATGTGACGACAGACGCTTGTGATGCCTCTGCAGACTCTGTTACTGCTGCGCTTTTAGCTGCAGCAAAGCTAACAGCTGAGTCTACAGATTTGTTTGCGGCTTCATCATCTATGGTGGAAAAATGGAAACACTTCCATATGCCTCTTTTTGGATGCTTTGGTGTCCTGACTGTCTATTCAGGACGATAGTTTTTAGCTTAGTTTGTGTACCTTGTGCCCTGTGATGGACTGGCGACCTGTCCAGGGTGAACCCCGCCTCTCGCCCTCTGTGTCTACCTTGTCACAGCGAAAATATGAAAAGGGCATGGATACAGGTCAAGCTGTACCTATAGTGCCCTCTGCTGGACAACTTGGTAATTACTTGAAACTGTCTGATGTGCTTATTTTAAAAAATATGCAGATTTTTTTTTTCTATAATCAATGACTAGTCGATAATGGAAATACTTAGTAGTAGTAATATTAATAGTTAATAGTAGTAATATTAGTTGCAGCCTTGTTCTCAAGCAGGGGATTTCTTATGCAAGTATAATCTTACTTCAAATTGACATCTCCTGACACTGACAGTTTATGCATATAAGAGTTCACATATACATCGTGCCCACATGCACACACACACACACACACACACACCAGGGTCATTCTGAGGTGGTGTGCTCATGAATTTGTCGGCTGAATTAAATGGTGAATCTGTTAACAAATCCCCTCAACTCTGGGAAATTTGCTGATTTAAGCTTTCAAAGAGGAACCTAAATTGGTTCCATCTTATTGCAGTGCAATTGATTTATTGTCCATCTTGTTAGATTAGGTAGTTTAAAACAGACATACCTCAGTATCTACTGTCATTAAGTTGTGAAATTAATTGTGATTTTACACTGTAGCCAGTATTTGTGTGTTTAGGTCCAACTGTGTCGGGTTGGTCATGATTGTAGTGGATTACTGAAATTTATGATGAGAAATCACATTCAAACACGCAGTAAAAACTAGTTTGTGTATTTTTTGGGGGTCAAAATGTAATTAGAGATGTTGAACAGTGGTGTTTTGTTTTAACTAGTCAGAATTATTTAGACATATATATTTTTATTTAAGAGCCATGTTGCTGGGGTAGTTTCCCTCAAACCGCAACTTAAAAACAAACCTCCGAAACACCCATGTGTGATTACGCAATGTTACTAATTACAATGAAATATCCCTATTTAAACTATGTTGATATCTATAATATTAATTGTTAATAGTCAGGCTTAAAAATGACAAAAGTCTTCTTATAGTCGTGACTTCTGCTGTTTCGTGTATTACACAATCTCAATGCTCTAGTGTTGCCTTTAGTCCGCCTCCATCGTTACGGTCTGGTAAAAATTAGGGAAGTCCAAAGAAAATAAACTTGGATGCATGTGTTCACATTTCTATCTCTTCCTCGCCTCCCTCATTTGTTTTCTTTCCCCCGTCCCCCACCTCTCCTCTGACTCCCATTTTTCCTTTCACCACAATCAGTTGAGGCATATGGGTTCATATCTTTGAGTTGGGTTCTGTCAGATATTTCTTCCCGTTAAAGGAGGTATTTTTTTCTGTTGCATTTTCTCTTCTCTGTAATATTGTGGGGTTTCTGCCTTACTATGTAAGGTGCCTTGAGATAATGAATGTTGTGATTTGGCGATATACAAATAAAACTGAATTGAACTGAATTTCTGAGCAGGCATGTGCAAAGTCTGTCCTTCTGGATTATTTTGGATTGGATTACAGGCTGTCCTTTTCAGCTGCCAGCTGTTTTACACTTCACACTAATAAGCATCAATACATTCATTATAATATTGACTTCCACTTCCATACAATCTCTTTTATTCTATTGGTTTAAATGTTATTTCATGGGAGCAGCACTTTGAATCAGCCCTGATTCTTTTTTCATTCTCTTTCTTTGTCACTTGCACGCACACACGCACACACACGCACACACACGCACACACACACATGCGCAAACACATTGACATCAGACAGTGTGACAAGAGTGTATATGGAAGGGAGAAGCCAGATCTGAGGCATCTCAAGGGTGGGGCCTCAGAGAGGACAGTGGTCACTGCAAAATTCTTAAATGTTTTTTTTATGTGGAAAATGTAGAAATGTAAAAAAAAAAAAAAAAAAAAACTAGATAGAAATCAGGGGGATATCAACTGCTAGGATAAATCATCAAAGAATACAGCTCCATATACAGATTGTATATCTCTCTGGTATTATTTGTTACCCAGACAATATAAGCTGCCTTTGTTTTCAGAATCAGATTGCTTTAATTTATGTACCAGGTAATACACAAGAACATCTCTCAAAATCTTGGTTGTGCCACTCGTTCCTTCTGTGCTCTATGCAGCACCTCTATATTTAATATCACATCATGCATATTTATAGAACACTAAGTGGACTGTCCTTTGTTAAATATGTAAAGAAATGTATGAACAGATGTATAAAATGTCGTTAATTTAGTGCAAGGCCTCTAATATGTGCCCTGTCCATAGACGATGTCCTTCAGCCAGTTTCACTCAACAAATGTCATCATTAACAACATACAGATGGAATAATCCCAGGCTCCCAATCATTAATATTTTATGCAGACCTTCAGCAGTGGGCTTCCCCTCACCTTTCACTTATCTGCAGCAAGCGTCAGTTACTTGAGATGACATGGATGAACACTAGTGTCTCTGTAATTTTTTTTTCCATGTGCTGTCTGTTACGGGGACAGGACACAGATGTTGGTTTTACCTGGTAGCAAAGGATTTGCCTGCCAGTCAAGGCGGGCATCTCAAGGGTACATGACCCCTAGATGATTGAAACTCAAATAGAAACTACATCTCACCTACTGAAACAGATATAAAACTTGTAATTCATATCAATTACACTGAAAATGTGTACTGTAGGGGATTGTTACAAGTTGGTTTATTTTAAAAAGTTTGTCTTAGCATGTTTGCCCTTCCCTGATATTTAAGTTTGTATGTACGATTTCAAAAATATGTTTCACTTGAACATATTGCCCAACATCAAAATGGAATTGTGGCCTGGAGTTTTTATTTTTCTAAGAGCAAAATTAGATGCTGCTAAGATTAGTAATTCTAACCCTGGTACACTTGCCATCTTTTCTCTTTGAACTGCACTGCCTCACAGATGGACGGTGAGTTATGCATACTGCTTAGGAATGTCACTATCTGTGAATGTCTGTGAACGAGATGTGAAGATGTAATATATGGATTTCAAGCACGTAGTGCTGTTCTTGCTGTCTTTGGTGTTTGTGTGTTTGTGCATGTGTTATTGCATTCTCCTGAATCCTAAACTGCCATTCAGAATCTCTGAGTTATATCTGTTTTACAACTGTCTTTTTGATCTTACTGTATTAAGAATTGACAGTGAGTAAATGAAAAGAAGAGTGAAAATGGATAAAATCATTACAACTCGGAAAACTGAATCCCATGCTGTACAGTTTTTGACTTTAATATGTGACATTGCATTTAGGCTATTTCTTAAACTTTTAGGACTATAAAAATATAAAAATTGTGCATATTGATCGATTATTCTACATTTGTGATTGCCTTGTACTTGCATCATGCTTTCCTGCTTTCCTGGAAGGCAAGGTTATTTTGCCTCTCTTGAATTGTGTTCCATTCCCCTTGTAGCAGAATTCTTCTTTTACTTAAAGTGGGTCAGTAATCGATGATGATATTGGCCCATGAAGGCCACTGAAACACGCACAGCTTAATTTGTAGCTCTTCCCATTGGACTTATAAGCGTAAATTGTGACATTAAGGCCCACTGTTTTGAATATGCTACCCATAAGCATGCTTCTTTTTAAATATAAATTGCTTGGCTTTTGTAGCCTTAAAAATAAGCATTTAATATGTACTTCAATCACGTTTTGAAGCAGAAGCTTACTATGAAGACATCCTTTATGGTATGTGAAGGCCATGTAGTTCTGCTTGCAAGCCTTGAGTGATGAAGTAAAAAGGAAGAATATAGATTGAAAGAATGCCCTTGAAATCAAGGTAGCCTCACCAGCATTATCAAAGCATCCCCTGTTTGCTTTCCTCAGAATCAGAAATCTGTCTGAAGGACAGTTGGGATTCTCACTTTCTGTGAATTGAAAATGTTTTTTTCTGCTATCACTTCCACCACCAACCCCCATCCATGGCTAAAATAATAAAACAATTGATAAGGTCATTTGGGAGTGTTTAGTTACTGCTCAACACCTCTAGGAGGCTGAAGAAATAGAACTGTCTTGCAGAGGCATGGCAGCGTGTCGGAGAGAGAAGCAACAGTCAAAGGGAGCTCAGGCGAGACGAGCTGTAAGTGGATTCTCCACCTGATGTCCACATCAGTTTCATCTGACTGATTTCCCTCTCCACTGGTCCCAGTCGACAGGCTGAGGAGGGGACAGGCCACTTGCTCATCACCGCCAGATGGCCACAGCCGATTCAAACTTGGCATCTTCCTCGTGTTTTCGCTACGTGGTCAGTCATAGGCCATCTGTACTTTAGCTTCTCAGGTTTAAAGGTGCACTCGCAAAAGTGTCACTTTTCAACTTCTGATGTGTTAGCAGCACATTGGTGTCATTTCCATAACAGAAGTTGAGTTTTGGAGCAGTTGTTAATAGTTCAGTACCTGACAATTGTTTCGTGCTTGCTGTGTCTGTTTTTGATGCTCTGAATTTGACACTGTTAACTTCTGTAACACTCCTGAGTTTGTAAGAGGCTGAGACAAGACCTGTTACAAAGACCTGAATCTAATGTTGAAGGCTCCAGCACTGGAAAATGAAACTGGTAAACCATAACTGTCTCTCTGGGGTTCACTGATTGTTGTGCATGGAGTTACCTGTCCTTCCATCTCTACTCTCCTGTCTGCTGGAGGTGACAAGTTTGTATTGATCAATTTTACATGGCGTGTCAGGCAGTAAAATGGAATGCCAGAGTGCAGTTTCAGGATTTCACAAGGGGGGAGATTGAATCTAAATTTCTAAATTGCCTTGTGTGCTTTTCAACTCCTTCCTGTCACTCAGTCTGCTTTATGGAGATGATGCAGACAACATCCGGGCACCAACCTGTGCAAGGACCACAGTGACACCTCTTCTTTTCCTTCTGAATAAAATTAATATGGTCCAAAGTGAAAATTATGTATGTTATATGGCCATGTTGCAAGGTTTGGGTTTAGTAGGCACAATACTTACAACAAAATCTTTTGGAGACATAACCTAAACCAGCACGAGTTTAACAGTATTGAATTTACTATGCATTTGGGGGCTTGACAAGATCCACCTCAAAGTTGGTGAAAATAGCCTTTAAACATTTTTTGAACCCAATCCTTTACTAACTTTTAGGTGGTGATAATAGAAAATACTAGTATTAGGAAAACAATAGCCTTTTCTTAATGCCTTCTGTGCTTAGAGCAGCATCAATAACTTTTGAGCTTATCACTGTGACAGTCTTTAATGATTTAGCCCTGAAGCCGGCTTAATACCCGGTTTTGTTACCCATCCTGGGAGTGGAGGGCTGCTGATGGCGGCAGCAGCAACAACAGCAGCAGTAAAAGGAGGAGGAGGAGGAGGAGGAGGAGGCTGCAGAGTTCTCATCAGTGAGCTGCCATGACAAGCTGCCATAACTGTCAGGTGCTATGAGAGATCTTTTGCTAAGGTAAGGCAAATTCCTCCTCATTCAGCCCTAATAGGACTGTCAGGCCTTCAGTATAGGGAGCGAATGTTGTGAGCCTGGAGCTCAGAGCTTTCTTCGAGACTGCCACACTGAAGGTACCTCATGGCTCATGTAACAAAGGCCCCACATTGAGACACACAGGCCAATGTAGAGAACTTATGACAGGGCTCACTGTAATGCATTGACTGGGTGTGAGGCGGCTGCAATGGAGTTGAAAATAGCCCTGAGGCCAGCACCATGTCTCGTGCTATGTAAATTTAAGTTGTAAGAGCTTGTTATACCATTCTTACTTTTTGCCTCACACTTTGCTTTGTTTCCCCATGGCTGCCTTGCTTGTTATCTCTTTTGTTTTTATGCCCAGTAACAAATTGTCATGTTTCAGTTCATCCTTTTTTTATTTTCAAAACCAACAGGGCGATCTTCAAATCCCATTTATAATTCTTCCCATTACCAGAGTTTAGTATGTATTTACATTATGCAATGTTGTTTGTACATCCTGTGTGGGAAAGACTCATACGACAAATTTTACAATGAGATTGTGTTGGACATCACACTGGACTGTCTTTTTAATCATGCATCCTAAAAACAGCAGAACATAATGAATTTTTCACAGGTTATAGTCATTATGACTGTTTTGCATGGATATACTATAAGATCGGTTTTACACTAGGTGCATGTGTGGCACATTATATCTGTAATGTGTCGCTTTTTTTTATTATACTCTGAAAATGATCTTTCTGCACAGATTCAGTCTGTACCTGTGGCATATGTCACAAACGCAACATATCCCGGTTTTCTTTCAAAGTAAAAGCACCCTAGCATTCCACTTCCCTGATTCCATTTCTTTTTCTTTTCCACAAAGCTTTATTGTGAAATATGTGCGGCATCTATGGACGTGCTGCATCATACTGAAAAGTCTTTAGAGTATTTAAAAGTAAGTTTTATGATTTCCAAAGTCATGTCTGTGAAGATTCTCAGTCATCCAGGTCATGGTATCCAAAAGTGTAGCAACAAAAAAAGGCAACTGGACTTAGTTGAAATTCAACTAAGTCCAGTGTAGCAACAAAAAAGATGCAGAAGTTGCACAGAAGATTCATGGCAGGAAATCATCAACAAATCGTCATGCACCGCACATGCATCCAGTATGAAACCAGCCTAAGGGGAACTGAGTGCTGTTTTCCAAGACAGTGCCTCATTGCTTCACTGTAGGTTGCTCACTGGGCCATCACACATATCAGTCCTCCCTGAGCTTAAAGGTGCATAAAGCATTCACATTAAGGGCTTCGTTGACAGGACTGCTGAACTCATAATCTTTCTAGTCTAGTCTAGTTTTGCAGCTGATGGATCAAAGTTTAATAATACAGGAGACATTGGAGGTTGTTAATGAAGCTCAGTAAGACAAATTTGTGCTGTCAGAGCTGTTTCAATTGTTTATTGATTGCGCAAGAGAAAGTCTTGTTTGGACCAAAACATCACAGATACTATGGCACAAAAAATAGTTTTGCACCTCACCGCTGTTTCTTTGAGTTAACCCACTAGTCTAACCTGCATGCATAGAAGTCCTTCAAGGCTAGATGAGAGTTGTCATCGTGGTTACAATAATAAACATTTGCGGTGGAAAGTCCATGGACTAAAGATAAATGTGAACACTAGGTTTGACATGGTGAACAAACAGCAGCCTACTGTGTGCAGTGTGTTTTGCGTTCTCATCTATCCACAATTATGACATCTAATTATGACCAGTAGACAAGAAAACAACTTTGTGTGGTTACAGTTCTTCAATTGCACAGATGATAGTATATTATTTGTTTTTCTTACTACAATGTCCTGTAACCAGTGCTCTCACTGCATACGTGCTGCACTGTGAAAAGTATGGCAGTAGCATCTTTTGTTCATATTTTTTTTAATCTCAAGAGTTCGTAAGTGCCTGCCCTGTGCTGTTGTAACAACAATTTCCCTAACATCTATTTTTGTGTTTGCACTTAAATTCATGTGAATTCATTATATAAATCTTACATTAAATCTGCACTGCATAACATTTTAGGATTTTGCTGTGGCTGATGTTATTATTCCACCTCTGTTTTTGTTTTCTATGAACAGAAATGGTGTAGCATGATTTCTATGCTTCATCTAAAAACATCTTCTGTACAGCAATACTATCAGACCTGACAGGGGATTTTGTGTTTGTGTATATACAGTACACTGGGAGTGCAGAGACAGGTGGGGCCAAGAAGTTAAACGAATAATATTATTTGTTTTTTGAGCAATAAAATTTAACATGGGTATTCCTATGTGTTTTCAGTCATACTCCGCCATGTTTGCAGTTTGCTGTGTACCTCTGTGTGTCTTGACATGAAACAAATCACTTCCTGTGTGTAGTGTGGGAATGCTACCGGGTGACACAGGATCTAAAAACTGTGACACTGAGAGGCACAGAGAGAATAAGCTCCTTGTGATACATTGTGTGAACTCATTTGGCAATGGCTTGAATGTCATGCATATTTGTTTGTACTGAAAAGTTTTGCAATAAACTTTTATTTTTTTTCTCCTTTGCTTCTTCAAATACTTTTAACTTTGTGCTTGAATAGTGAATTAAATGTCTAACTGAAAAGAAATATGCATCATGTTGTTTTATAATGTTTTCTTTTAGTTATAATGCCTTTAATCTTTTTAAAAGAAGTCTGGCATTTCAATGTCGTGGTAACTATTAACTTCTATTCAGCTAAAGCTTAGTTGGGATGTTCAAGCCCAATGATGACATTTACATGCATCAATTCAAAAAGCATTTCTCAGAATTTACAACATTTAAATAAATTCTCAGTTTTTTTTTGTTTGTACCACAAGCAAACCACTCGCCTGTTCATCTCAGATGACAAGTGTACTTTCAGTTGTCCATTGTCTATGCTCTGCATTTGTGAAATAAGGAAAGAAAATCCAAACCATTAAAAGGTTACTTAAGATTGAACAATCACACTTGAAGTGGGTAGAATGAGTTGTATCAGGGACATTGTCAATCAGAACGGTCAGGAGTTGGGATCTTCATAAGGGGCCTGGAATGTTCAAGATTCAAAACTTTTTATTGTCATACCTGCTACACAAGTACGAACAAGTGAAGGACTTGTGACTTTCTTACCCCTCAAAACCCCACTCAAAATTTAAGGCCAGTGTTATGGGGCCTCTGCAGTAGGTTTCTGATAATGGTGTTCTTTCTGTGGATAAGCACAATCAGTAATTCTTAGCCCCACCACCATCCACTCCACCCCCAACTTGGGCAATGCCTGCCTTACAATGCTTCTGCAATTCAGCACAACTCCTACCCCTCTTACATGAAGTAGCCGTTAGGCTTTCGGTGGTTACTGCTCTGTGTGATCATCACGAAACCTCTCCATGCATGCAAAGAGCTCAATTAGCTGCAGCGGCAAAAAGGGAGTCGTGTTCAATTTCACTTTGCTGTAGCTTTTGAGCTACGAGAGTCCAACCTTGTACCGAACTGACATTAGACTGCAAACTCTTTCTCCAGTTCAGGCTGAATGACTTTCAATTTACGCTGTGCATTATTGATCCAAAGAGGAGACTGCAGCCAGTTTCCTCCTAAGTGCAGGTTTTTACCAATTATCTCATTTATCAGCTTGTTTCCACTCATGATGGACAGGGTTTCCCTCGAGTCAACTCACCAAAACACCTCACTGTTAAGTACAGCAAATGATGTGGCAGGTTAAAACAAGGGAAACGCAAACAGGGGGCATATTTTGTGACAGCTTAGCTCACGCAACAGTGAAATTGAGAGAGAGGATTAAATTAGTTTACTTCCAGACTGTACTGTACATCTAATTCCTTAAGTTTGTATGTAGCTCAACCTTCCAGAAAATTATTTTACAAAACCATTACCAAGGGGCCAGCTAAGTACTAAATTTAGTTGGCTGAGAATACACACTGCAAAAGGTAATAAGTCTCTGCAAACTGCACGATCATGGTCAGTTCAGCTGATTGCCTGGATGGCAGAAATGTATATTCATTTGGTCCAAGTACATCAGTTTCCTATTTAGTTCAGGTTCACATGCCACATGCTCCTTGTGCAAAAGGCATCCATGGGAATTATTGTGTGTCAAGAGATATCGCTATGTCTATCATAATCACATTTATGTCATGTCTATAGATGAGTTTACCAGTGCTAAGCCTGTATCCATGCTTATGTCAGTGAGGTATTTGCAATTTAAAGCACAGATTAAAGTATATGTGACAGAGAATATGACAGTTCTTCAGAAACAAACACAAGCAGCTACAATACGCGAGATTCAAAGCAGCTTTGCATGAGATTAGAAGTCAGTCTAAATTATAACAGACACAGGAAAAACTCCAATGTTAAACAAATGTGCTAATTACTTTTCCCACTCTGATTCTGTTGTTTTGATATGAGTTACAACCCATGCCATGATGTACGAGGCATTCAAAGTAAAAACTTTGTGACCTAAGTACATAAAAAGGGAACAAAAAAACCACAGGGTCTATTACCAGTGTTTTGTATTTAAGATTTGCCTGTTACCAATGTGGCCACGTCTTTAAGATGAAAAATTTGTTTTGTGATAAAGAGGTAGGCAGCACATCGGCATGTTGTCTTGTTTATGTCAAGTATGTATGTGGATGGTATGGCATTATGTGTAGGTGTGTTTGATATTTGATTTAAAACATGGAGTGTATTTTTTATTAATTATCATTTGTGTAATGTGCATGTTTTATGCAGGGCAAAGTGAATGAGATGCTTCTCATCGGAGTCCTTCCCACATGAGAATAAACAACCAACTTTCTGACTAGCAAGGTTTGTCATAGTGTCATAACTCTGGATCTTGATGATGATGAGCCAAAATCATATTACACAAGACAATTAAAAGGTGTTTGCATGAGTGTGTCTAGTCAACATGGCAGTGCTGCTCTGTGTCTTGCTAAAGAAGTACAAAATAAATGCTCATCCTCAAAGCAAATTTCTTTTTAACCAGATTGCCAAGTCCCAACCCTTTTAATTCACGGCTCTCACTCGGAGGATTAAATGGCATTCAATCAAAGACAACTGCTGCCAAAAATGTCTTCCTAATGTTTATATTAGCTTATGTTAGGAAATCTGTCCTGTGGCAATGTAATATATATATATATAGGTCAGAGAAAATGTCACGGCTGGTGAGAGAACAAAGGAGTTTCTTAAACATTGATTGAATAGCAGGTACTACTCATAAATCTCAAAATTTTTGCTGATCTGTTTGATTGGAGTTCCATATCAATGGGGCATAATGATCATGTTAATTCCTCTCCAATATACTCATAAATAAACATACTTATCTAGACACTGATGAGAAATAGACATATCTCTGTGTCCACTAGTTCAGCCTGGTTTTTGTTCACAGAAGTGACGCCGCTGCTTTGTGCAGCTGCCTCATTTGTATTGGGCAGAGAGCAAGTTGTGAATCAGGTGGTACTAAAGACTGGTAGAGTATTACCAGTTATATGTAGCATATGCCCCATATCTCCTGCGCAACATGCATGTGAAAAACGACACTGTTTTTGAGAACACTCCAACAGTGTCAGCGTGAGAGCGCTCATCTTGTTGGGCAAAGGTAATGACCCTTGGATCTTTGTGTTTCAATGTACAGTACATTCACACTAGCAGTTCTGTCATTCAGTAGCCTCCAAACTACCCGAATAAGATTCTTTTTTCTTTCAAGATTCTTTCTGCTGCCAAGAGTAGATTTTTCATATACAGAGTTTATATCGGGTGATGCAACCTTCACATTTATCTGGGTTTGCAACCAGCACCTGGAGTACACTAATGCACCCCCAGTGGCTATTAAATGTTAGGTGATTTGGAAGTGTTTTGCACAGGGACACATCAGCAGAGATGACCTCTGCGCTTCCCTTGAGCTACAGCTGCCCTGGAAGAAAAAAAAAAAAAAAATAAAAATTCTGTTTATTTAGGACAAATTCATAGTTTATAGAAATATCACTGTGTCTTTGTCATTGTGGAGTAGACCACTGCCACGTACCACAATGTTGTATTGACCTGACGTAACATTTCTCAGTAAGAGGATGTTGATAGCAAACTGGAGAATTCATCTTTCAGAGCCACCAGATGATCTCAAAGTAGCGGTCAATTATTCAGGCATGCACTGTTCTCTTGCTGCATTTCAGGGTTTGGATTTGTCATTCATCAGTATCTAAAAGTATCATAATGTGGTAATAAATGCTTTATGAGTTGTTACACAGCGGCACCAGCAGTGAGAAATGTTTAATTTCCTTGCACAAGATTTAAACCAAAGGAAAAAAAAAAAAATAGCCATTTCATTATTCCCAAATGACAAAATGAAACATGTAGCAGAAAAACTTTCCATGATTTAGAAGGCAAAATGAAATGTGAGCTTGCTAACAGGCCCATCATGAGAATGTTGATGCTGATTTTAAGCAGAAGCGATGTTTACCATGTGTATCAGGCGCACTGATGCCTGCTAATGTGCAGTAAATATATGGAGAAGTTGAGGTTAATGGAAACGTCAGTGGATTTGGTCATGAACATAAATGGACATTATTATGACCCTGACCTGATGAGATTTTCATTTAAATGGTGCTTGATGAAAAGGTAAGGGATGAGAAAAATGCTAAAAATGAATAACAACAGCATACAGATTTTGCAAGAAAAAAATTTTACATCATAGATTTAAATAGATAAAATATGATGATAATGGTGATGATACAGTATATCTGTGTATGTAAAGGTGATGGTACTGGCTGTACACCTTATAAAAACTTTATTAATTGCATATACTCAGGAAATGTGATTCAAGTTGCTCTCGTGGGAAATAATTACACACACATCTGCAGTGTGGTATAATAAATAATCAGTTGACATCCATAGGTACAAATGTTTGGAATGTATATACAGAAAATACTGCTGCATTATAATTGATTGATTGATTTATTGAGTTGCCACTGATGTTGGATTAGTTTGGCTTGTGCTTACCACTACTGTTATTTCATTTTCTGTCTGCAGTTCATCAAAACAGAAGTTGTAGTTAATGCTTCTTCCTGAAAACGTAAGATTAATTTTGACATCTAAAAAGAAACAAATAAAAAACAGGCCTCCGATCAGAATCTTGTCAAAGATAGGTGTATTTATAATTAGAGTTTGGTAGAACAGAAACAGGAAATTGTAAAATCAGTGATGTTGTTATATCAGAAGTAATAGCGCCGATGGAAGCACAAACAAGAGAGCAGCACTTAACTGGATTTCCATATTGCATTTTTATGAGTGTTGTAGTCTTGGTGTCTACAGCTGCTAAGATCTGTGGGTAAAAACTAATGAGTCTGCTTGGGTTACATATCTGCAGCTGCCCTCTCTTGCACCAGCTGCTGGATGTAATTAATATGTAGAGAAACCTGTTCATTGCACGATATGATCACCATTCTGTCAAATCGAATGAACAGAAAGAAAGAAACTAAGAAAGAAAGATGTAACTGCCTTTTTTTTTGGGGCACTTAAGCTTTTTAAGTGCCTATTTCAGTCTTGATGTCTTGTCTAGATTGATCATGGTGGCTTCCTTGACGAATGAATGAATGAATTAATGAATGCATGCATTTGTCTCCTCCACACCAATTATATGTTTGCCATGGTAACGTACAGTAATTCATAATGATATGCTATGCCAATCGACAGAAACTCACATAAATAAAGTTCATTTGATTTAGTCCAATTACGTTGTGACAGCTCTGTACTTGAGTGCCTGTAAAAGCCTTTTGCATGAAGAGTCAGTACCTGCTGCAGATGTTTCAGACGTGTCAAGCCCAGCAGACCTTAAAATGCTCTGCAAGCTAAAAATGCTCTGCTTTTTTTGACATAAAAAGCATGAAATATCAATACTTTCGTAGTCAGTAAGGCTAACACAGTTTCTAAGTTGGCACTCATAGACTAACTACTGAGAGGCTGAGCTTGGATGGACCTCCAGAAATCTTCCTCGAAATGCCAGTGGAACATGAGGGGAAGTGCATGCCTGCAAAGTGTGCCAGAGGGGAAGAGAGACAATATACCTGGTACTGGAGCTGAGAGCAACTCTTTGTCTCCACTCACCCCTCTCTGTTGCTGTTTAAATTTGAAGATGAACAGGTGCTGAGCTGCAACGGGTGGTTTTGGAGTATATCAAAGTAAATATCAAGGGAGATGATACAAAAACACATGCATGCACATGCATCTATGCATACACACAGCACTCTCCAGAGGTTTCATTATTTTTATGGTATATTTATTCCTAGATCCTAGTTTTATTTCTGCAATATTGTTTCCTCTGCCTTGACTTCAGTTACACTCTGCCTCAAACTAGTTTTTTTTTTTTTTTTTTTTTTTGCACTGCAAAGCCTATAAAGCCACTGTCATGGTCATTGTAGCACTCTGCTCCTCACACATCTGCACCTCATTCACCATACAATCATCTCCCTCTCAAATAATGTTGTGCATAAAAGAGGTGGAAAAAGAGTGCAAATTTTAAACAGCTTCTGAAGAAAAACCTTTTGTGCTCCACAACGGAAACGAGGAAACGCTTTAGACCTTCACTTGATTCTGGCTTCCTGTATTTATTTGTTTATTCCAAATAATGGATATTAACTACATATAGTGGTACGTAAGGACTTTGCACATCAAAATAGCAAAGTGGTGATGATCTGCTCCTCATTTTACAAAATAAAAGAGAAAACAAGATAAAATACACCTCATATTGATTATGTTTGTTTTCTTACACAAGTAGCAAATAGGGATGAATTGAACCATAAGATACAGTTTATGGGTCTTTGCTAATCACATGCCAATTCATATACTTATGCATCATTCTGTTGCTTTTTAAATTGTCAGCGGGTGTGATATGATAATCATTATTGCCTCTTTAACTTTTCAAAAATCAAAACAATGTAACGATGTTGAAATGGAAGTAGTAACATTAGCATAAATGGCATTTAAGGAACACATCAACAGTGTCCTGTGTACTGGCTTTAGCTACAGGTTGAGTGAATCTCTGCTTCTCCATCTCCATTCACAATGTACAGCCTATCCAAGAAGTAGAGTGACTGAATTTACTACAATCACAGTTAAGTGAGCATGCATTTCTGAATAAAAATTATAGGTTTGAAGGTGCACAGTGACAACACTGTTTATAGTGTTGTCATTAAAAAAAAAATCACTAGAATTGATGACTAAAAACCTCGATGTGGCTCATTAATGCATCACTACACAGCACGCACCTTCAGTTCAGGGATGACGTATCACGCATTCACTTGATGTAATTATTTTTATACGTTGTGAGTTAGATGCTTTGATATGCAGGATTTAATGCCTGGAAACCAGGCTGATGTGTAAATCAATACTTTGAGAGCGATTTGAACCTAAATCTCGGCGCGTGTTGTCTGGACTATAAATTTCATTGTGTTGGGAGCCATTTATGCACATTTTACATGGAGACAGGATGTTGATTGCGGGACTGCAGAGTTACTGAGCGCCTCGATTGGGAGATTTTGAGAGAGGCAAAGCACTAAAGAGTTCACAACCATATCCGCATTAGGTCGTAAATCTTTCTCAACTGAATAAGCACTCTTTTTATTTCTCTTCCAAATTCATCACGCCTCCCCCTCTGTGTCTCTCTCTGCCTGCTGTCTGCTCTGTCTCACTGTCTCCCTCTGCCTGTGTCCACTCTCACTTAATTTGTAGTGTCTTTATGGGATAATGAGAGTGATGACAGTAAAAGCTTCATCATCATCTTCCATTCTATTAAGCTGCTTGGATTATGTTTGTTTTCCATAAGCCTGAGCAACAGAAGAAAGAAGAGCTAAGGCACAAAGCAAAAAGACAGGCTGACAGGTTTTGCCTTGGCTTTGTCAGTCTCAGCAAATTAGTATTTGGGTTATCGTTATATATATATTGTGTGTGTGTGTCTAAGGAACAACCAAGGAATGTAGTTAAAAAGATAACTTGACACTAAACCTCAGATTCTTGCGGTATTGTTTTCTGTTCTCTCTCCTAACATCATTAACTAACAGATGCTTAAATCTGATCATTCAGCTGGAAAGTGTTGCCTCGGCTATGTCATCGGCAAGCTCTACGGCCAAATATTTGTTCACTCCCCCACCCTAATTAAATGAAATAATGAACCCAGTTGAAATATAGCACTATCAGGAAGAGTGATTTCCCCGTTTAGTAGAACACTAAGTGGCCAAAGATTAAATGACTTTTGGACTACTTTCTTGCACAGTCAAACATGGGGAACACAAATATGAGTTATGAGGAACAGTACAATTATATTAAGTAACAGAAAGGTTAACTAATTCAATTTAAAGTGGTATAAATCATGTCCCTAACCTAGAATCACGCCTGTCATCAACAATGGAAATTGGCCTCAGTTAATTCAGTAATGCCTCTAAATGACTTGCTGTATCAGCCTGATGACAAATGTTGTCCAGCCCACAGGGTGGGTGACAAATTGTCCACTTCCATCAGACTGCCTCTGATCAAACTGATCAATTTGGAAAATATCAAAGCAGCCTCGGGATCTTCAAAATTGAGAGGAAGTGTCAACAAAGCTGAGAGAAGAAAGACATTTCACAAACACTGGCAGCAACCAGAAAAAAAAAAAGGAATCAATATTCTGACCCCAAGAGGGGCCACTGTCGTGTATGTGAAATACCAAAAACAATCACCTTTACAAGGTTCCTGGAGGCTTATATGATAGCATTATTTGAGCAGAAATGGCATATTACAGAACGGTGGGCTTTGGACGTCCTCTGCTTATTTTGTGGTCAGTTTGCAGAACTAATGGTGTTTGCAGTTCAATACTGGAGAAAATGAAATGGCATCATCTGTTGTTTGTCCTGCCAGTCGCGTACAGTCAAGTTCACTTCAATCAAAAGATCCATGAACATTCTCAAGTCAATATGACAATTCTTTTGCAATGAAACGCAAAACATTCAAGCTGATGTTGTCCAGCCACTTCCCATCTGTCCGGCATCTGGTCAGATTCCACCTTGATGTTTGATTTCACACCTCAAATGTCACTTGTCAGTTACCTTACTGCTGTCTAACAGGGAACACTATGAAACAGTGATCACACACTGAGCTGTCGGCCAGGTTTCTCAAAGGTTTTTGCTGTTGTTGTTGTTATAACATTGTTGCTTCGTCTCACTTTGCTGTTGCTGTTGCCTGTGTCTGTCTCAACATTAAGCAAATCACTTCCTATGTGCAGCTTGAGAGATCTGAACACCGCACTACTGAGAAACACAGAGAGAGTCGTGTGCGGTTGACAGGCATTGTGTAAACTCATTTGAAAATGGTTTGAACGTAACGGGCACTCGTTTATATCTACACACCTTTAGCTTTAAATTAGGACCCTGTGAGTTTATGTTTATATCAACACATGTATCACAGATGCTTGAGACCTTGTCATGTCAGGATACAGCCAAAAAAAAAGGTAACAACAATGGACAAATACAATGGGCTGTGATGAGCATCTGAGGCAAACTGCAGCAGGTTACTGGCACAATATGATGCAATCAACAAGAAAAGCAATCAAGCTAATTAAAGCTCATGTTTGTATAGCAAGTGTTTTCTAGCAGACTATTACTGTGATTTGCCTTTGGCTTGTTCTTTAGAGGAACCTTAACCTCTGACTTTAACTTGCATTTGCTTAAATCAGTGTCAGGCCCTATTTTGCACAAGTTTAATTGTAGCAATTAGTTGTTTTCATTGCAAGCTGCTTGGGTACGTGTGTGTGTGTGTAAGTGTGTGAGAGAGAAAGTGGAAAATGTGCCTCTGTTCATTGACCTTGAATGGGAAGAGTGATGCAGCTTTCTGTTCTCGCTACCTCAGATGAGTACAAAAAAAAAAAAAAAAAAATTTTGCAAAACATTTAGAAGTCTCACGAACAATGACACATGCGCGCACACACACACACACACACAATGTGGATACCAAACTGCTGTTGCTCACAGGTGTGTCCACTGAAGTGTCAATCGAGCTGAGCTGGAAACTGTGACTGAGAATAAAAAAAGGTATTGACCCTTGACAACAGCAGGTCACTTCAAAGCACAGTACGTTTAGAAGCTGAGTGAGCCTGAAGGAGAAACACACACGCGCGCACGCACACACACACACAGGAAGACACAAACAATGAAGCTTATTTTTTTTTTCCTCAGTTCAGCACAGAGATGTCTGAGGTACAGGGTCTTACCTGCCAAGTCTCCTCCAACTCCAGTGATTTGGAATCACACTAAAAGGAAAAATGAGTAGGTGTGTCTGAACACTCAGGAATTACAGTCCCGCCACATGTTCTTTTCATGTCAGTGCTAACCCTGCCCTGACAGTGCACTGCTTATAGGCTGCGTCTGAAATAAGGCCGACTAAAATGGCCTTGGTTCTAGTAGATTTATTCTCACTAGGCAGTTATTCTTCTGGAATTCAAAAGCTGGGAAAATACAATGACTCTTTATTGGCTCGTGTTTACATAAATGATTTCTCTATAACTGCCAAATATTGGTTAATTATTCATAACCAGGGCAAGGTCACTGACAAATATTTGTCTGATGTAAAATGTTAGAAACCTTTTTAATCGTTCTTTGATTGTTTCTGAAACGTTTTTTTAATGTTTGGATGAAATCCTCTTTACGAACAGGTAGCCATAGACAAATAAATTTCAAATGTTAACAAATGATTTACTAACCATTAGCGAAGCATTTATTATCCCTTTTGGCCTCTTTACACTTTCTGTGTTTCCATGTCAACAGAGGGCTGCGCATGCTCATATAAGCTCCCAGGGTGGAGTGGCCTTTTTGCATTTGCAGAGTGTATAAAGAAATATTTTGTAAATGTTTGATACTTAGACATTAAATGCCATTAATATGTCTGTCAATAATTACCTAAAGGTTAACTAATCATTAGTTATTGATGATTAGGCACACAGGCAGGTTTAGGCAGACCCACTCAGTTTCAGACAGCACAGGTTCGGTCTCAGTTCAGGCACATTAACAAGTTCAGCCTCCAGCCTGATAAAATGGTGGCAGCTAACTGTCGCTGTGGTAGATACAGACTTAAACATGTAGCTTTGTTTTATAAAATGTAAATTGGTTTCAACTTTTCTGCATTTGTTTTGGGATTTGTAAAAGTGCTTACATTTTTGTAAATTAGTTTCATTAAATTATTATTAGCAATTTTTGTCTTGAACGTAAATCTAAGATTTGTAAAAGTGTTTCATACTTTGTAATATTCTTTTGCACTTTTTTTGGCCACTGTAAGCAACTGGCTGGCTTTTCTTATATAACAGTATATTGGAAACATCTCTCAACGTCGATTGTCTCTTGTGACTTTTTTGCATCTTTTCAGGATCAATGTTGCAGCATTTGTGCAATTTGCATTAGCGCTGGTGCAAGTGACAGCCAATGACAGAATTTGCATCTGTGCTTATATTAGTCAGTCACTAAAATGCATGACCCCGCTGTAAATGTGACGTTTGTCCCCAGGAAACGCTTGTTTTGATTATATTATGACATTATTGTGAATGCACTTCATGACACATAAACATTAGAATCTGTACTTAGAGTGAGTTCATAGATTTTTTAAATTTTTCAAATTCAAAGTGAGTTGGCAGCTCCACATACATTCCATCATATGAGTGAAGGTGAGCTAAAAGAAAGAAGCCACAGGGACCTATTGGGATTCACTGCACTGTTGAGTGTGAGTCCCCTGAGAGCTGGCATGGTGTCATATCTCAGCCACCACGATGGAAATGAGAAGTGATGACACAGGAGTATTGATTCTTAAAATTTTCCCTAAGGGACAGGTCCAGTTGTATTAATTGACCCCATGCCTCAGGGGTAATGCTTAGCAATGTATAGTCTTAAGACCAAGTCCATTTCACTGCATATAATCTTGACAATAATGAGGCAGTGGTCCCTGACTCAGCAGTATTCGTATCAGACAGGTTAAATTCCAAGTTGCTATCAAAAATGATTCTCATGTCAGGAAAGCGCTGACAGACATTTCCCAAACTAAATGATTGCTCTTAATGCCAGAGTTTTTATGGTGTTTACTAATTTGTCGACTTTTGGCTTAATTAGAATCAATGTCTGTTCCAACTTAAGTCCACCACAGGAAGAGGCTACAGGATGCCCTAAGGCCGTCAGATAAAGTTGTGTAACACCAAGTCTATGTGAATGCTAAATTAATGGCTCTGAGGAGAGGCTCTTTTTTAAAAGTGTGAATTGTTGTGTTTTTCTTAGTTGTTCTTACTGTATAGTGCAGGGGTTCTCAAACTCTTTATACCAAGTACCACCTGAGAAAATATTGAGCTCTCCAAATAATGTTTAAAGTTAAATTTTAAGTGAAAAAAGTCACTTAACACTCAATCTTTTGTTGGTACACCTTCATGACATGAAGGTACAGTGGGATCGGTAATGCTCTGTCATGACAATTTTTTTTAAATGTCTGTGTGTACACTTTTCCTTACCATGCTCAAAAATAATCTCCATACATTTATAATAATAGAATTGTTAATGTCTAATCCTGCCTCCACTACAATATTCCCCTGCTTTGAAATAGTCGGTTGTGTGTGAGTGTATGGGGGACACAGTGTGTATGCGTGCACGTGTGCATGCCTTGTATGCCATTTTCACTGTGGGAGCCCCACATTCATTCAAACTGTGTTTTGCATAACCGCCGTTGCCTCGAGTCACTCCATCTGTGAAACTCAAGGAGCATGAACAAAAGAAGAAAAGATAGATGAGGGAGGAAAAGAAAGACAGAGTGAAATTGAAGAAAGTGAAGGCCTGGATGAATGAGAAAGAGAAAATAGAAATAAAGAGAGGAAAATACTAGAAATAAAAAAATACAGTAGTGATTAGAGGCAGAGGGCAGGTTTTGGCTAAAACCTTGGACTCAATAGTTTCAGGCAGTGAAACATTAAATGAAGTACGTGAATTGTTTCCCAAGTTGTATTGGTGGAGTTTATTCGACTGCTGTGTGTACAATAGGGTCCTTTTATTGAGTTATATGCAACCATATAGCACTGAAATCTCTTTGTTTGCTCAGGTACATGTGCCATACGCATGTAATTGAATCCCATCTTCCACATTTCTCATGACAAATCCGCATTTACTGTGCACCGCTGCAACTTCAAAGTGACCTTCTTGGACGACTGTAGTGTGACTGAGTCACTATGGTGGGTATTAAAGAACCACATCGACCGTAAAAACAGACTGCTGACGCGCAAGTACCGAGCAGGAGCGTGCCTTTAATCATCTCTAAACGAGAGCAGCGATTGGTGTGAGCAGCACGGTGTTATCTATCCTGTATGCCACTGTGACTCTGAATAATTTAGCTGGCACAGAGCAAGGGAGACATGAAACAAGCCTAGTCACCAGATTAGCGTTTAATTAATAAACTTTAGGTGGTTTCAATATTTCAGCAAGGCTGCATTATTCAGTTTAAATATCTGTCCTAATTACTTCCCCTCAGGCTGATCTATGACTTTGTTTCTTCTCCCTGGGGCCTCATGCCTCAAGACCAGGTCTTCTATAAATAGGGCTTCAGGGAGGCTCTTTCCCAAGTGTTAACTTTTTTTTTTTTCAACCACTAATGATCATCATATCTGACCTGTCCAAACATACTGTGCACACACACATACATAAACAGACAAGACACAGCAAGGCTCCCTGGAAGAAGCATGAGACAGAGTATGGTGAAGCTTTTAGGAAATAAAGAAAAATAAATCTGACTTTAATGCTGCTGCCTGATACTGCAGTTTGGGTCTTTACATCTGAAAGAGGCTAATAAAACAAAAGACTGTAGAATAAGCATATCTGTGTGATTAATGTAATTATTGTTGACATAAATTCAAACGACAACACATGATATCAGATGCTTTAAGCAAACAACTACTGACCTTATTTCATCCAAATTCATCACTAGGAATCCATTTTCTAATAAAGTCGAGCTGAAAGTAATAGTCTGAGGGTTACACTGTTGTGTGCTTATTTAATTCAATTTAATTTAGACTTTATTGTGGACTCATGGCCCAGTAAAAAAATAAAAAAATAAATAAATAAAAACAATACATAAAGTTACAACACTAAAAAGATTAAATATCCCAAAAGCTTGAGGAAAATAATAATGTAATATATATAAAGATATTATCAGTATAAATAACTGCCCTCTTATAAGAAGGGATCTGTGCTAACCACTCCACAGCCAGGATTGATTTACCTCAAAAAAACAATTCTGTGTGCAATTAACATTTATCTTTTTATTAACCGTAACAAACATCTTCTCCACGGTTGCGATGCACAAGGATATTCAAGGATAGCATTTCAAATGTAACCTTTTATTAATTAAATGATTAAACTTTCATTAATTAAACAATACCAAGAGCTGTACGCGGGTGTCAGTTGGGTTTCCCTGGTTCCTTTGTGAAGCTGAAAATGAATTGACTCGGTGATCTAGTCAGGTTCAGTGTGACTCCTTGATTAGAAGGACATTTGTCATTGTTAAATAGCAAATAAATCAACAGGCATAAACCATGTGGATACACTGAGTCTCTCTCGAACTCAGTCCTTTGACCATGCTGTCTGAATATGGCTGCCATATGCCTTCTGACATCATCGTCAATTTAGATCAGGAGTCTGAATGTGCAGTGGTCACATGAGCATTGGCATCAATCATTGAGCATTAAGTTCACAAGGTGTAAGAGAAGAGGTTGGTTCAATATTCTCCTCTCTAATGAGAAAAAGCTTCCATCTGAATTTGCCTCATAAATCTCTGCCACATTCGGTAAAACACTCTGGTTTTAAAGTGGAGTTCAGCTTAACTAATTCCAGAAGCATTTATCTAAAGAGCACTGAAGAGCATAATTAGTGTGACAGAAAAATGCCCATAATGTATATTTTTCAATCATTTCCAGCTTTACATTTAAAGCCAAACATATGCCTGATGTTGCACACATTATCTGTATTGTGCTGATTATTAACAATTAGCACTGTTACATCAGTGCTCTTACTTTCTTCTCACTGGATCAGTGAGCCACACATTAGAGCACTTGTTAGACCATGTTTCTTATTGACCCTTTTTATACTCTCAAATTTCTCTAGTGTGATACTACAATTCACATCATTTTTGAACCAATGAGCTAAAGCGCTCACAGGCTTCATAATCAATTTAACTAAAGCTTTAATATGAAGTGTGTTTATCGTCATAATTATTGAAATACTACATTTATTTTTCTCCAGTCTGGAGTTTGAACAGGCGTATGCTCCAGCCTTATCCCCTCTGTGTCATTTTCTAATCAAACTCTCATTTATTGTCATCTCCTTTCTTTTCGACAAGCGAGCAAAACTTATTTTTTCTCCATGGCTATGACCATCTGCTATTGTGGGAATCATTTCAAGGTTGCGTATGCAATTTCACACCACAGTAAGCCAGAGCTGGGTCGACAGTGCACCCGTAGTTCTAGTTGTATGGAACCGAAAGCCACCTGAAATTGTTAGAGCTTTGAAGCCAGGGCTTTAGTACAGGCCTTTCATTGGCAATGTTAAGCATATGCTTTGTGTGTCAATATGTCCTTTTTCCCTTCATTCTAATTTAGACCAAGCTGCAGTATTTAGTATATGTACAGTATATACTGTATATACTGTGTGTGTGCGTGTGGAAGAATTTTCTATTGTTATTTGTGTCAAAAATAGGCATTCTTGCTCGTCAAAAAGTCATCTGTTAATATGCATTTCTGGTTACAGGTGGGCACCTCGGGGGATGTTCATAACAGCATGGCAGCATTGTTTTTCCTTTCTTTTTTACGTGCTGTATATTACGTAACTGAATCAAGCCAACAGAAAATATCTTCGGGAAACACATTGCAAATGCAATCAACATACTTTTGCACAACACACTCAACAGTGACAAATACCGACTGTAGTACACTGTAAAATCACACAGCATAACCAACCAGACAAATGTGCTGTGAAAAAAAAGAGAAACACACAGCAAGAAGGGAGGGGATCAAAACAGGGGGAAAGCGATTACCCAGAATTAAATGCGCTTGTTATTCAGCTCTCTGTTCCATGTTGCCTGCGGCTAATCAGAATGGTGCATGATGCAACTCCGTCAAATATCATGACTGTCCAGAAAATTAGTAAATAAGGCAACATGTGACTCAGTATCCATATTTGATATGTCAGATGAGCTGCATCAGTAACAACATGCAAATTATACGTCACTTCTTATTTTTTCACATTTTGTTTGCCATTCTCAAGATTTACAGAAATGCAACACAACTGTTGTTCAGCATTTGCTGTTACACTACATTACTGATCACACCATTAAAGCATCTTGTGTGTTTAGTACTCTAGTGCTGTTGTTAATGCACACTATAAAGCTCTAACCCACGGAACACCATCTGTTACCATATGTCACATTTCCTGCAACTTTTTCAGAGTTTGACCCTTCACACAGTTTTAGTGACATTACACAACTGGTTTGTTTTTGGAAGCTTTACATACAGACAAAATGTGACATTTAAAGTTGCACTTGTGGCATTATGAATGTATGGTCCGCTGCTCAGAACTTCACAGGTCATGTGGTCATTATAGCCCTTAGAAAAGAAAGCTGTCAAACCCCCCGATGATGTTCAAACACTTGATTGGCAAAGGAAAATGAGGACACTGCGCTCTCATGATGACTACAGTAAGATCCAGGTGCCCTTGAGCTAAGCATTTAACCTCCTGCTGCTCCAGTGAAGCTGTTCATTGGACAGTTACTGAAAACATTGGTTTGGTTTAAGCTCTGAGGTGTGAGTGCTGTGTACTGTAGCAGGAAGAGAATGAGTGTGCCTGCAATTAAAGACTTTTAGATGAATGAAATTCAAAGTAAAATAAGTGAATTTCATATACAAAAAGAAGTTGATTGCTCCCATTGTCACTCGCCGAATCAGCTCCAGTGTATGTGGAAGGCTATGTTCAGGTTTAGAGTTAGAGGAGCCTTGCTGAGGAAGAAGGGGAAAGGGCAAGAAGAGAAGTCAAAGAGAATAGAAGGAAGACACTGCATGAAAAGCTACAAGTGGAAGATAGGTTGTGAAAGATACAGTATATAGAGATAGATAGAGTTTTACCCAGTTGCAAAAGTTTCAAAACATATACCATGACAGCAAATTTGTTGGTGATATTTAGATTCAGTGGACGATGCTCTCCTTAATTGTTTGATTTGCCATGCAGCTGCGATGCAGGTCAAAGATAAGAATGCGATGCTCATTATGTCCCATGTGATGTGACAGAATTATCCTCACAGCCATGAAAAAAAAATCTTATCTGCGTCACATCACACAAACAATCCAACATGAGTCACTTCAGCCTGGTAATGTCAACAAAGCCAAAAATGACTCTTCAGTATTCTGCTCCAGTGTTTGTGTGCACACACTTCCCTGGTCTCTCTCCATGGCTTGTTGATGTTGGGGAACTGGCCTCACACTAATTATCTTGGAGTACAGTATGTCAGGTGCTATGTCTGATATCAGACAGTCCCCCCCCCTGGGTTTGGTACAATCAAGCCTCTACAAGATATGAGCTATGTGACAAAGTGAGGAAAAAGCGAGAAGTATGTGGGTGTCTGGGTGTGGGGTATTTGAACAAGCACTCGGTGCTCCACTAGGCTGAACTGTAAACTTCGCCACTAGAGGGGGGTGTATCAATTGCTCTGGTCTGTCATATGGGTTTTGTTATTACTCTGAGCTTCAGTAAAAGTACGCATCAGTACCACAGCCCATCTCTGTGTGAATGTCCTTCATAGGTGTACGACCCACATCCAGTTCTATAATAGTCTAGGTAAGAGAAATAAGAGAATTTGGTAACCTTGGCAGCCATGTGGAAAAGCTTTGGACTGTTCTCAGGCATGGTGGGGCTCAGCGGTCCCCTTCTGCACACTGGGACACACTGGAAATGTTTGACCAGATGGGCAGCAGGCCTCTGGCTTTAACTGTTGATTTGACTGGTCAGCCTGGGAGGTAATGAGGGCTGTAAATGTGTGTTTATATTCTTGGTGGGGGGATGTATCAGTGTGATTAAAAGAAAGTGTCTGGAAGGCATTTGAAGCAAGAGGCAGATTCAAATGGAGGAAGGAGAGAAATGAAGAGAGGGCAGATCATACTCAGCTGGTGAGGAAAGGTTGCCAGCGTATGGGCACATTTGCCTCTCTTTACATACCAACAGCCCTGGCGCCGGACAGTGGTCTTTGCAGGTTGCCATCTATGGCTCTGGCTATGCTGCTCCCAGCTATGTAACCTACCTCACTTGGCAGCAGATACGACAGTATTCAGCCAGGGATTTCTGGAAGCAAGAGCCCTGCCGCCTGCATGCCATGTTTGTATGCAATCAAACCAAAGTTAATGGGAGAATTCTCCCTTGCAATATACAACAAAACTGTGTTTTAATATTTTCACATCCTCAGGGTTTATGGACAACATATCCACACACCATATGACAACTCTCAGCATGAATTCTGTCTCCACAATGAGTCACGCTGCACCCAGCCCCATTATATACTGTAGTGATATCTGTCATCCAAGCTAAAAAAAAAAAAAAGTACCTTACTATTCGTGAAAAATCCTAGATATACTAAATTAAGTCACATAGATAAAATGTGTTCTGGAAACTGTCTGAAGGCTTTAAGACAATACACAAATAAAAATCTTTCATCTGTGTTAGGATCTATGAATGTTCTCCAGCTGACCAGAGGAAGATACGGTTCTCTACCTGAGGGCTTTTAACAAAACAAAAAAGGAAAAAAGTAAATGCTGTAAAGGTGTCTCCAGAATTTACTTCACTGTCAAAATGAAACATGTCATCATCAATGAGCTATCTAAGTTCAGTCAGGAAACATCTGACGGCTGTGGTCTGCTTGTCTGATCCAGCAGAGTGCTTACCAGTAATCCCCAAAGTGGCTTGCTGTATAGTGGTGCTGTCAAAACTGTCTGGTGTGTTCCGTTATGCAGCGTAGGCTGCGAGGCAGGTAGCTATGCATACAATTATGGCACAGTAAACTAGAGGACATAACGGTGAGATGTGCACACAATGTGCCGAGAGGAGACTGGACCCCACATTGAGCTACTAACCACCATCTCACAGCTTTAAAGAGGGGACAGTAAATGGAATTTATAGTGCTACAAAATGGTGGTCCATTTTAAATGTGAACGTCCAGTCTGTTTGCTGACACAAAGCTCCATCTGCCACCAGTTTATATCTGTTTTCATCTTGTATATGGGCGAAGTTATGAGCCCCTTGTTCACTGTAACAGCAACACAGCACCCATTAAAGCAGGCATGTGCAATGTGAAATGCAATAGTTGCAGCTTTGTGTAATTCTTATTATATATGTATACACTGATAAATATCCAAACTGCTCAGCACTTGTTGTAAAAGGGTCATGAAGCAATAATCTGGTTTTGGGAAGTAATTACCAAAAATAAATACATAATAAATCTAGGCTTTTCTCTAACAGCTCAGGCAATTTCTTCTTGATCAACCTCTTCACTGAATTGAGCAAAAAAGTAAAATTGGATTTAAAGTGGACCAGTGAGGCACTGCTACTACTAGCATCACATCTGATTTAAATATCCATTCACACACTCAGTTTAAAGTATGTGAACATATGACTGTAGAGCAAACCAACAGTCGCAAGCTGCCCCTGAACATGAAGCTGAAAATATTTTTTGTGAACATTCAAGCTACAACAGAAAAAAGGATGAGAAGCAAAGAGGAGCAGCCTGCAAGCCAGCAGCACATGTATTATGTTTGCTTAAATTCAATTTTGGTGGTGGAAAAGAAGGATCAAAAATTGCCAAGAGTCAAATCCAGAATCCTCCCACAAAGCAGAGGGAAACATTGTGGAACCTCTTCTGCACCTCCAACCACACAGCTGTAGCTTTTATACAAAGAAGACAGTTGAGAGGTCTTCACAGCTTATTCTTTATGACTCACGGGCAATGGAATGTTTCTAATAATTAACTCACATAACGCTGCCGCGCTCTAATATCATTTTCAATGTTTTAACGCAAACCAGGCCTCGGTACATGGTACATGATTATACCTAACACTCAGATATTACATGTATTTCTCAGATTTTTTTCTAAGCTCTTCTCTTCTTGGCTTATGACAACAAATCTTCCTGACATGACAGCATTGATTCGCTTTGAATGCACTGTGTTCTTTTCAGCTAACCTGATCTGTCTATTTTGTTGCTTTGTGACATCTATCAGTAATGGAAGACGGCATCACTTATTTTATCATCTCATGACCTTAGCCATGACAACAAATATTACCTCATCATGTACTTATTTTGACTGCGATGTGTGATCTTTTACTGAGAATATCCAGTAAATCTTGTAACCAAATGTTTAACACAGCACTGTCACATCGCATATATGGTTTTAGCAAGAAGCTGTTATAATCCAGCAAACAGCATAGTAATGGTTTTAGCAACTAACTGTCATTCACAGTGGAGAATTAAGTCAAGGAAATATAGGGCTGAAGGAAAAGTGACTACCGGTGCTGAAGGGAACTGGTTTTCATTATGTGGGTGGAAGGAAATGGCTGTACATGACTGATGTTTAAATAAGTAACTGAAGCAACATTCACTTTAGATGACATATGTTAGTGTTACAGATAATACATGTTTTATTTTTCCTAAATAATCCATGGGTGGAATCATGCTTTAGTTCCCACATGCTGACACAACTAAAATATGATATGGTGACAGAGAGGCTTTCCAGTGTGAAAAAATGTGAAGCTGAATCAAATGTCAAGTGTATAAAATGTAGTAACACGAGCTTGTGGATTCTAACAAACTGAGAACTCTTTCACTCAATCTGCCCTTTGCCAGGTGCGTCAGGAAACTATGAAGGCCTTTGCATGTCCTTCTTCTTAGTAAGCTTTTTGTGTCAAATACAAAAATGAACACTGGCAGGTTTGTTGTTCGAGATGCTGTGAAAACATGACAGCACAAGGTGGTGGCCTTCATAGAGTAAGGTCCAAAAGTACATATAAAATGTTTATTCTGAGATTATAAACCATATATTTTTATGTTAAAGTGGTTATACATTTATACAAAATGTACTACAGTGTAAAATATTCAATTTCTGACATTTTACACAATTTCTGACATTTCAATTGTATTAAAATCACACAAACATATCAAGGCAATAGTAGGTATCTCCTCATTGCAATTTATTTGAAAACTGTAAACATTTGTTTTTAATCTATAATGCATAGAGCTGTCTGGTGAGGGCAGTTTGTTGCCAGACTTGCTCCCAGTTGCTCCACTTATTTGAAAAGTTACTGTCCTCCACATCACATCGCATCTCCTGCAGATTTCAGTGAGTTTGACAAACACCAAGGCTGCTTCACTGAACTTGTGTTCGGGGACATGCTGTGCTTTACTTTGAGCAACTAACAGCTGCAGTCACAGTGTTCCCACTAGAGTCGTGGTGTGAAAACACATTGCTCTTTAAATCCCGCATCAATCTCTTACTTCCCCTTGTTTTCTAAAGGTGAAACCATTCGAGCCTAGCGGTTAAAGGAGTTATTTATACACAGCGGTAATACTCCGTTTATTTGGAAAATCACTGTTCCATAATTTAGTGTGATGCTAGGTATAGTAATATGTATCAAACAGATATAATGCTCTGACTCAAAGCTTAATGGATGAAAAAGCTCACATTCCTCTGGTTCCGTTTTTCAGAACTTTATGGTCCATTGTTGAAGATGTAATGATACAGCTGAAGTTTCATTAGTGCCTGATTATCTTGTTAATGGGAGTTTTACTGCATTACAAGGGCTAACTATTGAACCTTCACACCCTGAGTTAGGGCAAATATTGTAACAACTGCTCCTATTGAGAGCCATTCTAGCTGCACGTGAACAAGGATATATGGCACACATCAGCCTAATCCATAGGGGTTTCATTAATTCTGTTCGCAGAAAGAAGATCAAGCTAATTTGCCCCCAACGGTCTGACCTTACTGTTCATTAAAAGTAGCATCAGAGAGACCAATTAATCAGTGTTGCTTTAATCTGTCAGACAAGAGTAAAAAAAAAAGGTACTTTCCTCTTCATAGACAGATACAGTCAGCAGAGGATTCAGCTTTTCTCTAAATGTTTTTGTATCCATGCATTACAGTTTTATCCCTGAGCAATGGCTGTTTTTGCTCGCCAATTAAGATGCTGCAAATTACAAACAGTTTAATTTAGATTTCCAACCCTAAGGCACATTCTCACAAAAGGCTTTACCTGTCTGCTAAAAAAAAAACAAACAAAAAAAATTGAAAAATTGATGAATTTCACATACATGATTACAAAAAGGTAGAGAAAGTACACATACATTTCGAAGGAAACATTAGGGCATGGTGAGCACTTGTGCTTCACACTAGTGCATAGGTTATCTCTCACAGACATGCAGACTGGAGTTAAGTTGATTATACAGTAAATTGCCAGTACATGTGAATAGATGTTTGCCTATGCAGGGAGTGTACTGGTTCTTGGTTGATGAGATTGGTTCCATCTCCCACTGCATCCCTCAAAGCATAAGAGGTCAAAATTAATGAATGGTTGTGCACAATAAACTCATCATTTTCTCTTTTTGTCTCTTTGTCCAGCAGGTATTACACTGACACAAGCAAGGGAATGCAGTTTATTATGTGAACATAATGGTAAAAGCTGTTTTACACTACTGTTTTGCAATTCACCCATAGTCAGTCACACATTCATACAGCACATTTACTGTATGTGCAGCATAAATCACACATTTTTCACAACTATTCATACACTACCAGCACATCCATCAGGAGTAATTTAGGGTTAAGTGTCTTGCCCAAGGACACATCTGAATGTAGATTAGTGGAGACAGGGATCTAACCCATGACCTTCAGGTGTCAAACACGTTCTACTCTACCAGTGAACCATTGCTGCCATGTAATGTCTTAGCAACACGGTTGCTGTGGGTGCTTTGTTTATCTCCCTTTATGTAATTATTTTTCCTTGTTTTATATCTTACCGTATAACAATAATTTCAACATGAATTTCCATCCCCTAAAGTAATCCATGTTCGCCAAAGTACTCATCACCCCCTGGTTAAAAGTGAACTGCTATGGTAAGCACAGCTGATATGTGCTCACCCTTTTAAATTGTTGCTCAGGGAATATCATCGGAGGAAAAACGAGTGAACAGAAGACCGTCATATTTTGCATTAGTGTGTGTTCTGAAGGAAACTAAGTATTGCAACAAAGAATATGTAGGAACTACATGTAAAATGTTGGTACAGATGATATTATGGTCTGTGTTCAGTACTGAAACAACTAAAGGTACATAAGGTAGGAATTTAATATATTAAGTCATATTATGACCATGATGTGTAATGAGAACTTAAAAAAAAATGCGATAGATTCACTAATATAAATGGCACTGCAAATGTATTTGAACATTTTGGAGCAGCACACAAACTCTGTGTTTTGAGTCAGTGTTTTGGTCTGTTGCATCGGCCACTGTCATCCACCCAATTATGCAGCTTACAGCACTTCTGGTGACACCTGCGTCACCAGACGTCAAACACACAGTGCTACATCTAAGGGTTAGAAATCCTTAACATTATCAAACCTAAAAGGCCTTGGTACTTCTAACAACAATAACTTGAAAAGAGAAGAAAAAATGATGGTCTCCTTTGGAGACATATGTGATAAAAGTAGATAACTGAAAATGGGGAGGAATTTGAAGACATGCTCTGTGGATAATGTTTTCCTGGACAAGTCAACAATTAAGCTTCAGTCAGACTATTGTTGCCTCTTCACGTGATTTTTCTCGGCTGATTCACAAAAATGAACCAGATTTGCTATTATGGATATTAAACAGGTGGTAGAACAGTCATGTATGTGTATTGGTTTATGCATGACCACAATGTGAAACAGGGTATAAACATAGCTCCTTGTTTCTATCTATTTGGAAACGGTCTGGCAATGCATAAGAGCCTCAATTCCGGGGGGGAGGAGGAGCAATGCTGTCTTCTATTTTGAATTTGGATTGCAGTTCCTGTTTCAACTTCTAATGGATGATAAATTATGTATTTTATATGTGACCTCTTAAGTCTGGTTTAACATGAGAGTTAATAGAAGACATTCTTGGAAAGTGAGGCTGACTTAAAATTCAGTCCTGAAATGTAACCTGGGTTTCTCAGTCAGACAGCACAACTAACTATGAAGGGGTCTTCAATGACCTTAGCCGAATTTAGACAATGTAGATCATCTGTACTTCTGTGGGTTTCTTGTCCTCCAGGAAGGCGTTTATGTCTTCTGTTTGAAAGAATGCTTTACATTTAACGTTGGCTAATGCAGACAGTGACATGAATTGATTCCCTCTATCGACCTGTGCCATGCTTACCAGACCTCAACATACTGCTGAGTTATGTTGGAAGTTTTTATAATGACTTTTCAGCTGGAGCCAAAAAGATCTTCAATAAACATCAGTGTTCGTTTGAAGAGGACAGGAAGTGCTGCAGACCACTATCAACCCGTGAAGACACGTCAAAGAAAAAATTTGAAAAAAAAAAAAAATAGACAGACATGGTAGCAGAGACAGAATACCTAATAGCATAGAATAACAAAGCACTGTGTCAGAAAATTGAGATCTCTATTTTCATCCCCTATTGCTCAGTGAGGCGTGGTGGCTGAAAAATGTGTGGCAGAAATGGGTTTGATTGTCACTTTTTTTTTTTTTTCTCTCCAAGCATTTACGAAAAGGTTATCACATTAGCACAACATGGTCGGTCTTAACTCTGAGTGAAAAGCTATTCACATTGGTAGTTATCATTTCATTTATTCATTTATTTTATCCTTTGAGTTCTGAATCATGTTTTCTGCTGCGTCTGCTTTTGTTGCCATTTATCTGCTGGCTGTTTCGCAAATGTAAAGCCTCCCTTCATAGTTTCCCCTCTGTTTGCTCTGAAGCATCAACCTGACTGACCGATCATCAAAGCTGTGAATGGGCTCACATCAGATACACTAAATATAAGCTGAAACAGTGTTCTGACGGAAAACCACACATTCTGGGGTATAATATATCAACCCAGTTCATTTGTTCCTCTCTGCAGTTTATAATATTCAACTTCTCGGATGAATAACTTCACAGAACTCTCTCATTTTTTCCCCAAAGAAGCAATTACCTGACATCCTAGTTTCTGCCATGTCTCAGGCAGTAACAGATTAAACTAATTTCTGAACTGACCTTGATTGTAGGAGCCTTGTACATTTAGGCGCTAAGCGACTAGCTACTTTACATATCCACTAATGAGGTACCAACAACTAATTATGCAAAACAGGTGTCATAGTGGGGGATGCATAGGCACATTGCTTGCACTTTCCTCCTCTTTCACTGATGCTTTGAAGAGGCCATTCAAGACAGTTGTGTCCTCATCGAATTACTGTGAAAAAAAAAACCCCTCTTTCCTGCAATAGACACAAATATAACGGGAGATACACGATACTAACTTAAGTTGATGATCCCTCAAAAGGCAAAATGTAACATAGCATAAAGCAAACATGGATAAATGGCTCTCTGTTCCACAACAGCAGCTTTGGATATCTGGATATAATACCAATCATAGCCAATGTTCTTTCACCAATTATAAGAAAAAAGCAAGTCTGAAAGAGAATATCAACCGTAGTGCATCAATAGATCCAAGTCTACTCAGATGGGAAAATAGCCAACATTAATAAGTATAGCGCTGAGCCATTATACATTTAAAATTGCAGAGCCAGTCAAGAGGGGCAAGCAAAGCATTTAAAGCATGGTTATAAAGCTATCAGCCAATCCATGCATTCCATCCTCCTCAGTGCTGAGACTTTTCTGTACAGAAGAACACAAATATCCCATAAGGACTGCTTTCTGAAACAAGTTTCACATTTATTCTGAAAGCCATTATTCTGTGCAAAAAAATGGCTCTACATATCATTAATAGGAAGTGAAATCTTTCATATATGCTAAATTTTAATAATCATTAGTACAAGGTCCAAATCTTAAACAGAATTGACAAACCAACAACATTTAAAGAGGAAACTTTAAATTTAATGTTGAGGGTGATCAGTATGTAAAGTATGTATTTTTCACTTATAGTCAAGTCATGAAGTCATGGAGAATTTACAAAAACACAATGATCGTTACTGATGCTTCAGTAAGACCTCTTTCAAAAAAGGCAACAGATAAAGTCAAATCACTATGTAAACATTAAGTTAACAGTTGAGGACCAGCTCCAACACACCTGATTGAAATGAAGAAGTGGTTACAGGCATTTGCGGAGCTTGATGACAAGCTGACCATTTGAGTCAGATGTATTAAAGCAGAACAGCATTGAAAACATGGACCAGACTTGAGAATTCCTGGTCAATATGACCTTATGAAATTTAAACCAAGCATCAGAAGGGTAAAATCTGATTTGAATTACTTTGAACATGGCGCCAGACAGACTGCTCTGAGTATTTCAGAAACCGCTGATCCAATGATCCAAGGATTGTCACGCACAATTATAGTTAAATTTAGGGTTTGCAAAATGGTCTGAAAAAGAGAAAAAAATCTAGTGAGTGGCAGTTCTCTGGGTGAAAATTTCTCACTGATGCCAGAGGTCAGAGAACGAACAGACTGGTTTGAAGTGATAGAAAGACAATGGTGCTTCAAATAAGCATTAAAACCGAGACCAACTACGAGCATTAGAGCCAACACATGTCGAACATTGAAGCAGACAGGCTACAGCAGCAGAGGACAACACTATTAGTTGTCTAGTCCTGTGCACCTAATAAATTGTGACACAAGTCCACTGATTTGTGACTTGTGTCAGTAAAATGGATCAGGTAGATTTTCACAGATAAATACAGAAGGGGCTATTTTTTACTGTTTTTTACTTTACTGTGGCTGCGATGGTTAAGGCATTTTCATGTCATGTACTTTTGGGGTGGATTAACATTTAGAATGTTATTACTATTCAAACGACTCTGAGCCAACTCAGACCTTCATCATCTTTGATAAACTAGATTGGCTGAAAGTCAAAAATAGCCAGACTTTAATGACTATTCCAATAGAACCACATAGTCATTATCTAGCATTATTCCATAGCACCATGGATGGTGAAATATGTGTTACCATCATATATTACAATCATATGGTTTGTCCAGTTACTGTTTACTCTTGAAAGAGCATTATGGTCTGCACAGATTTAACAGGACCAAGTCCTAGCTATGACTGTGTAAACACTGAGTATGTATGGTATACAGGAAGAAAACACTGGCCGAGATAACTGAGCTGAGAGCTGTGACTCAGCTCTGTTGTTTATCTTCTCCCTCTCAGACGCCAACCTCATATAATACTTTTAGCATTGCCAACATCCACTGTCAACTGCAAACACTGTCACTGCCTGAAAACTCTGTCCACATCGGTACACCAACACACACACACACACACATTCAGATCAGACTTTCACTTTGGTCTGTTCATGTCTAGAGTCTTCGAGGACTGTGCTGCCATGAATATCCAAGAGATGTTGAATCACCAGCAGCTTCAGTTACATTGAGATGCTTGGACACACATCACCTCACTTCTGTTGTCAGGCTTCTTAATTCTTGATGTACTAGTACTGATTCTACAAGCTTCTTAGATGACAGTTGAAATGTCTTCAAGTATCTAGACTGAAAAGTTGCATTTCTTTCTTTCTTTCTTTCTTTCTTTCTTTCTTTCTTTCTTTCTTTCTTTCTTTCATAACATATATTCAGTACACTGGTACTTATTATTTAGTATTTAGTGGCTCCAGCAGTACTTTTGTGGCAGAAGCTCCACCCTGGAGCATTAAGGTTTTGTTCTCTCTCAGCGTCACAAGCTAGCATGCCTCTTACTTTTAAAGGTTTAGTGTGTAATATTTTTGGAGGGTTCATTGAAAGAAATTGAATATTCACAACATATTTATGTTTGTGTTTTAGAATAAGCCTAATATGTGCATAAGGCAAGGGCCTCGCTTTATGGAGGCTGCCATCTTGCACTGGCAATTAAAAATCAAGACAGACAGTTGCACCCACACAAAACCAAGGCATAAACCAACATAGAAGAAGTGGGAGGGTGTATTGGTGCGTGAGCTCTGACAAATATACCGATCCTTCCTTTTTTAATTGCATTAAGGTTACTTTTGAGTATGGTACTGTATGTGCATGTAGGATTTGTAATGTGGTGCTAATGGTTGTTAATTTGATGTGTGATGAAATAAATACAAATCTGTTGAAATGCTCATTAATTGCAACTGTGCTTGTGTTTACATACAGTCTTGGCACAAAAAAAATAATAAATATAAACCCACTAAACATTATACCAGCTTTAATGCAGTATATTCATGTTGGCGCTGTAAGATCATGATGGCTTGCTGATATCCCTCTAAATCACTGAGGTAAAACTATAGTTTCACAGTTATACAATAAAGTGACTTACACCCTATAAGCATTGAATATAAGGAATAGTGGAATAAAGGAAAAATTAAATTAGAAATTAACTTAAATCTTTTCCATGTCACAATGCTACACAACTGTACACAAGTCACACAAGGTCAAAACCGCTACATGTCAACTGTCTAGTACACTTCATATGCAGTTGGTCCTGCAAAAGCCCCACTAGACATTAAAATTGGGAGTACTATTGAAAATAAAGAATTTGTATGGTGGATGAGAGGCAATCTGACACAGGGGTCAGTCATTACTGTTGGTACAGTCAGAAAAAAATCTCAGTATTACCGACTGACGCGATAGAGAGCATTTCTCAAATGCCTGCTGCTCGCCGTCTCCTACGTGGTTTGCTCTCTGGGAATACAACAGGAGTCTATCAGTCTGGAATGGAGTGCATGCCTTGAAAGATCAGACAACAGATCAATAGTTGACATCCTTAACGATGAGTCTGCTAAGTCAAACCGAAAGAAAAGGAACACTCTGACACACAGGGAAAGTAAGAAGAGAAAATCATGCCAGACAATAAGACGAACAGCTCAACCCATCAGTGTTGAGAGAACAATCAATGAGGAGGAGATACATGCTTTACTATATTCTGAAGCACAATTCATCAACACCTCATGGTCTTGTAGTCATGTTCCATATCAGTTCTGCACTGAACATAACTAATGCAACCCCACTGGAAAGCTTGGTGAGGAGCTATTATAAACAGCACACATGCTATAAAGTGTTTCTGTGAGCAGTGTAAATATGCTATAGTGTCAGCATTTTCACCAAAAATATTTCAGAGACTGCAGTGGGTTTAATTTGAACAGAACTACTGTACCGAGGACCACAGGAATGGATTGGGGGATCAGATAAGAATGTTTTCAAAGATGTATTGTGTATTGTTAGAGCATTTTTTTTCTTTTCATTTACTAGATGCCACATGAGCAGAACTGTGCCAAATTATGGCTCCAGGGCCAGATCGGAACATGGACCAACATTATTTAGGTGATCATTATACATTATATATATATTATCTGGCCTCAACAACCTCACAAGAAAACAAAAAGACCCTAAAAATCAGTCAAAGGCAGTAGGTATGTCCATTTAAAGCATGACTTTGATTAATGAAGCTCTTTTCCTGCTTGCTTTTTTTCCATCTCAGTAGTACACTGAAAAATATACGTGGTATTATGCTTGTTGGATTGGTTAAAACAGAATAAAAGAGCATAATTCAGTGTAATTCCCTTTGTTTACTTTATCTATGTTAGAAAAATGCCCACCCTTGTATCAGACCCTTCTACAGATCATTCAGGTGTTACAAGATAACTCAGTAAAAGCCCATACTTCCACTCACTGCTTCACAAGCATTTAATTTTCCCCAGGTAGCAATGGAGTTAAAAGCAAGTTTTAATGAGTGAATGCTTTGCAGCATTGGTTTCTGGTCTGGTGTTTGGTCACATCAGGGAAGGTGTCTCATCTCATCATTATTTACAGTACACTAAACCTGTTTACAGTGCATTTAAACTAACACATTTTAATAAACAATATATTTTGCCCTTCTCCATTCTGCAGGGGAGCATGATTTCATTTCGCATTCAACCAGTCAGCTGTCAAAAACGACAATTTTCTTGCTTTGAACATGCACATTCTCGCCACTGTGATCTTTACAATAAAAGCCACCACGCATTTCGCCACATGCTGGATTGGCATCCGCAGTAGTTCAGTGCCTGTCTGCGGGGGAGTGAACAGTAACCAGTCAGGCTGGTATCAGTGAGATGAAATTACGAAAAGCATTATGCCATGCAACATTTACTCTGGATTACTTGTGTATGGATGTGCAATTTGAACCTAGTGCGGGAACAGCTGCCTGCAACATACATAAACATTACTATAAAAGAGTTTATTACTAAATATAAATACAATGAATGGTAATTGCAGGAAAAATGGCTCATGACAGATAATATCAAAGGTGTGGTATAAATTCATTAAAAATCCCAGTGATTGCATTTCTGCGTTTCTGGTTTTTAAATCCACGAGGCTCATAAATTGGAGCGCAGCTGTGCAGCCACAGTGGCAGTTCAACCTGCCTCCTCACAACTGGAGGTCATGTTCACCTTGACTTTTGCCCATTTTTAGATTTTTCCATTTTAACATCATGAAGGTGAACATTATAGTGCCTTAACACATCCCTTCAAATCATAAGAGGCTCCTATTACAATACAATACATATAATTCCTATATCCTCAAAAATTACATGTAGATACTGTACACTATGTTCTCTATGAGGCTCCAGGAAACCACAGTGTCTTATATCATTAGGTAATAAAGAAAACAATCTTAGATATACTGTATGCTGCAGTGATATACTATAGTCTAACATTTGAAGTTGTGTTTGACTCACACCCCATTCCCACTGGTCAAAAAGTACATTTAATCCAGTGTTTACATATTGCCTCACTATTAGATGATGTTTTACCAATAAGGATGTGTTTAATCTTTATTTACTCTGCATTTACACCCAGGTCAAATGACTCTGCAACACACATGGGTTTTAAACAATGTCAACTCCAATCCGCATCAGTGGGAACAATAAACTTAGGTGAACATGCTGTGCCTTTTCTGACGGAATGCATCCAATGCAATCTTCCGACCATTAGCATTAATGTTTGTTGGGATTATTACTTTTTAAACTTGGGGAAAGCACTCAATATAATTTATTTCATCTAAACAGATAATCTAAACCTATGGTTCTCAAATCTTGGTAACTTGGCAAGCTTCCTCTAGTACTTTGAGGAAAAACTGAAATACTGGTCCACTGTGTATACCAGGGTACGTTTTTGGAGCTGAGCTGAATAATTTTGACAAGAGTGAGTAGAAAATGAAAGAAACAACAACAAAAAAAGAAATTAAATAATAATAATTATTAGAGTCACCTTATCTCTCACTCCATCTTAACCTAATTTCACTATGCCATTGTCTGAAGTATATGTGAGGAAGAGGAGGATGATGAATTATCATAGTGGGAATAAATCTGCCTCCTGTGAAAAGTCCGTAGCTGACTTTGGTCGGACTATTTACACCACTGTACTTTAATGTTGGTAATAATGATGTTAGGTTAAGAGCGCAATATTTTTTTAGGTACTACTTGGTTTGAGAACCACGTCTCTAAACAACTGATTTAAAGAGAGACAGAAGCAAAAGATGCAACATAGTAACCACTGTAGCATTATCACAGAGATCTAAGGTGGAACAGTTCTTTGTTCGTCTAACAAAACCCCACAGGACAGTAAAAAAAAAAAATTAAAAAAAAATAGCAAATGGAATGCACACCTTGGGCTTACCTGGGTTTAAAAGTCCTGGGTATACCGGCTAACTTTAGTGTAAAAGAGACTTCAGTGGGTCCAAGAAGCTGAAGTACTAAATCTAACAATGTAATCAAAAGGTAATATGTCAATTAAAGAGACTTGAAGGCAAGTGAACTCTCCTGCTATCTATCGCTCTTGTCCCACAGGATACATTCCATTCATTTCAAACACAATGGCTTTAATTAGTCATTATATCACAATGTGAACGACTCTGTAGAAATAGATAATTATCATCTTCAGTGAGATAGTCATGTTAATTATGGTGAAGACTCGGGTTCACAGAGTTTTAATTTTAATGAGTTTCTTGAACTTCTGGCCAAACATGTTTGTCAAAATATGACACCTTTGTTGCTTTGATCTACAGGAAATACCTCCAGGCTCACTTTGAAAATTTGACACCTGATCAAATTAATGGGTGATTAAAAGGGGCTTAAAGAGTTCCATTGAGATCGACCAACTCATCACACTCTGTGGTACCTATTACATGCAGTGGTCTGCACTTGGTTGTTCCTTTATGCAAATACAGACTATGATTAATGCACACAATTTACATGGGGAGGGGAACAAAATAAGCTAATGACATACAACAAATGAGCTCTCAGTGAACTTGCACTGGGGAACAAGCCTCGCAAATGAATCTAAGTTAATTTTGGTTTTGAAAATTATTATTTGGAAAAAAAATAAATAAAAAACATGGCTGTGAGTATACTCCAATTACAGTCACATTAATTATTTAACCGTGAAACACGCTTCATTTTTTAACCATCGCTTAACTTCCCTGCACTTCAGTGCCATGCAGGAACAGAGCACCGCGCAGTGGCTCATTTCAAGCAGTTCATACATTTCTTTTTGTGCTAGAGTCTCGAATCATGCACTACACCATAAATGAGGCTTTTGCTTTTCAAGATAGAATATTAGTGAAAGAACATGGACAAAAACAAATCTTAGCTGTGGCTATGAAAATAAAAAAATAAATAAATACAATATAACAACAATATAAATACAAAAGTGATTCACCCCTTTTATATGGTCCTTTGTAACATGCTCTCAACATGCATTACGACAGTGGATGTAGACAGAACATGATGGTAGTGAAGTTTTTCTTAACAGAGATGTCAAAATGTTTAAGTGTCAATGAAAAAAAGATGATCTATTGGGTTTGTCAGTCAGATTGGATAAAAACATAAAGGCTTGACTACAATACAATGTGGTTACAGTGCAGTCCTCTGCTGGTGGATTTATTATTATTAGAAATTATTGATAATATTTGTGGCAGAAATTAAAGTGTACATATGTCCCAAAAATAAGCTTAACTAAAACTGAAATGACATTTTTGTTTCATTCTGCTAAATGCACCAAGTGTTCCCATGGGAGCACAGTTATCAAACACAATCTTTTCACATCCATAACAGTGATGCACAATATGATGGCACACAACTATACAGACACTATGAATAAATCAAGGATCGGATTTTTCTTCAGAGCTTTGGAGAAGAATACTGTGGCCTATTCTCCCTCAACACACACACAAACTTGTTTTTATATCTTAGTGAGGATACATTATAGACATAATGCATTCCCGAGCCCCGAGAATCTTAACCATCACAACTAAGTGCCTCACCCTAAAACCAGGTCTTAACCCTGGAAAAGCCCATTAAAGTTGTGGGGCCTTGACAAAATGTCCCCAAAAGTTCACTCTCCAACTTTGTAAAGATGCTGACTGCTGCTCTGAAACAATTCTTCTTTGTTTTGCACTGATTTTAACACTAATCACTGTGTAATAGGTTTTTAATATATAATTACTTTTTTCATTATGAACAAAGTAAAGTCATTAATAAAAGTTGTTTTTCTTAACTACTCTGATACGCCAAATAAGGTTAAAATAATTATTTTACAGAGGGATTTAAACCACAGCAGGAGATGAGAGATCAGCATGTAATTCAATGCATGACCTACTCCTAAAAAACAATGTGACTCATTATGCTGGACATCAACTGAATCACTTCTCATTCAGGCCGAATGAAGAAGCGTAAAATGTTGCCGAACAGCATCGTAGGTCAATTGACTGTGTTACGTTTGGCAGAAGTTGAAAAATGTTCAGCTTTCCAAAACACCTTATTCATATATACCAACACAGGCATTAGCCAATCAAATCAGAGCTCTTGGACAAGGCTATTCTCCTTGTTGCTGCTTCTGGTTTTTGGTGGTCAAAAAGCACACAGAAAGAGCAGACACGGTGGACATCTCCGTCATCATCACTTCAGCGACATGAGCAACTCTTGCTACATAATCAGTCATGACAGACTAATGTCTGCTAACCGCTGAAAGCTACCTTCAGCAACAAGCGTAAGTCCTGCCCACAGTCAAGTGCTGACATGATGCGTATGTGTGAGTCCAGAGTTTCTTGCTGAGGATATGACGCAAGAATTACAACAAATAAATAGTGGAAATGAAGTGACATTTTCTACAAAGCTGTTAAAGCTGTTAACAGGAAACTACACTGGCAGTGGGTCCACAGGAGGAACAGTTATTAATATTTTATCCTTCAGCAGCTTCATCCCATAGTGAAATCATGACATTCCTCTCACAAAAAAATTAGATAAAAAATCTCCAGTGTATATTTAACTACATGTGGTATTCCGATGTGCTCATTCCGATGTGCTTTCAGATGGAGTTAGCCACCAGAGAGAGTCTGCAACTCTTTCCCTTGCCTCCTTCTCCTTCTTTCCTCTGATCTGATCATGCCAGCACAGGGGCTAAGCAATTAAACCTCTTGTTGGTGTGAGGTTATCTCTGCGTCCATGCCATAAGCACAGCAGAGACCCACTGCAGGACGATGTAAACAAGATGTGCAATGGGACATTTGTTTGCCTGTTGAGAAGCAGCTGTGGGCACATGGGGTTAAGGGGTAAGTAGGAGGTCCACAGGAAACCCCCACCCCCACCTCTCATCTCACACTGCTATGAACAATAACACATTAACCTCAGTACCACCCACAGCTGCTTAAAAGGCTCTGGAGGGCCCGGCTGCTGTTTTGGAGGGTGACTGCTCGGGTAGAAGGCATGTGAAAGGGCACCATTTTGAAAAGCCAAGATAATGAACAGCAAACCCATGGCCCTCTCATTACTGCTCCTGTGACTGTGTGGAGATGTGGTGCCATGCTGCACATCACCAATGGAGGGGCCTCTTCTGTTATCTAATGACGAGATTGGAGCAATTTAGATTCAATCTCTCCCATGCAGCTCTGGCCTATTCTCGGCTCAGCTGGGAGGATATTTTTTCCTGCTCGAAACAATGACCAGATCATTTCAATCAGTTTCCTGGAGCTCGGTGATATATAAGAAAGGGAAATCATTATTTTTTCTTTTTTTTTGAGAGAGAGATTTATTAAAAGAAGATATATTTTCAGTGTCTCTTCACAAAGTGCCATTTCTTTTCAATTTTATTTCTTGGTTCACAGACCACACCATTAATTTACCACAGACCACAGTTTCAAACTACGAAGCTTAAACATTTGTGTTCCTTTTTTTTTTTACAATCTTTCCTTTTTTCACAAGATAACAAAAGCACCTCTCTGGGCAAAATTGGATGGAACCAACAATTTTATATTCCATGACTCTGGGAAAACACATTTGTTTAGTCAATGAAACTGAAAATAAAAAAGAGAGGCCCCCTGATTTACAACTGAAGTATTTTTCAAATCTAATATTGTATTTTAAATATTGCTACAATATTTACAGAAGTATAATTTCAATTGTTACTTTGAGAAACTTTAGTATAAGTACTAACACTAAAGAGAACAAAACCCTACATATCTGTCACTCAAAACTGTACCAATGAGAAATGACATAGTTGGAGCTGTGCTTTTCAATTTTTTATTTTTTTTTAACAGTAACTGTACAGCATTAGCCTTGTTAGAATTCAATGTACAATAATTTCCTTGGTTTTAGACATAACAGAAAGCCACACATTGGCCCAGAGTGGTTTTGTTTATATGTAGTAAATTAGCCAAACAAAATAACAGCTACGCACATCGATTTGCTCCTTTACCAGACTTTTTTTTTTCTTTTGCCCTAATGAGCATATAATTAGAAATTAGGCATAGATGCATTGGTTGGCCAGAGTCAGCATTTTTAATTGACAATCACTGTCTTACAGTAGCATATCGGATGGCAGGGCTTAGGGGATTTTAGTTAATTCCTAATATTTGCCGTTATATTTACTGTGGCATTGATTGCATATGAGATACTATGTAAGAGTTGTGCCAAAGGGTATGTCACCATCAAACAGTACAAAAGGAGAGTCTTGAGGAACTCCTGGACAGAAAGGAGAATAGGACATGAGTTGGGTGGTTCGTGTAACTGAAGATGTAATCTGTTCTCCTTATGCTACATACTACTGCATATTTATTTGAAAATGCTATTTTTTGTTGTTGTTGTTTGTTTTTTTTGGCATAAAATCAATCTATTTTGCTTTTCACCTCTCTATCAGAAGTAATCTACATTCATAATAACACACCTGAAAATATCACAAGATTGTGAAAGTACACTGAGCATGTGCGCGCTGGGGTGAAACTGTTTCTCTCCTCGGCAGCTGGTTGCTTTAACTACTACTAATGAGAAACAGCAATGGTAAAAAAAAAAGCAGAGTAAGGCTTTCTGCATTGAGACTGACAATGAGGGGAAACTGAAATTAAGTGTTAATGGAGCTTTTGGTTCAAAGCTGTGGAGTTGAGGTCAGTGAGAACCATTCAGAATCAAAACAAAGCCAGATGTTTTTTTCAGAAGCCTAAAATGCTGTTGGTATGGTCTTTATGAATTAAAAAAAATAATGTGGATGTAGTCAGTGGGTATAATTAAAGATGTAGTGCAGATCTTTAAGGGATTTTATTGTGGTCAGTGTTATTATTCTGCCTCAATTTGGTCTTTGTGAATAAAAACAATTAAGGCTGCAACGAGTATTCGATGAATTGATTAATCAATAAATAAACCCATAGATTTGAATTTTTTTATAATTAAAACAAGCTTTCTAAATTTTTAATAAAGCTTCTTAATTATGAATATATTCTGGTTTCTTTACTCCATGTAACAAAGGAATCATTAAAACTGAATAAATTTTGTTTGTGGACAAAACTAAATGTTTGAGAACATCATCATTTCCAGGTTTGGGATTAATCTCGATTAATGAGAAAATAATTAACATATAAACTGATTATGAAAATAATCATTAGTTGCAGCCCTAGAAGCAATGTAATGACTATATGCTGTTTATATGAAAACAGGCTCTGACAAGCAATACCACCAGACTTGATGTGGGCACCTCTTTGTGTTTTTAGTCATACATCAAACTGTTTGTAGCTGTTTCATTTTATTAGCACAATGTTAGTTTTGCCTTCCTGTATTTCATTGTTGCATTTCCTGTTGGTATCATGTGCTTAACTTGTGCTTTCTTGGAGGCTGGTAACACGGCTGGGCAGGCTGAGTGATCTGCACAGCTGCACCTAATCTCCTCATCAGGACCTGCCTTTATAGACCTGGTTTTCCTGCTTCCTCCTTGTCAGCGCGTCATGTTTGCAGTGTTTGGTAACTCACGTCACCTTTGAATCAGCTCTAGCTCTAGTTCCTCGTTTTTGTAGTTTAACTCCTTACTGCCATTCTAATCCCTCGTTTCCTTTTTTCCTAGACTCCCGTTGATTCCTGAGCTCAGCCTAACCAGCCGGCCAGCCTCAGCGTTTTGTGTTTTCTATTGACTGGTCTCCTTAGTTTTTTGTGTAAATAAATCTTTCCCTGCCTTTTTTGGGTCCTCCTTTAGTTCTCCCCTTTTTACGATTCTCCCGAATCATCACATAGGCAATGGTTTGAATGTAACAGATATTTGTTAATACTGGAAAGTTGCAATACAGTGTTAATGTCCTGAGGGCTGAGAAGTTTGGGCAGTCCTTTGAATCGTATTGCAGTCATCAGTTCCAAAGACCTTTAAGCCTTTAAATGAGTCTTGACTTAGAATGTTGAGGATGGAGCTGGAGATGAGGGACCAGGAGAACAAGCTGCTCCTTGTTTTACCAGGTGAACCAGAAATGTGCAGTGGGAGGCGAGTACCTCTGTTGCCTCTGATGTTAAGTGTGATTTCTTTTGTTCTTCTGTTGAGAACAAGGTTGGTGGCCTTGCACCATCTTGGCAGGTCAGCCACCTCTCCTCCATAAACCGATTTATCAAAGTCCCTGATGACACAGATCATGGTCGTTGACTGTGAACTGTTTTATTATTTACATTTTTCAGCTGCTGAGGCTCAGCGAGGAAGAAACGAGAGTGGGGGAAAACAGTATTTGAAGAAAACACACACACACACACACACAACAGATGTCGGATGTGATTAGTTTCCACACAGCGACTTCCTGCCCTTCGACTCCTGCAGCAGGCAAACCTCTTGTGGTCAACCAGTGTAATTTCCTACAAGTTGTAGAAAATGAATAAAAGGTGGTGAGGTGGTGGCCTCACATTGTTTGCTTTAAAATGACAGTAAAAGGAACACTGTGAGGAAACTGTGTGAGCTGAAAACTACAGAATTTTACCAAGATGCTGTCAAAACAAAATAGTGCAAATTATATATTGATTACATATATAATATAATTTATAATTTTATATAATAATGTGTTGAAATACACTTTGTCAGTTTCTTTTTAAATACATTTCTCATTCTTTATATTCTCAAATAAAGAGTATGAAAATGGTTGAAAAATCAACCATCACTGATTTATTGATAAACCAATGGCAGAAAAATGTCTGTGAAGAAAAACAATTCTCTTGAGTTATTCAAACTTGGGTGGATTTTATTGTAAATTAAGAGCCAGATGTTTTTAGTAGGGCACACACAATGTGGTACACTAAATGGATTTGCCAATATAAACCCTGTTGCTGTGACTCTCCTCACACATAAACACACAAACACAACCTGCTGTTAACATCTCGCATGGATTCGCACTTTAAACAACAGTTTTAACCAGCTGTGACAATTCAGCCAAACCAAGGAAAAGAAATGGGGCTCTTTTCTTTCTTGTCTTATGCCAGTTTTATCCTAAGATATGCATGTCAGTCTTAATTTTTAAGTCTTCTTTTTAAGGCACAAAACCATCACAGTGTAGTTGGAATGGGAATTATCTTATTTGCATAACTCTATGTAAGCTGCCTTTCACCCGTGGTTGTAAAACCATTATCCTGCTCCAGTCTGCCATTCAGGTAATACACATGACATCTGACCATTATCACATCTGGAAGTACAAGTACATTTGAGTTTTGTAAGTAAGTACATTCCAGTTGTGCATTCAGCAGTGGGTGGGAGCATATGCATATCAGAGAAAGCGCTCACCCACTGCTCTTCTCCAAGGATAATAATGTTCTCGGGAATGATTTATGAGAATCATACAACACAATATATAGGTTCACATTCTTCTATGAAATATTCATCTCTCTGCAACATTTTGGCATTTCACTTAATGCACAGTTGTGTCTGGTGTACAGACTGCAGTACGATGTTTGCCCTGCCACTTTATATCAACTGAAATGTACATTTGCAGAGAGGAGCATATTTCTCAGCTCTCTGGGGTCTTTTCTGAGTCAACACAAACAAAAATCATCCAAACACGTGCCATGAAAATAGAAATATGATTATTAATGCTTTTTCATTTTCGATATGAGGGCTGACAGTACAGTTGTAGCTATTATGGAAATCTCACATGTCTTAAAGACATGCTGCTTGTAACTGAACTGTTGCTGCAGTCCTCCTCAGGGGAATTCACAGTGGTCTTTTATTTCAGTAGCATAATATGGAAGACAATATGGAAACCACTTGAAGGTAAGACCAAAGATTTGTGTTGTAGAGTTGAAGTTATTTGGGGCCTGGGATGGACCTGTTAAAAACAAAAACTTAGTTTCTAATATATGATGTATTAATACATAATAACATGATGGAGTATTATTACATTTGAATGAGGAGCATAAGGCACATCGCTTTCTGATCAGTTAATAAATCATCACATTGGCACAAATCTGCAATAATTCAATAATGAGGAAGTTTAATGAATGATTATTGCAAATAGTTATAGTTTAATATATTGCTGCTTTAAAAAAATGTCACCTGAATGGAGTGGAGTTTTAATTGCAGAGGCCCCAGAGCTGATCTCTGAGGTACTCCATACATCATGCTAACTTGCTCCAAAATAGAGCTACCAATAAAAATAAGAGTCCCTGTTGCAGACAGGAATCAATGGCTGTGCAGGGGGGGGGAAGCCTAGTTGCACTGAATGGTCACTAGAGTCAAAAGCAACACCAAGATCCTGCAACATGAACTAAATTTTTTTCCAAAAACAGTCTTACTGTGAATGCCTTTTCCCACCTAAACAAGAACGGCTGAGTATGGATTTCACAGTGGACACAATGAGTGAACTTCATCCTGCACATACTGCATTTTCACCGACACTGAAATGTCCCCCCGATGCAAACTTTTTTCCTCCTATGTCCGACCAAACTTGGAGGCCATTAGAGGCAGAAAAGGTTAAAACCATCTGCTTCCACATTTGTACCAACTATGTTTTCTTTTTTGACAATAGCTAGGTTTTAGTGACTTTTAACATTTCATTTTAGGGTCATATTTTCAAATTCCCATATGAGGTTGTATTTTATTGTGTAAAATCTATTTCCCAACTCTTTCATTGTTAAGTGTTTTAAAGTACAACATTGTTTGCAGTACAGTAGAATCAAGAATCATGCAAGTATTGTCAAATCAGGGGCCTCGTCTCAGCCAGTGTAGCCACGATGAAGCTTTTCTTAATGTGTTGTGATTCCACTTGTTCACATCATTTCTTAAAGCATGCACACTTTCATTACACGTACACTATATATATTATTTAATATGACTTGATTCAATTGACTCAACCCATGAAGTTAAAAAAATGTCCCTTCATCTCAACCCTTCAGCTTCATTGATCCATTGGTGGAGTGCGACCACGCGTTCATGCTGACCTACTTCTACCATCCTGCCTGAGCAGTTTCAGATGAGTCTTAATTAGACGCTGATAGAGAAGTTTGACATCGCCAGATCATAAATTGGATGTGCTGTAGATATTTAAGATGTGAGTGCGTTAAACATTGACGTGCTGCTTAGCCGAGAAAGTGTCAGACAAGCAGGACTGGATAGGGATGTGTCAATCATTCAGGCACCTTGATGAGCTTGATTGATCTGGGCCTCTGAGGGTTTTTGGTGTATTTTGGGACTAGCTTTGCAGCGAGGACTGTGTGTGACATGAATACACAGTCACACAACATCATGTTCTGTCAGCATTTCCAGTGTTTGTTCTTTATTGTGTTCAGAGTCCTCTATGTAGCAAAGAATGACGGCTATGGATTTCTCTTTTGCTATTTTTTAAGAAAGATACACCATTTTCTTATTGGTATGCATGGCTCATAAAGTTGGTAGACTTCAAAAAAAAGTATATACATTGACCAAAAAATAAACATTCAAGAAGGAAAACTTAGAATGGAAAGCTCTGTTACAACTAACTGTCACAAGGGAGATCCAAATCTTTTATTTCCATTTACTGCATTTTAAAACCACACTCCATATTAAACATCATCACAAAGATGAATGGAGGGATAACAAAAAGAAGGCTGTGGTGTTTTCTTTCACAGTATATTCCAATGAATTAAATAATATGTTATCATGATCTACAGGATGTATGGAGCTGTTTAAAAGGTTTTATGATAGCAATTGGGCCTCAATGTTGAAGTAAATGCTCAGTTAAAAGAGCTGTTTGGGGTTTATACTATTAGTCGTGGTAATGAATTGTTCAGGAAATAAATAAAAACAATACTTTTCACCTTTTATTTGTGATTTTCATGCAACTGAGTGAAAGATCATTTCAAAACGAAGAGGAAGAATTGTTTTAAAAATAATGTGCACAACAGAAATGTATTCATTGCAGGTAAAATCTGACGGATGTTTGCCATCAATCTAAACAATTGCTCCATACATTAGTTTAAATCATCTCATTTCAGAAAACCTTATCAAACATTAGAAGTTTATTTTTTCCTTTACAATATATGATAATACTTTAAAAAACAAAGCTACCTTCTCGGTGCATAACGGAGTGATTATTATCCCTAATCAGTCATCAGCAATAAAATGCAATCATATTAAGGCTAATTTGGAAACAAATCACCTAGTTTTGACATATTAGGTATCTTGTATGCCTTTGTAATAATAATGGTGTATGAAATATGGCATTCAATTCATTCTGCTTAATGGAATCAATATGGAAGCTGGAATTAATTTAATAAAATATATTGACTTTACTCTAAACAGTTTTGCATTTAATTTTTGCACTGCAATTTTCCCAGAGCCATCTGGAGTATAAACTCAAGATACTGTTTATTTTCAGTTTGTATTTTGACTGAAAAACAATCAACAATTTGTTTGGAAACTTGACATATGACAGCATGTCAATCAACCTGATGAAATATCATGACTTTAGATTAATTCAATTTAGACTACCAGATCGCTTGATATCTTTGCAGAAGTGATTTAATTTGATGAAACTCTGGCGACATCCTTCCAATTTCCTCTCACTGTACTGTAACCCACAGTGTAAAGCAGCTCTGGTGGTGCACTGTGTGGTGGTGCTGGACCTTGGCAGAAGAATGTGATGGGCTCTCAGTGAGGTGATTAATCAAATTTGACATTTGGATGTAAATGAAGTTGAGAGGCTCATCGCAGTAATAACATATCACTGCAGAGCCATTGTCCAATATGCAGAAAATAACTTGTCGAAAATATTGCACTGAATCTTTAACCATCTATCAGAAAAACAACATTAGTTCAAATTGCCTGTGGCTATAAACCAATAAACCTATAAATCTAGATGTCTTTCCTACTCATACTGAAGTTAATATATATATATATACATATATATATATATATATATATGTATATATATATATGCTTGATTAACAATGAAGTAATTCTACCAACAATCCAAATCCAAATTTGGATCTCTATACTCTTGTGTGGTCCATAAAATGTCAGAAAATGTTGATCAGTGTTTCCCAGTGTTTTGGTTTTTTCTTTTTTTTTTCTTTAGCAGCATTTCAACATATCTATTTGTTTAGTTTTACTTTAACAGTTTTGACTTTTACAATGCTGTCATAGATCATTGTACCGGAGACCTTTTTAATGCAGCCCGCGGTCTGTAACAGGCCGTCTCTGGTGGCCTCACAGAGGGATTAGAATCTAAAGCACAGAAGCAATCAAAAAGCTTAAAAGTTTAGCTGAAGGTGAGTTTAAGTACATGGGTGCCATGGTAGAGAGGCAGTGCTTGCACTTTTGGGGAGATTGAATTTGTTCCATCAGGCGTGGTTGAAGGATGTATGATTCATTTCAAACTTCCCTCCTTACATCATTACCACCGGCTTTGCTTTTTTTTTTTTTTGCAGAGGCTTCTGTGTAAAGTGGCTGTGGAGCAGAGTCACTGTGGTGCTGATATAAAGGAGTCAAGGCTTTGCTCTCCATGTAAAGCAATGTTCCAGTGGGAGGAGTAAGGCCAATGTGATTTCAGAAAAAAACATTTACAATGACACGCATTGACACAGTGCAAAACTATTTTACTATCATTATGGAACATATGGGGCAAAAATCTGATTTTAGTTCAAACCTTTTTTAGTGATAGCCATCTTATTCCTATCTCCCATTAAACCTTGCCTTTATGCACTGCAACTTCCAACATGTCCTTTAGCTAAGGCAAAACCATCATTTTCCATGGTAGCAACACTATTCACCAAACACATTTGTGAAACTTAACATGTGAGAACATCACATGTTAAGTTAAGTTAAGCAAAAGGGATGAAGTGGTCATTGCTCTTTCTTCTTCTTCTACGAAGTAAAATTTGCAGTATTTAATGATTTACTGTTTATTATGGGATGAGAGGATGACCTGAAGAAGAGGCATAAGCCACTGTATTAACTCCATTGCTACCAAATTGTGAAGCTCAGAGGTGCATCAGTATTTACACAGCAATAAGGCCACATTCACATTTTTTTGAAGGAGGTGGGACACAATTATTTATTAAAAAGCAGTCATAGTGTGAGCCTTCGTATCCTACAAACCACAGGATGATGATGATGCATTGTAGGAACAGTGTGATCCTGCAGCCACGCAGCTGTCGCCACCATTGTGGATAGTCAATAGAAAGGACTTGCTTGCTGTACTGCTGTTTTTGAACTTATATTGTTTGAGCTCTGATTTCTACACATGCATCTATCACTCTAACCTGAAGACCGTTCTTTTTTTTCCTTTTTAACTTACTATATGAAGGCAATATCATCTATTTCCAGGCTTGGTACTAATGCCCAGATGTGCTTTAGATCAGGAACTGTAGAGTCCAATATGGATGTGCTATAAATGGATAAGGATATTGCAGTGTATCCTTATCCATCCTTAAGTTATGTACTGAGCATAGTGGTGTGAAAAACAAAATCTCCAGAGATTCAATTTTATGATTCAAACATTAACAGCCAATCCAGCACATAAGCCTCAGTGGAGCTGCCTGGATCTGTTGTGGTTAGGGACAGAGTTTCAGGATCGTTTCCACACTTTGCTGATTCAACCATATATTTACAACAGCCTTCATCTGTCTGAGGCAGTTTGGGAACAGGTTTGTGTTCCACAAAAAAAATAAATAGAGTAACAGAGATACTACAAAAAAGGTACTGATTCAAAAACTGGCCTAACCTATATGAAAGTTAATAGATAAAAGAACACAAAACCTTGAGCTAATATTTTGTGAACTGATGTATGAGACTGTGGTGTATTTACTTTTATGCAAACCACTAAGATAGATCATAATTGTGTCTTATTTGTAGGTCTATATGTACTGTCTGCAAAAGGAAAAAAAAAACAAAAACCAAAACAAAACGTGGAAATAGTGAAATTATGTTACAGTGATTTACAATGAGCCACACAAGAAAACATAATGGAAAAAATAGCGTTGTTAATGTTATAGACTAAAACAAAGAAAAGTAATTTCTTGGAAACACGTGATTTTTGTCAAACTTCCAAATATTTTACTTGGTAGTATTAAGTTTAACACTGTAATCCTAAATACAACATGTTTTTTTCTGAGGAAAATGACTTCCATGCCCCTACATACTACTCTCAGTACATACTGCAAATTATGTGTGTTCTCATGACGTATACAGAAAAGTGCATCATATGTTAACAAATTAGCTCCACTGTGACACAACTAAAATGCTAAAAGCTGGTCAAAATGAAAACAATGTAAATATGTTTCAGATGAAGCTAAAACATTTAAGTTATGGATGAAAAGATGTGTGGGTAGTAGGTCAAGAAAATATCAAGTCATTTGTTGGACTTTTGATGTGCCATTTACATGCATATATTCTGTTTATCACTTGCAATGAAAGTTTACTTGTTTGATCTCAAACAAAACTGAGGCAAGTTTATTTGTATAGCACTATTCATACACAGGGCAACTCAAAGTACTTTACAACGGCTTATAAACACATTAAAAAATCACAGAACAAAAGCAAGAGATTAAAGTTACATTAAAACCAACATTAAAATTAAAATAGACATTAAAAAACTTAAGTGATGAAAGTGATATTTGCCAGTGAAAGTGCATTTAAAATACAAGAATGAATTGATAACTAACTATTTAAGAATTCATTGCAGTAAACAATAATGTTTTCAGGCCTGATTTAAATGAACTGACAGTCTGAGCAGACATCAGGTTTTCAGGAAGTTTGTTCCACAAGTGAGGAGCAGAATAACTGAATGCTGCTTCACTTTGTTTGGTTATGCTTCTGGGAACACACAGTAAACCTATCCCTCTGGATTCTTCATAGGAAACTAATAGGATGTATTTTGGTCCAAGAACATCCAGAGCTTTGTAGACCAAGAGTAAGATTTTGAATTCTATCCTTTGGCTTCCCTCAGGGGAAGCCAGTGTAGTGATCTGAGTACGGTGTGATGCGGTCCAGTTTCCTGGTATTAGTCAGGACTCTGGCAGCAGCATTCTGGATCAGCTGCAGCTGCCTGATATAAAGACACATTACAGTAATCTAGTCTACTGAAAATGAAAGCATGAACAAGTTTGGACAGAAAACCCTTAATCCTTGCATTGTTCTTCAGGTGATAAAAGGCAGACTTAGTCATAGATTGTAAGTGATTGTTGAAATTCAGGTCTGAGTCAACAATTACACCAAGATTTCTGGCTTGATTTGTAATTTTCAATGACATGGAGTCAAGGTGAGCTCTGACCTTTGACCTTTCTTTTTGGGGCTAAAAACAATAACATCTGTCTTCTGTACATTTAGCTCATGATTTGATGAATACATCTACTCAGTGAAAGTAAGGGACTGTAATCATGGGATGACACTGAAATTTAAAGTTGAGTGTCATCTGCATAGGTGTTGTAAGAGATGTTGTAATATTTTATAATCTGAGCTAGAGGCAGCATGTAGATGTTGAATAGACGTGGTCCGAGAATGGACCCTTGAGGCACACCACATGTCATCTTTGTTTGCTCAGACTCATAATTACCAACTGAGACAAAGTAGGGCCTATCTTGTAAGTACGATTAGAACCAGTTTAGTGCAGTACCAGTAAGTCCCACCCAATCAGTATGTTGTGATCAACTGTGTCGAATGAACTGAAATTCATTAAAAAGATTGTTTTGCGTCAAAAAAGCATGAATTTGTTGATAAACAACTCTTTCAATGATCTTTCCCAGAAATGGCAGGTTGGATATGAGACTATAGTTACTTACTGCTGAAACATCCAGATTAGATTTTTTTTAGAAGAAGGTTTAATCACTGCAGTTTTCAATGCCTAAGGAAAGTGCCCTGTCTGAAGAGAATTGTTTTCTATCCGCAATACATACAAATACATTTTTTGAGTTTTGTGGGCAGATTATCAAGGCAGCATGTTGTGGGTTTTAACTGTTTACCAGTTTCTATTAACGCTGTATAATCGAGCAGGTTAAAATGTGCCAGACTAACTGGAGCCCAAGAAGGCACCAGTGACATTAACATTTTGCCTGAGCTGGAGCTGCAGATTGTTTGTCTTATCTTAAATATTTTGTCTGTGAAAAAAAGCTGCAAAGTCATTGCATGATGCTTCTGGGTTTGAGTCTGTCTACAACAGAAAACAATATTCAGGCATTATTACTGTTTGTATTGATAATCTCAGAGAAAAATGACTGCCTTGCCTTTTTCAGTTCCTGGTTATAGATGTGGAGGCTCTCTTTATAGATGTCATAGTAAACCTGGAGTTTAGTTGTTTGCCACCTGCATTCTGCTTGTCTGCAGACTCTTTTTTGAGCTTTAACCAGTGTGGCATTTCTCCAAGGTGACTTTTCCTGATAAAACTTTGGTCCTAATCAGGGCGATGGAATCAATGACAGTTGTAACTTTGGAACTGAAACTATTCACAAGGTCATCAACAGTATGTATGTATTATTATTATAGTCTATGTCCCTTGTAATGCGTTGAATCTGAGAAATCACAAAGTTATCAAAGTTAGTTAAAAGGTTCTTTAGCACTTCCATTTTTGTAATTATCGGCATGGATATTAAAGTCACCCACTAAATACCCCACTAAATAGCAATCATATTCAAACTACACCAAATTGTTTCTTGTCACACTTTATAAATTGAGGTTTTAGAACAATATTTTTGTATGAACAGATGAACTGCGAGGGAAATTTGATAAATGCTAAGTAACTGCAGATGCAACTGGGAGACTGCAGGCAAAACATAAGTCTGGTAGCTTTGAGTGGTGGCAGATGACCAAGTGAAGGTAATACCCTAGGTAATAATTACAAATTTAAAACTAATTACTGGCCCATGATCAAGTGGAAGGGACTCGGACTCGCGTTCAAAGGAAGTGGCGGTTTGAATTCCAGGAGAGTTTGAGGGCTGGACTGCCCACTGCTCCTGCTCCTGGTTTGTGGGGATGAGTTCATGCAAGTAAACTCTGTCTCTGTGTAAATATTAGAAACTCCAGTCAGTGTATCAAACTAATGTGTGAATTAAAAGCAGGTTTTTTTTTTAGTGCAGTGTAAACCAACTGCAGCAACAAATGAAAAGCAGCATTGCACCTAACACTCTATAAAAGAACATGGAATCCACTCCAGGGTAGTGCTGAAAAATCACAAAGCATTACTATTGTGAAACCATTATATTTCCTCAGAAAATACTCCCACCATCAAATCTATAATTGTTGCATTCCTACTTGTGAGTCTTTGACTTAAATTGCATGGTGCTGGTTTGCTGTCTCAGCTGACTTAATCATAGTGGCAACGAATAACCCTGACTACCCTGAGTAAAATATATATATAATTATATATAAACATAAAGAAATGCTCAGTAAATCCTGGTGGGGAATATTTTTGTTATAAACAGACCTATTTTGCATTCAAGATGTGACTCATTTAGCTAAGGAAGATTAGTTTCACCAGACTACAGTTCTGTGCCAGCTCTTTCTTGATTGATGGAGTACAGCATATGCACAGCCATATTACTGTTGTGACAGCTGGCACAGTTCGAGTAATTGCTTGCTTCTGTGTCTTCTTTTATGCATAATTGGAGTATTTCTTTGTCAACAGGGTTCACTTTGTTCCATGTTTTGAGTGTTTGTGTGAGTCTGTACACGCGCGATAAAGGGCAGGTGTGTGTTAGTGTAAACTGTATTTGTGAGTGAGTGTTCTGTCAATGCAGAATACATTAAAGGCAGCAGATTGTTGTGAGGTATAACATTATTATTTAATGAAGCTATCTTCTGGCTGTTGTGTGGTGTTTTACTAATGATGTAATTCCAAAAAAATGCAATTTTGAAGCTGGGAAGACATCTGCTTTTCTGTATGAACATTGCCTCATGATTATTTCATGCAATGCATATGGACACTATGGGCATTTATATGAATGACAACAAAATGATGCTGTCTCTTTTGTGATTTGTGTCATTGAATTTTGCTCCCACTAACTTGATTGAAGTCAGAAAAAAAATTACATTTCCAGGAAAATTCATCTCACACATGACTGGAGGCAAACTGAAAATATGAAAGCATCTACATTTTTATTTGCCCTGGAAATATGCGTCCACATGTGTGTATGTTTTTATGTGGGACTAGTAAGGCCACCATAAGAGGAGCAGCCATAATGAAATTCACCTGATTTGAGTTCCTATTTAAACGCTAGTAGTGGCAGCGGAAGCTTCCTCTGCTCGATCGCCTCATTAAAGAGCCATAAAGCAGTTTGACACTCACAAGATGCCAATCCATCACTGCTAGGCCACTTCTGATGGGAAGGGAAACCTCTAGGGACAGCAAGCTGCAACGGCTGGGAGGAAAATGAAAAAAAAAAATCCATGTCAAACTGAGCTGTCGTCTGGTGAGCCAAGATGGCAACACCCCTGAGGCGGCAGGGCTGGATCCAGATCCAGTAGCCGACTAATACATCCCACAACCTCCTGAGCGAGGCAATTAGCAGGAGCCCCTGTGGATAACACATTCCTCTCCCAGTGATTATTTCTCTCATCCCAACCTCCTTTTCTCCTTCATTATGTTACTACTACTAAATTTCATCAGCTTGACTTGCCAGTCCAGTTCTTGCATTCCAGCCATCACCATTCATTTCAGCAATGGTTCTCTGCCCAAGCACAGTTGTAGCCTGTTGAAAAGCAACAGTTCTCATTACTCTCATTACCCCTGCAGGAGAATAAAAGGAAATAAAATGTCATTTGGGAGGCCAATTATCAAAATTAAAAGTTAATCTATATTGTGGGAGAATCAGTTTGTAATTAAATTGTCATCATCTCATCACTGTGCAGCACAGCAAGGTGGGCTAGTTAAAGGCTCAAGCTTAAATCATAGTTTTTGCCAAGCAAGAAGGAAAGAAAAATAAAACAATAGGACCTAATGTGCTTGTGTATTAACTTGGCATGAGCCATATCATTCTGTTCATGAAAATGGTAATAGGATTTTATTTTATTTTTTTTTTTGCTGTTTTTAAACAATGCCTGCGATATAACTACATGACGACACAGTGGGGCAACACTTCTATTTCAGTTTGATTTGCTGTTCTTTACCAGCATGAATTTCTCTGGGGTATCATTATATAAACTCATCCTCATCATCTAAAAAAAGGTCCAGATTTAAATGAAGTGAAAATAAAAAATGTGTTTGACGATTTGAAATTTGATTGCCAGTCCAGGTGGGGCTGGCAATGACTGCAACACGCAGACCATTGTTTGTCCTGCTGCAGATTTTTCACACTCTAATAATCAGAAATAACACATTTTACTCACATCTAAATCCCATAGGCAACACTAGCACTTGCACAGTGCTGTCATGTGATAAGTGCTGAAAAGGTGACATTGTAAATTCAGGGTTGCTTCATGGAGCACCGTGCCTTTCAATTACTCTTCAAGTGCACTTCCAAAAGCCCAATGTACAGAATAGCGCACACACACACACACACATACGCACAGGCATGAGTATCTGGTTTTAAAAAAAACTTACATGGCACTCGTCAAATCGCAAATCTTTATTTTCTTTGAGAAAAACTGCAAGGCTATGTACATTTTTATATAAAATTTTATTAACTCTTAGTGAGTGGCATCTTATGTCATGACGCACATTTTCAAATATTTAGACTCCAACTACCTTAATAATTTCATTTATGAAGATAAAAATGAAAGAATGTCAGTCTTTCACAGACTTTGTCCATATACAGCAAACTATTTACAGGCTGGCCTAATCTCCCAGGCCTTGTTGTTTTAATTGCTTGACAGTCACTTGGTGACAGAGGTGACTATTGGAGGTTATCAGAGCAGTGTCCTTCATGGCTAACTAGGTAACAGGAATTACTAGTGTAAGGGGGAGAACAACGATGTTTGTCTTGTCCTGTGGGTTGTATGGAAATTGATCTAACTGAAAAATGTGATTTGATTGGCTAGTGCCTGAGGTAAAACAGTGCATACATTAATTTGATTGGCTGATTCTTGAGCTGGCATATGGAAGGTTGAGCATTTCTCAGGGTCTGCTGCAATGGACTCACAGTGCCATTCGGTGATGCTGGATGCTGCTCCATTCAGAGTGAATGAGGAATGTTGCAGTTGATGCCTTCACCACGTACGTGTGAGTCGAGCATAATCATTAAAATGTGGCAGGCAGACAACATTAACAACTACTGTAGCTGGTGAACACATTTAGGCATCCAGCACACTTAAACCCATTTAATAATTGATGGTCAAACCAGAGATAAAATGAGGGCAAATACTGGAATTTCATTTGGCATGTGGCCAGAGGCACAACTTCAAAATGAATTGTAATGTGTATGTTGGATGTGAAAGAAGCCAAGTACTACTTCTACATTAATCATGGCAAATACAGAAGTTGGTATTACATAGTGGCAGTGTATTGGCAGATTGTGTAAATGCTTTACAATCCTATTTTTCCCCTAAAACAACAGTAACTCATATTGTCAGAACATTCATTTAATAATCAGAGTTTAAGTGTATGCTGAAGCAATGCCACAATAACTAACCCAATGGAATATTTTGTTTCCATCAAGATATGATTTATGAGTGGTTTCCATTCCATCAGGTCAATGGGAAGAAAAATGTGCACACAAATACACACATGCCCCTGAGGATATGTTTTTACATCATCCATATGATAGTGTGCCATCAGTGTCCCCCTATACCCAAACAGCCTATTTTATGTGAAATATTATAATATATATATATCTTGACCTACAGGCTTCACATTAAACTGAAAGCTAAAACCCCCTTTTGTCTTTTTTTAATCTGCTGGGATGAAGCAGAAATGCTACATCATGATATAGTCACAATAATTAGATGAATTTAACACTGGTTTACTGCTCGTGTCAAGTGGACAATGTCACTGCTGTCAAAGAACATTTTCTCATCAGATGAGTGACAGCTAAACAAATGAATAACTAGATGCTCCCTACATCTACTGCTATGAGAGTGTAGTCAACATTATGGATTACAGCAAAGCCGGTATTTCCTGGAGGGTTTTTTTCCTCTCGGTCATTGTTTTGTATGGAAATGTCACAGAACCTGAGGGACGTGTGGTAAATAAGCCTTCTCTGCCTCTCTACACTGACACTGCAGGATGGCAGACTGCTCGGAAAAAAACAAAGAGTGCTCTTTTTCCCCCTAGGCCTGCACATGCTGTGATATTAATAAGTGTCCTTCATCATTTCCCACAGTGGAATCTTGTTAACCTATGCGATGCACTTAATCAATCCTGAGGAAAACAAACTTTGTCACCATCCAGGTGCTTTCACTAAGACCAAGGGTAGTAAATTAATAAATAAACAGAGGAATTCCTGCTGTTTGTCTGTCCTCCAATTTTCTCAATAGCCACTCATCCAACCTCCAACATGGATTACCGAGGAGCCGGCCAACTGTTTAGTCTTTTTAGATGAACAGTTTTCTGAGAAAAATCACCAAATGTTTTTTAACTGCATCCACTGTGGCAAGAAAAATCTGCACTGAGTGTTAAAAAACACCCATGATTTTAATGTACATATTTTTTACTTGGATGTCACACAATGACATTAAGTCATGTGTGATGACAGGGTTGTGAGTGTTGTTTCTCCATCTCCACATTAAAAGCAAATGTGTGCCTAGAAAATGAAACAAATAAAACTAGAAGCAGACCTCCGCCAAGCAATGATAAAGAGTCCTTCAAAAAATCCCTGGATCCAGACGGCATCTGGATGACATCTAATCAACTGTTCCATGTCCCATTACACACCTTTCTTGAAAGTTTCATCAAAGTCCATCTATAACTTTTTTGGGTTTGTTTGCTAACAGACAAACAGCACAGGCGAAAACATAACCTCTGTGGCAGAGGTAATAATTAGAGGCACCTTATCTCTCGCTCCATCTCCATCAGCCTATTTACACCTCTGTCTTTTAACATTACAGAGAATGGTAAAACTTTGAGGGATTGGTACTTTCTCAGTTTGTACTTGGTATAAAAGTTTGTGAACCACAGTGTATCATTATGTAGTGTTCATAGACCTGTGGTAACATATACATCTTCTTTTCATTTTCTTCAAAACTGTGAACTGCAGGAAGATTAGCCAGAGAACATTTCCTCAGCTCATCCTACACAGGGTAGCTAAAATAAACTCAATCAAATTCTAATGATTTCACCACTGTACTCAACATTTGTCTCTAGGAAACTACCATATGTAATAAAAAGCTAGTGTCACGTTTAATGAGATGAGATAATGATTCATCAAGCCAAAATATACATTTTTCCCCATTTTGTCTTTTGTTTCAGCCTCTCTACAGAAAGTAGTTTGTTTGTTTGACTGCCACAGTGGAATTATTACCTTCACTACTTCAAAATTTAGGAATATTCTAGAGCTGGGATGGGATTTATGGCTCATTGAAGCCATAAATCCATTGAATCTGGAGGAGCTGTTTATTTCAAAGAGCAGTTCAAATGACTGGCTCATTGTTATATGTAATTATTTTGTAAAAGTCAACCAGAGATAACTCATTTTCATCAAGAAAATAATCAATGCAATTATAAGGTAAGATATGACTCAAAATGATTCAAACTTACACATCCTACTAATATATACTTTATTGGTGGAAGTTATTCTGAAACATTTATTATATTTTAATTTGGCTTGTGTTTCATTGTAAACATTCCATAAGGTGGTGCCATAAAACGAACGACTCGCAACTGCGACTCAACTCCCATCGTTCATTTAAAAGAGTCGATCAGTAGACTTGACTCGTTCGCGAATGTCACAGCTCTGGAACATTCATTCACAGTAGGCTTGATATTCTCATCCTGCCCCCGTCTCCCTTGGCTTCACTGCGCACATTCCACATTTTTGGGTTAGCAGAGGAGAGATGACACACTCTGAAAACTATGTACAAAAGTGTACAAAAGCCCTCTGCATGAGACAGCACTCCCACACGTGCATCACCTGAGTAGTGCATGGACACGTCCATTTCCTCCAGATTTGGAGCACAGACAGACAGAGCCGTTTAGCTCAACGGGGACAATTAACCTCCTTTCACTTTTCTTTTTTTTTTAATGATATGTGGATGAGCGCACAAGGTGAGGAGCTGTCCCTATACAAATTCACATGTGGACCGGATATTTTTGAATAATGGAACATTTATGTTCCTATCCTTTTGTCAATTGACCTATCAAACATGTCTCCAGGTGGACTAATTAGTAGTTTTTATGATGCAGGCGTGACTTTATCTTAGTTTTCATGCCTTTAATTATTCCCTAGTAATATGTGTGCACTGCACTTCTGAACACAGTGTGATATATTTATCAATATTTCTGAAAACCATGCAATGAAGGCCACATATAGTTTAGCTGTTCTATTCTTGGTAAAGGGAGATAGTGCCCTTCTTGTTAAAGTCATCTGTCAATGCTGCTGGAGGAGGAGATAAGAAGTGGAACGACTCCCACATGGAATCAGTCGAAGTCATATCGATCACTCTTCTCTTCATTTCAGTAGGATGGTTGAAAATGATTAGAGTTCCGGAACCAAAGTTAATTCTCAGGGACTGGCTCTCTATAACAAGAGTGTGACATAATCAATGCAAATGATCTCACCCTCCTGCGCTATCAAATCTTGTTCACCTCATAGCCAGAGGCTTAATCAAGGATTATCTGTCATTGTTTAACATTTGCATTACAGTTGCTTCCAAAAGACCTGACACAGTGTGCCTTTGTTGGTGCTTTTTATTATTCATCTGGACACACAGGATGTTGTTTACTGGGTTACCTGTGACTTGTTTAAAATAATTACTTGAAATAACTGATTGTAGTGGAACTACTACATACAAATATAGTTTTTGTGATAGCTCCACATGTCCAAATGTCTTTGCTTCCTTCACAAAGATAACTATACAAAACATATTCAATAAAAATATATATTCTTTGCACATTTTCAATAATGGTCGAACTATAGACTGTATGTCAACATTGTCTACTGTATTTTGTTTTCATCATGACTCCCTCCTGCTCTATTCCATAAGCCAGATGATGTGATGACCAAATGTCTTTACTTTTTTCCACCATGTACCCATTACACAATGCAGTTGCCGTAACAAAATCCACCATATCCACCAAGTTAGGAGCCATTCAAATATTATTTAAGAACCTAGTTTATGCCCACAAGAGAAATTCATTTTGCTCACGTCAGTAACATGCAACAAACAATAAATACATAAATAAATGTAAAAGAGTACATATGCATTACATGTTTCATGGATTTGTAGAGAACAACCACAAATTAAATACCGAACAATTAAATAACATCCTTTGTGATTTGCTAACTGCTTTGTTTTATATTGCAAATTCAATTTGAAAATCATTATGTGCTCAGCACCATGGATGGCATTCTGGTTATACAACTGTAATGTAACAGTTATTTTCAAGCATAAATGAGTCAGAAAGCAAGGTTATTTAGTAACTTAGCTAAAATTGCAATTTGAACTTTTGTCCTATGTGTTTCAATTGGCAAATAATTTAAAGCATATGTTTTGTGTTAGTTCTTTGTTTTTGTTTTAAAAGCAATTACCCTGCAGCAGTAAAGCAGAGCAGACTCTAGCCCAGAATTGACTGAGGACTGAGGACACTGAATATATTAAGGATAATAAGGTAGGCCTTAATTAGAAACAGCTGAGATGAGACACAGCAGGAGACTGGGGGACTTCTGCTGGGCGGTTCTGCAGTGTGTTGCATCTCAACTGAAAAGCTGCATCCTTCTATAGCTCAAAGATCACAACCAGAAGACAAAAGCTGTCCTCCTCCAAAAGGCTGCTATATGTCTTTGACATTGTAGGATGAACATTCCTATCTTGTGCTGCACATTGTGCACTGCTCAGTTTAATGGAGCATTACAAAGTTCCTTGGCAGTATAGGGAAGTCAAAATGTGTCATTACCAAATAGTTAGCTGGTGTTGGCATCCAGGTTCTTAACTAGTCAGTTGTGAAAACACCACCTGCTGCACAACATGAGACACAGAACATCACAGCTAAGACATAAATGCAAATTGGACACTTTAAATTGCCCATAGTCGTGAATATAAGCGTAGATGGTTGTTTGTCTCTATGTGGCCCTTCAATGGACTAGAGACCTGTCCAGGTTGTACCCCGCCTTTTGCCCTATGTCAGCTGGAATAAGACACCAGAAATGAGTGAGTAAATGCAAAGACATTTTAACTTATATGCCTTCTATAACTTATATGTCCAAATTACACTATAATGTGACTAAACAAAGCAAAAACATTTAAAGTTTGGAAAGGTCTGGAAATTAAGTTGCCACTGCAACTGGCAGACTTACAGGCAGCCATGGTCCACTTGTAGAGTGGGTCCAACCCTAGTTTGAAGGGTCATGGGTTTGATACCTAGCTCCTCAGGCCTGCATGCCAATGTGTCCCTGGGCAACTCTTATATGCTTGCTGTGTTGGCAGTGTGTGAATGGGTACGACAGATAGAAGAAGCACTGAAATAAAAGTAGATGAGCTGCATGAATGCGTGTGTGTGAATGGGTGGTTGTCAATAATACCTAAGCACTACTTCAAAACATTTTTAAAAACATTCATCATTTACTCAGACAGTCTGTCTGTCAAAAATACCACTCAGACTGGAACAGATGCCAAATTAGACTGAAAAAAGTGAAAGAAAAACAAAAAATTAAAGACATTTGAAATAATTACAACATTTGGCACTACTCAGAAAGAACTTGTTGAAGTCTTTAAAATGTCTTCTGTCTGGCTAAGTACATAATTGGATCAGTAAATCAGCAAAAAATAAAATGTAATGGACTACAAAAGAATGGATAAAAACATCTCAACGAACACTTGTTTCAATTTGTGTCCTTAAAATATTATCCACAGGAAGAGGGGGACTGTACCAGTGAATGCTGTATATTGCTGCCATTTAAATGATATGCCATAACATTTCTGGTGGCTGTCATTTTGAGTAAACAAGATGACAGATGAGGGGATAACTTGCTGTGAAGCACCACGGGCAAGAATTCAGCACAGCACGGACGGTGGACATATTCAGATGACTTGATATTCAGAGCAGGGTGATGTTCGTAGGAAAAAGCACACATCTCCAACTCCACCACCTCAGGCCTTTCCATACAGCAGCTCACTCCCTTGATAATGGTGTCAGAAATTGAGTGACATTTCCTAATTTTGCACTTTTGCATGGGTGATTTAAGGAAGCACGGTTAAAGGCTCAAGGCTCTAACTAGGAACCCATGTTAATGACTGTCCCTGCTGGGACAAAATTTGCCTTAGAACAGTTCATGTTGACTGTTTAGTAATAATCAGGATGGATCCCCCACTCTACTTCCTGCCACTAACTGAGGATATTTAGCTCGAAAACACGAAACCCCCAAAAATACTCTAGTTTTAAAATTGAGAATTTACTGCAATACTGAAAATACTTCAAAAGCCATTGGACAAGATGTAGATATTGGAAATTTTACAGCACTATATCATATAGTTAAACCAAAAAAGTACAAACAGCACACTATCCCTCATGTTTAGTCTCCAGTTTGTTAGGACATCTGTGATTAATTTGGGTGCTGTTGACTGACTCATTGCGATTAATTTGTTAATTGTGCCAGGGAGTTGTCTTGATCATCACCATTACATATGCAGAGCATTTAACTCTCATTAACTGGGACACAGAAAAGATGTTTACAGTATATTTACAGTAAATTCTGATCTTAAATGAGCATTTATTTCATATATACAAAACCAAGTCATTGTAAAAACTATGACAAATTGTTTTTAGATACAGACTAAACAAAGTACTGCTACCTCAAAATGTCTGACCATTACAAAACAACACCTCCAGTCTCCAACTGTGCTTTACTTGTTATTTGTCTTTGTTATTTTTTTTTAAAGTTGCCATTAAACTCAAGCATTCAAAACCATTCTGTTTCTAGTCCAAGATTTCCTATGGTGAGTAACAAAGGAAGACATCAATCAGGAGGATGACAGCTGTAGTGTTAGTGAGTTGATAACTCACCGGCACCTGTGCTCCTTCCTGTAACACCACTGCTTTCAGTTGTCAAGATGACATGCCTCCCTCCTACACTTCCTGCTGTTTGTTCAAGAATGGTATAAGTCAAGTTTTCAGTCCCCTAGTGCAGGAAGGCTAATGTGAAGAGAGGAAAGTTTCTCATGAAGTCATTAACTAAGCTACTTATGGTTATGCATAAAACTATAAATAAATGAACTGTAATATGTTTGGGTTACTGTGCTTTAGTGTTGTATATGTCAAGGCGTTTACATATCCTCATCTTTCTGAGCTTGAAAAAAGTCATGAACAATAACTCTTCACTGTATTAATGTGAACGTTTCTTTTTAGATAACACTTCTACAGATGCCACAACTTCCTTCCAGTTAACTTCTTCGTCTTCTCTATTAAAAAAAAACAAAACAATGGGAGTTGAGAGGGGAAACGGTGCAAAATCTAATACCTAAGTAAATATTCTTGCTTAGAAAGTTAATTTTCAGTTTTTGCTGAATTATAGTTTTGCCAGTAGAATAATTAAATATTTTCAAATTTAACAGACTTAAATCGTCCTATAAATTTAGCAACAAATTAGTCTTTTCCAGGAACCTTTCAAAGAATTAATCATCTTCTTTTGGTTTTACATCTAAAGTGAAGAGGAAAAAAGAAAAACTGTAATTTATTGTAATAATGAATTATTAATTGTAATTATTGTTGTAATATTTTATCATATTTTATTTTACTTTATTGCTTTAACATCATATAAAATTTTACGTTTCATCTGCAGCTAACCTCAACCCGAGCAAAGATCTGCTCAGCTTAAAGTGAGATCAGCAGTGTGGAATTAAAACATGCCGGTGTTGTTCTTCTCACAAAAGAAATAATACAGTGCAAGCTCTCTGCAAGTCAGCCACTGCTATGACTTTACATTTCACTGCATTTCAAAACATGCCTCATGAATATTTGTCAGTCCTGAGGGGGAGCTTTGACATCAGCAATGCAATCACACAATGGCCGCCTGTTTACTCAGAGTTGGCTTTAAGATGAAAGAGAACAGGCCCCCTTTTGCCTTCCCATAAATATCTTTTTAAAATATTTATTTTTCACTGCTGCTTCCAGGCTATATGCACATACATGCTGTGTATATGCGTGTCTGTATGTGTGTGTATGTGAATGACATTTGCACATTTGTGAGTAAGGCCTTGGTCAAAGATTACTTGCAAATCAACCTTTGTGTTTTAATCTGTGTGCAATACATGCTGGCAGCACAATTAAGGCTGTGTCAGCAAATTCAAGAGGTTGACAGTCAGAGAGAAATTTAGCAAACTGACTTTCAAATACGTATGTCCCTGTTACTGTCAGAGAACTAATTGCATTGATCTCTAGCACCACCAAACAGTGTGGCCCTCAAGAACAAATAGCATGTATTGGGGGAAGTGAGTGATGAATACAGATGGATACAGAGATGTGAAAATGTTTTTGTGGAGGCTTTTCAGTTGCCAGAATTTGGTACAATGACATTCACTGTGTCTGAATATCGGCCTTGCAAGGAGTAAGTATTTATTATTTTCATAGAATTATACTTTTGTCAAGATGGGACAGCAATGTTCATTCAGATTACCACATGACACAAAGGCCTTTCTCTCAAGATTGTGATGAAAAATCTGAAGGTCACGTAAATAGACTCCAGAAAATAATAAGCAGTTTGTGATGAATTTTGTCACAGCTTGCTGAAGTAACAGGGTCTTTTCACTTATAAACTACAAATCTGCAGGAGTGTGTCTCCAACAGTCAAAAGATTCTACACATTTATGAAGGCAAATTCACAGAAATGGTAGACAGGGCACAAAGAGACTACCTGCTCATTTTCAATCATAAAGAGGGGGCTGAGAGCTTGAAATGCTGTGGAGATTGCTGATGTGAAGCTGTATCTCATCACACACCACATCAAGGCAACAACTGGGCCAAGAAACTCTACTACAAAGTGATACATGAAGGCTGCACCAAATGATTTGAGGTTTTTATTCTGTAGCCTACTATGATCAAGCTCTCCTAGAAGAGTGACACCAGACAATTAGCAACAGACACAGACTAAAATAAGCATTTACTTAAGGATGGAGTTGATAAATGTAAGCAAACCCTAATTTCAAGTGGTATAGAACATTTCCTATTGCAATTGACAACCCCAGTTTTCCTTAACAGTTTGATAGTCCACCTTAGACAGATTCTGTCTTGCAAGATTTAACATAGCCACTCCTTGGTGCTGTTGCACGTGTACAGTATTCGCCCATTACAGACCTCATCTCCACAGTGCCGTGTCAGCACTGGAGAAGGGCCTGTCTGGACCGATTATGATTCTGCTACAGAGGAAACCACACTTTTGCTTGTTTTGTATTTCTTTCAAATAATCACAATTGTCTTGGGACACACTATGCCCAGAATGCAATGATGATGTTACTGCAAAATAGTGACATAGGAATTTGTTTTGGTGGAACATTTGCACAACGATGGTATTGAAGCAAACACGATCATTGCATTGGATAGTTCTTTTCAAAGAAAACAAAAAAAGTAAAACTTACATTGACTGTGTTATTGCGTGATCTGAATTGCGTGCAAAACTTTACATTTCTAGCAAATTTGACGGTTGATGTGTCCTACCATGAAGAAAAAAGTGGACAGGAAGAGAACATTTTAAAAGTAACGTAAATATGATTTAGTATTTGCTGGACTGACTCTTGGTTTAGATATTATTTTCTCAATTTTTATGCAGTAAAATTGTCTTCTAAAAAACCTAGGTAGCTAAATGTGCATTAAAAATGAGGCAGGTACTGCACTTTGTAAAGGAATGAATAGCTATAAAGCTGGAAAATCTATTTTTAAATTCATCATACCTGTAATTCCCATGAAACTATCTTTACTCAGTGCTTCAGGGAACAGTGGCCTTCACTTAATGGAAAGGATGTAAACACTCACGACTCTTTCTGATGCCCAGTCTTTCTGCCATTTCCTCTTTCTTTCTTTCTTTTTTTTTTTTTTTTTTGTTGGTTTATGCTTGGGGTTCCTCCTGCTTTACAATGTTAAATGAATGACTGGCAACAACATGTTGGCTCAACATTTCGGCTCAGTGTAGGAGCTTCCATACATTAAGCAAGTGTTTCCCCAACCCTGGTCCTCGGGGAACACTGCTCTGCATGTTTTAGATGTTGCCCTGCTCCAACACACACAAAAATTGTTTTCTTATTCGTAACTTTAGAGTTTATATACTTATTGCAGTGTTTCCCAACCCTGGTCCTCAGGGAACACTGCCCTGCATGTTCAGCTCGTCATCAAGCTTGATGACGAGCCCTGGTCCTCGGGGAACACTGCTCTGCATGTTCAGCTCGTCATCAAGCTTGATGTCATCAAGCTTGACATCATCAAGCTTGATGTTCAGCTCGTCATCAAGCTTGATGACGAGCTGAACATGCAGGGCAGTGTTCCCTGAGGATCAGGGTTGGGAAACACTGCAATAAGTATATAAACTCTAAAGTTACGAATAAGAAAACAATTTTTGTTTCAAAGAGATCATGCACTCATATTGAGATGCTTATGAGAGGTGTTTATAGTACATTATCTGCTAATAATCCCACTGAAATGTTAAATACTGGACTTTTAAAATATTTCTAAAATAATATAGATCACAGAAGTAAAGTGTCACACTGATATTACTAAATGTGTTTCATTTAGGGGAATGATATAAAAGAATAAACATGCAAGAATCTCTAAGAGGGTTTTTGCAAACCAAGTTTGAAGAAGTTTAGTCCAAACTGATACAATAAACTGCAGCTGAAGGATACAGTGCCATAATGCTTGATCACCATTTTGAGGCTAATATCCATAGACTTTCTCTTTCAGTAGGGACTTAAAAACAAGGTTCTTGGGTGCTCGAGTCTGTTATGCCCTCTGGCAGAATACAAAAAAAACAACAACAACAAAACAAACAAACAACAACAAAAACTTTTTGTTTGTTTTTAGTATTTTCCTACAGAAATCACATTCATACCCCTCTGTTTTGGCTTGGCTAGTGAAAGACCCTCTGTTCTGTGTCACCTTCACTCCCCTCCATGTTTGTTTGTGCTGCCTTCATGCAAATTTTCTGCCTGCATATGTGCCATTTGGAAAAACACAAAGTGTCAAACAAATGATGAGAAATGTTGCAGCAAAAAGAATAATTGGTCACAGGGAAAGGAGAACAGAATGTTTGACATTCCCCACACAATGTACTGTATACTGAATATTTCTGCCATTGAAAAGGTGGCCCACGAGCCACATGAAGCTACAAGTGGCAGAGGAGAACGGAGAAAAGCACAGAACACACAAACAGGTTTTTGCCTTTTCAATATTATAGGCTTTTGATTTTATTCACTTGGAGATGTGTCAGATGTGAGCAAAATATTAATTTTAATAGGGAACAAAATCCTGTCACTAATACTGCGCACAGTTTTGTTTTTATACACTTTGAAATGTGTCTGGATTAGATATGACAAAACTTTTTTTTTTTTTTTTGGTCAGTTTCTTTCAAACGTGGACAACTATATTGCTACCACCTCAGATTCTGTTGAATTAGTTCTTTTATTGTTTCATGACCAAAAGAGCAATGAATAAACAGGACTTGTTTTTCAATATATTCTACTTGGTTGTTAAATTTGTCCTCGCCTTCTGTTTAGTAACTGCTGAAAATGTCTGGTAGTGGTGATGGATTGATTGTATAACACCAGAGCAGAATCACAAAGGTGAACTGATAGGCTAATCTTTATACATCTGTAGGAGTGTGAGGTTATGATACTGCAAAAGTGATTAGTTAAGAGGTGATTAAGAGGAGATGAGTCAATTTTTGCAGTTGAGAGGAAAACTGTCAATTAATCTGACTTGTTGCTTCTTAACGACATCATACACACACTGGTGGCAACCACACAGCTAGAATAAAATCAACAACAACGATAAAAAACCCATAGATTTCGGTGTAGCTGTAGGCCTGATTGATGGCTCTCAGTAACTTATGTGATGGTCAGGTTATCAGTGTGATTGATGAAACCCCAGAGGAATCAATAGCATGCATGCCTTGGACAGCTGAAAATATGTACATATTTCAGAGCCATTAACTGACCACAGTTACCATACTCAGGGCAATGTTTTTCAATTTGACCTGCCTCTTCACATCAGGAGGGAGGCAAGATATGGAAGCACAAGATATGATAGATAAAAGATAAAACAGAAGTTGTGTGTGGGTGTGTGCTGCTGAAAGCTTCAGGAGGGCTGCCAGTCTGCCTCACGGGTCAAAGGGGATTTGTTAACAGTGTCTGCGAGATCTCTTCTATTCCATTTTAAGTGATAGTGTTTACAGGCAGGCTTGATGATTTATGACCTTGCCACCCACAGTTGTTTCTGAGATACCACATGTAAAGCATAGTCAATTAAATGATTGGGTGACATGGTGCTTTATCAGAGGGGGTAACATTGAAAATGGAAGCACTGGCTTGGTCAGTCATTTGACCTTTAATTATCTTCCTCTAAAGTGGATTAGATAAAGCTTTGTACCCAATGCAAACATGTGGTTATCTATCCTTTCAATTACCCTGGTCCCTTGATGAAGGTGAGGAGGGATTGGAAAGTGGGTGAAAAACTGTTCTAATTGAAGGATAAAGGTCTGTTATTTCAGTTCAGAAATGATCTCAAGGGCTACATTCAGAATTTGTCTCTAAGTGGTATTTCTCTGCATCCCAACAGACCTTTACTGATCTGTTGATTTCATTAGTTTGTAAAATCTGCCATAGTCTTCATGCTAATAGCTAAACCTCCATAGATGTCTCTTACACTCTAAAATTAGAGGGTATACTTTGAATACTTTTTCTCCTATACATGATATGTGAATCACAAATGTGGTCGAAACAAAAGAAAACAACGTTTTCAGAACTTTTTTGCATCTTTTATAACGTACTGTGTTCCCTCATTCAAACTCATCAGGAAGTTACCAGTTTTAAGGTGTTAATAAAATGAACTGAGATTTAACTAAACATTTTGAGTCCAAACTCATAAAAAGTAAGGTTCACTAAAAACATTAATTACCAACAGCTATGCTAACAGCTGGAGGATAAATGTGTGTTAGTGTTGCACCACAAAATGCCAAAAATGAAGCGGACAAAGAAGAAAATAAGTAGTTCACTGTGGTCTTGAGCTCCAATGAATGCCAACTGGAACTAAAGACAGCATGCAATATGCCACTGTGCACTGTGGAGTCATTTGACCCGGGAGTGAATGTCATTAAACACATTCAGACTAATCAAAAACCCATTACAACCAAAAGATTCAAGAATTTGCCCATTGGCAAAAGAGTCTGCATAAATGCTAGCTCTGATCAATTGCTAGAAACATATTCACTCATTCTCACAGTTGCTCAAGTGTTAATATTTGCAAGAAAAACCTTCAAAATGTTTACCTGTAAGAGGAATGCACCTCTTCCTAAAAGCCACCACAATGTATGGCTTGGGAAAAGCACCTCATTCAGGAGAACACTGCCAAATCAGGCAGAAAAGTTCATCATAGAAGAATCATAGACTTATTTAAAACAGGGAACACTAAGACTAAATAACACAGCAATAGAGAAGCAGGTACTAATATTTGACCCCCACTAAGTACAAACAAATAATCACATATTATTCTTAATAAACACAGGTTGGTCTAATGCCACAAGATCACTAAAGAATGTGAGGAACCAGGCCAGCAGAAAATACATAAATAATAAATAAATAACCTTCTTAGACCAAAAAACAAACAAACAAAAGTCTCGCTCTGGACGTGGTGTTTGTGCCACTGTCACTCTATAGAAAACACCATGCAATGTGTCAATTGCATGAGGGGGACGCAAAACCTGAGTGGGATAGAAATTACTGTACCAAATGTAATTGCAGTTCTCCAAGCAGCTGTCACTCAAAAGCACAAAAGTGCATGATGATTGCAGAGCCAGACGAACAGTCAGGGGATTTCAGCGTCTTCCGGATTTATCCTCTGGGGAACAGTGGCTGTCAGTGTCACTGTCAGAGTTCTGTGCCAGTCACTCAAGGTGATGTTCAGATACCTCACAGGATGAGTGAAAACTTTAACCTGCTGGTGGCACATATGAAATTTCAGGGGATCACCTAAGTTATGAGCAATTCCTCCTTCGGGTTGCTATCCTAACAATAAGGGAACTCTGTCATGTCATATTTTTTGAAGGGGGCTCAACTGTATTCGGAAACATGTCAGCCGATTTGGCAGCTGATGGAGCGGAAGTAAATGTGTCACAATATGGGCAAACCACCCCCCCCCCCCCCTTTTAAAAAGCCCCCCCCCCCCCATTTTAAAAAGTTTTGAAAACTTTTTAAAATCAGATTTAATTAGTTGACACTCATGATGACTTCACATTTGTGGTAGCATGACTTTCCCTTCAGATCTGACAGCAAATAGAAGCCACATGAGCAGTGATATTGAAATTAACACAGCGATGTCTCCGTAAACAAAATGAGCAGGCCCGCTGACACCAAAGTGTCATTGTTATAACAGTTGCATTCAGAGCAAAAATATTTCCTCCTTGGCATCTCAAGTCTTTCTGAGGACCCGAGCAGCTGGGCTTCTATTAATTAACTTGGCATTAGCAACACTTGGTTTCGGTTTGGCACTAAGCACACAAGGGTGTTTTAGGGAAGTTAAATTAGAGCTAGGAGGCAGGGGAACGTTTCTGCCAGATTTCAGGAAAAATGCAGCCAGTCAAACCATTAAAGAACCTTTATGCAATTTCAATTGCTGGCAATCCATTTTTTTAAGGTCTCTAAATCCCTTGTCTGTACTGGTGATACAACAACAAGAGCAGGGACGAGGGGAACAGCTCTGTTTCCAAGTAAATACTGTCTAATTCCTGAAATCATATGTCTAACATTTACACTGAAAATTAATGTTAATGGTCAAGTTTGTCGCAAAAGCAAATTAACAACGTTAAGTTAAATTTATTTATTCATTTACATTTGCAAGTACCACAGTCTTGAGTTTTGTTTGCTTGTTTGTTTGTTTAAGATATTGACCGATGTTGCTTTCATCAACAGTGATATTGTGTTTCATAATTAGTTTTTTGTGTTTATTGTGACAATTGTCACCAGGTTTTAACAACAACATGAAGACTGTAAAAGAAAAAATAATAAGCGATTAACGTAATTTTTATTCAAGTGGAATTATTTAAATTTCATTTTCTGAAACTATACCCCCTTAGAAAAAGAAAATAAATGCAAGGAAGGTATATGTTAAGTGTTTTTTTTAATTCATCAGGTTTCTCCCATCCATAGTCCAGTAGGCAGGCTTTTGTTAACATATATGTACATAGCCTTATTTGCATATAACCAATGGAATTATTTCCATTTATTCTTGTTTGCATTAAAATATCTTTGTACTTTGAAGACACTCAAAACTCAGATTTCCCAAAGACTCATCAGTCACTTGTTTGCCCACAGTAAACTCTCACACATTGAGAGGCTGTGCATCAAAGGTCTGAGAACCAAAAGCTACTGACTGTGTACAAATGTTGAACAGTTTTCTACCATTTGCTGATGGTGATGTCAAACTAGATGAAATACAGAACCTGGCTGTCCTGCCATAATGAGAGAGGGGCTTTTCTTGATTACATTTTTTGTGTAATATCAATATTTCAATATTCTGTGGGGGGTTTCCTGTGCATGTGTTTAGTATTATTTGTTGCATTGTGTTTTTAAATTTCTTATAAAGCAAAGGTAAAGTTTCTCCACATTAACCATTATATATATTAGACATTGGTGGCTGAGAACGTGAAACAAACAAACAAACAAAAAAAAACCAATATAGTAAGGACTGAAAACATTTTCTTTCCAGCCAAGAGGTCCAGCTGCAGCTTGTAGTGTTCACAGCATGCCCTTCTTTATAATAACAAACCTGATCCTGTAACAATATAAAAGCTCCCAGCACACAGTTTATCCATTCATTCACGAGTAACTGCACCTGCTCCTATACTAGTGCCATTGGTTTGCCGGCAATATGAGGTGTCTTCGTCCTAAAAATGTGAAATGTGTCCCACTTACATGGGTAGGCAAGTATGTGTATGTGGCAGTGCGTTAGCAGGAGAGAACTCCAGCAGACATGAACTCACATACTCTAAGTGAGACCAAAGCAGGTGCATGTCACTTCTCTACATATCTGTTGAAGAGGGAGTTTATGACTGATTTATGTTTATGTTTGTTACAACCAAGCTTGCTTGGCAAAAAAGGGGAAGTAACATACACACCCTATGGAAATAGGAGGTGAAATCAAATGGCCATTCAGTCAAATTTAATAGGAGTTAAGGGGAAAGGGTGTTATTAAATCAATAAATATAGCAAAAGGAGGACTTCTTAAAAGTTCAACCAAGGCTTCTGCTATTCTTAAGTCTAAATTAAAAAGTTAAACAAAGCCCTTCTAACTAAAACCAAAAACAGTGCATGGCTGACAATGGTCAGTAGTTGGACAGCAGCGATGATTGCATGACCAATCAGGCAGAGGAAGGGGCAGGTGCAGCAACAGCAACAGAGGGGGCGCAGGCAAAGGTCCATAACAAAGTTTAGATTCTGTACAAAAATAGAACAGCAACTTTGGTCCCCACTAAAATGTATGCGTTCAGCTCATCCAGAGAACACACACCCCACAGTGTCTCAGAGAGGATGTTGCTGAATTTTACATGATCTGAAACCTATTTTCTTTTTATTTATTTATTTTTTTGTTTTGATCATTTAAACATGATAAAGTGGGTTAGGAACACATTTTTATCTGGGATTAAAGAAAGTAAGTAGTATTTATGTTACATAACATCACTGACATTTAGTTTTAAACGGGACATTGAAACACATAGGGTAATTAAACAGTATGAATGTGGTTGTTTTCCACCTGACTGTGAGATTAAGTGCTGTTTTCCTTTTACCATCCACCAAGTGCATGACTGTCAAATGTTTTCTCGACTAAAAATCTAAGCTGCTCTGTAATTGATGCAATTAATTTCAGTAAGAAGATATAAGGGTATTATGGTAATGTGGGGAAAAAAATCAATCTCCCTGTATAATGGTGGAGCACTGTTTTAACTAACGAAAAGCATGATTGCATGATTTAGTAATTGTCTAAATGTGGGTGTCCACCTTTAACCCTTCAGTTACATGTATTTACATGTATTTCCCTTTTAATCATTGCTGTTTTAAAGAATTAAAAAAATGATCTTCACTACAACGTGGTAAAACTCAGCAGTTGGTGAATTCATACACTGATACACATTTTCCATGATTATTACCAAGCTACTACTTGGTGATTACTATAGAAATAAGAAATTGTACTGTATTGTATCAAGTATAATATCACTGTCATTGCAGGACTTGAAAAAATCCCAGATACCACAATGCTCTTTTTGTTTAAATTAAAGTTCACATCTGAAGTTTAAGCAAACAGTGAATCAGAACACAAAATGACCCTGTGTGTCATTTTATATTCACTTTTCTTTCCATACAGCATGGCTTAAACATTACTGTAATGTTATGTACTGTGCTTATTCATATTGTTATCCTAGCTTATGGTGTTTGGTGTAAGGTCATGGTGGTGTTATGGCTCAAAGACATGACATGCGACAAGGTGAAGTATCAGCGAGATGAGACACGCACAAGAATTAAATGCCCATTTCACAGAACTGACCTGCATCTGTGTTGTTGATGAGAGCGACAAAGTATCCGCAACTGCAGTGCATTATTAACTATTCAAATATGCACATATAAATGTCTCCTCTAAGACGCTCTAGCAAGCACATTCATGCACTCTCCTTTTTTGGCTTTACTGGTGAAATGAAAGCGGGACATTTCAGACATCTTTAATGACAGAGAAGGATTCAGGATTCAACAAGGACTGGGCAGGCGGTGCACTGGACAGCTCACCTCTGATAAATTAACTGTGGACAACACAGTGCCAAACCCATCACTGCTCAGACAGCTTAAGTAGTGGTAGGTGTAATAAATGATTCAGTAGTCTCGAGAACTAGGGTGTCAATTTGTAATGTCCTCCAAATGCCCAACCACCTCTACCTACACCCACAGAGCTTAGAGATTTGTCTGAAACCAACTGTAAATTTAATTTTAATGGTGCAACACCTTTCGCTGAGTCATGCACTTTCCCCTCTTCTCTGCCATGCTGCGCTCCACTCCTGCTTCTTCCAATACTGTCACAAAACAGTCTTTCTTGCTGTCTTGCATTATCTCTGTCAGCAGAGGGCCTATGGATCTATCAGGCCAAGCTGGGAAGTATAGATAGTGACAGGGGTAATGTGGACCGGGTCACTTCACATGCCTTTACTTGTCGCTCCTTCCAGCTCTCAATCCTCTGCAAACCACTGGTTGAGAATTTATCTCTGAAAATTCCACTCAGCTTCCTGTCATTTGTTTACTCTCTCCAGCTGAAGCTAAAGATTGGATAAGAAGAACACACAGGATAAAAAAAAACAACAAGAGAGCCACTCAATTCCCTAACACTGTTGCACTTGGGAAGCTCTTTCTTTTATGTAAAATTCCTCAGCTCAGCAGCACAGTGGTGTTGCATTAAGTTACTATGGATTTATAAAGTATGCCAATGTAAATATCTGTTCGGTCAGTTATGGGCATACATTTACATTAAGACTCACTCCAACACACACACACACACCATAGACTGTATAGGATATGGACATAATATTCCGGGTGCAAAACAAACAATATATACTTTTAAACAAAACTACAGTAAAACTTTGTGTAAACCTATTCAGTAATTTAAAGGATCAAAACAAATTAGTCAAATAAAAAAAAGTAAAAACACTTAGTTTGGCGTTAGTAAAATGAGCCTATACCAGCAACCTTTAAATGTTTAACCTCTGACAAATAGACTAGTGTTCTCTTTGTTGTTGTTGTTGCCAAGATCTAAAGAGCTCTTCAAGGTCTTCAAGAAAAGAAAAGCCTGCAGATGCCTGTGAGTCAGAAGTTGAGAGGAAAAAACTCCTAATAATTTAAATAAAACACTCCACTGTAAGGACAATAATCTACCAGTGACTGCTGACTTGCTAAAGACTAACCGCCCCAGCAAATTCAACCCAAGGGCAGAATGTTTCATGCATAAAGAAGTCTCCAACAAGAGCTCCAGCTTTTAATCACTGCATCTGCAGGTAACACTTTCTGCTTCTGTTGTTAAAGTGCATGCAATCAGGGAGAAATTGCACAAATCTTATTTATATAGGTGACATACCAGGAACAAAAACCTTATCTCTCCAAAGAGAATACTCTATGAGTGCCAAACTACAGTTTGCCAATGAATGTATACTGTAGACGAGGAGGTCTATTTGGAGGCATGTGCTTTGTAAAGATGACTGAAGATAAAAACTGTTTGGCCACAGTGTTGGCACGGACCAAAAACCACTTTTCAGGAGAAGAACCTCAGACCAACTGTAAAAGCATGGAGCCGGAAATGTTATGGTTTGGAGTTGCTTCACTGCATCAAGGACTGAGCAGCTAGCAGGCATCAATTCAAATATGAATCCTGCAGTACATGAAAGAGTATAATGTGAGGCCATTTGTCTGAGGAAGGACCTTTCAAAAGGATAATGATCCTTAGCACACAGGCAAACCCACCTAGAAATGGAAGTTTTGGGGAATGGCCTTGTCAAAGCCAAGATCTGAATCCCATTGATATGTTGTGTGTGTGTGTGTGTGTGTGTGTGGGGGGGGGGGGGGGGGGGGGGGGGGTGGCAGTACAGTAAGTAAGTACAGTAAAGTAATGCTAAGAACAGGACTTTAACGTGAAGGCGGTCTACCTTTTGCAGCTAAAACTGCTTCCGCACTTCTTGAAAGGCTTTTCTCAACATTTTGAAGTGTTTCTATGACCCTTCATTCTGTAGAGCATTTATGAGGCCAGGCACTGATGTTGGACAATGCTGCACTGATGTTGAGAAGGTGAGATGATCAGAAGACAGGGAGGCAAGGTGAACATGAACAGCGTGACAGGATAAATCGTATTGCTCCAAATGCATGTATGAAAAATAAAAAAAGAAGTAAAACCCACAGATACTTAGTATTTATTCAGAATTCCATATAATGTATATAATTTAAAATGTGGCTATCTTCCAATTTCAGTTTCAAAAAACTCTATTTGTCCCCAGGGGACAATTCAAGGCAGATAGAGCAGTTGCCAAACAAGCACAAAACAAGTCAAAAGAGTTCTGAGAAGTTATAAATAAAGTCAAAATAAAATTAAGAATATAGACCAGCACACAGGCAGTATTTAGAAAGGGTGCAAATGGTTTAAGGTATTGACATCAATATCTCTGATTTTACATTACAATACAAAATCAAATGCTGCCTCCATACATATGGTCAAAAGCAGTAGACCAGTAGCTCTCATGTCCTCACAAGCTAAGAACTCTATGCAGGAAAGCTTTTTTACTTTCCAGCCAGAAAAAGCTGTCTAACAGCAAGAAAAAGTAGCAAATTTACAAAGTGGGCCTTTCGTTAAGAGGCTAAAATCTGTTCTTTCTACTGTCACCAATGGCAGCTATCAGTGAGAGTTAGTATTCGACATCAGGCGGGTCCAAGGAAATGGCACCATCTGTGGTGGCGGGCTCAGTAAAGTCAGTGTTGATAACTTGTCAATATTTCATCAGACCACACTTCGAAAAAGTGGAACTTTCATTGTAATAGACGTTGTGGCACATATATTTAGACGCAATACATTTACACTCCCCATAATGACGTGAAAAGATTACATCCAAGCACTTCGTTTCCTTGTGTTCTAGATCCACGTACAGTGCTATTTGCAGTGCTGTTTGCCTCTTGCTCAATTGCATGTGTGCAACATCCATACAGAGAGCAAGACCATTTTTCAGGTAAAGCTGTACACTACTGGCACAGTACAACTTCTTTCACACTGAAATGTTTGCCTTTAACTCTTGGTCTGTTGTGGGTTTTCAATAGAATGTCAGCTTTAGCACAAATAATGTTCATGGTGTCAAAGACTGAAGGCTGCCTACATCCAGTACAAACCTCCTATAACAGATCACACGGTGCTTTTACTTGCCATATGTTAATATTTACACAATTTAAAGAAACCATTGTTTCTTAATTTGGGGACATCATATCAAAATATTGAAACATAGATAAATTGGGTCATGAATTTTTATGTTGCTTTCATGCAGAAGTGCTACAGTCGCAAAGAAAGTGTAAATATTGTGTTGACCTTCAGCACAAATTCATGGCTGTGAGAGAAAATTTTAAATAGTCACCCCTGAAATAAGAGCATCTGCATTTGATTTGTCTGTGGTTTTTGAAAATACATATATCAACTCTTGATAGAAAACTGTTAATTGACTGATGTATCTATGCTAATTTGTCAGTTTCCAATCATATTACCTTAAGAACTAACTGCAGTGCACTTAATTGCATTCTCACCTTAGAGCAGGGATGGTCCAGACTTCTCTATAGGGACTTTGCATCTACATGAGTTTTCTTCAGAGGTTCTCCGCTTCTTCCTACAACCCAAAGACATGAGCATTACAAGCCATATAGCAACCGCAGTGACATCACGTACTGGTTTATGAACTGCCATTTAAAAACCTTGAGTTCAGTGCTATGACCCGTGCCATTATTTTTTTTCAAATCATAAAGGGTAAGAGGGTGGAGCTGAGGAAGAAACAAGGGTTGGAGCTTACAAAGTGTGTGAGACAGAATGTCACTGTGTCTCATATGCGCTGTCAATCATCCAAAATCCACACCCTAAAGCCTACCTGCTTCACTGTGTACTTCATAATAACTGTTTGAGGAACCACACCTAGGAATAACTAGGAAGTACTGTGCAGAATTTTAAAGTCAGCTGTATAGCAATGAGAGTTAATAAGCCAAATAAACAATAAAGAATAAAGGAAACAAATAAAACTATAAAACTATACACACCAAGTGAAAAGATGGGTCCATACAAAGTGACCTATTTTTACAATGAGTGCAGTCAACATGTTTTAAACATTTCTGCATTGAGCTCACTTCCTGGATGCAAAGATTATAAAAAATAAAATAAATAAAGACTATGTAGTGAAAGTATTAGGTAAATTGGAGAAAGAAAAAGGTCAGCGAATGTCCTTGTGATGAATTGGCTGTCTCTTGGTGGTTTTCCTGCCTGAGACTGGCTTCACTTGTCACATGACCCTTAAAGTGTAACTAAAGGATGGCTGGACAAATAAAGAACACAAAATAAGGATTGTCTTGTGTTGGTATTTGATGTCACACACACACACACACAAAAAAAAAAAAATAGAGATGACAATTTTCATGGTTCAGTCATTTACAAACACAGAATCAAGTCTCAGCTATGTTCTATTTATTACTGTATGTGTGAAAAAGAATGTGATGTACTTTGGAGGCAAAGGCTAGAGTGAAAGCGCACGTCAGCCTCACAGTGTGAGAGTAGCCTTTTGACTTTACCTTCAAGCACTGATGTGGGAGAGAGAGGGGGTTGCTATTGCACATGTCTGGAGACAAATTGTGTGTTTGTTCCTTTTTGTCAGTGCACACACACCACCTCCAACAAGTAATATTGTTGATATGAGATCCCTTGTACAGAAACAAGCTCTGACTGTTGTATCAAAAACAGGGGCCTATGTGTAATGCTGGAATGGCCAAGGGGGAGTTTTCGCCTTCATCAACGAGGTCAGGCTCTCAGTGAGAGCTTGTTGCTGCCTAGTAGTTTATCTGTAATATATCATCAGTGATGGATGGGTAACGGAGAAGCCATAGCCTTCTCATCCACAGCACTATATCATTTCTGATAAATCTCCAAGCCATCTGGTCATTGGGAACCTATGATAGCTTTCCTTCATGGCAGCAAACTCTATATATTTAGGCACACTTCTCAATTCCCTGCTGATATATATTTAGTTTTCCCTTTATACTCTGGCAGAGAACCGACTGATCGTACCTACCCTCTTGAAATGCAACAACTACAAAGACGCATGCCAGCTGCGGTGCAGTTCATTATAATAATGATAATCATTATTGTTGTTCTTTTAATGTTTAAAACTTCATATGATTTGTAATATGAAGGCACCACAGCAACAACAAGGGAGTGGTTGCAGTGGGAATTATTTTTCAAACATTTATTACAGCTCTGTTTTGTTGGCCAATGAACAGCTTTACAGTGGTACTTGTGGGTTCAGTCCTAAGGGCACTTTACTAGCACATGATTTTCTATTTTTGAGCCTGTCCAGGGATTTGTACCAGTAACCTTTCTTTTTTTTTATTTTAGGCAATGAGTTGGCTTTACTAACAGCAGACAGATAATACACTAGGACTCAAACATTAACCAAAGCACTGTAACTTTGCAGTGCTTGTGGCATCACACGCACCGATCAATGTTTCAAAGAATAGCTCATTATCTGTAGGAGATAGCAAATGTGTTGTCTGTTTACTGAAAGAGAGACAAAGCAGCTTATACCTCCACTGTTGTTATCAATCCCACTGAATTAACAGCTGCTCTGTTTAGCACCATGGCATGATAAATATCTTGAATGAAAACACAGATAACTATCATGGAATCACTTTTGTTGTCTCCAGATGAAAACAAGGTAATCTCTTTAATAACATTGCCTCTGGTACCAAATTCATTCCTTTTCTCATGAGAGTCGTCATTATGTCTTGTTAGGCCATTAGACAAATACTTGTTTAGACTTTAATTAGTGCAATAGTATATTGCATTTGGGAACTAGTTATGATGGTTATGAAACTCGCAGATTGAACATAAACCCCAAATAATCACATGAAGTCATGAAGAATAGACTCCTTCTATTCACTCTTACTGGGTAGCCTGCCTATCACATGGCAAAACAGGCTTTTACACTTACACCTATGGGCAATTTGCAGCCTCCAGTTAGCCTCACTCCAATCCGCATGTCTTTAGACTTGAGTACCAAGTTTACTTGTAAATCATAGAGGGCAAAACAGAGAGTGTGTCTGGGCAGGGAAACATCTAAAATTTGCAGGACAATGGGTCCCCAAAACCAGATTTGAGAAACCCTGGTGTAGTCTACACGATTAGCAGGTATATGCTGCATACCCACTAAAAAGGGCCTATGTTTCCATATAAACCACTTTGTGAAAAATTATGCAACGATATGTATCAACAACATTCTTTGACAGAGCTTGCACTCAGGTGACAACTAGCCACAAGCTAAATTGAAAACTGCCTAATAATAACAAGCTGAAAGAGGGGTTGTTGCTGCTTAGAGGACTGGAGGCAGACACCAGACACACTTCAGTCTTTAAGCCTGTGACTTCTAGTTTTCTTCTCATAAACATGAAGAAAGAAAGCAGCAGACTTTGCTTTATGATGTGATAAAAAGTTGCATATTTTTCTCTGAGCAGTTCCCTTTGTTCAGGAACCCTTTTTTTCCTGACATTGTACCAATCAGCATATACCATAATAAACAGGTTATACTGCTGGCGCTCACTTATATTCTGATTCCAAATCTCTTAGAGCTTCAATATAAAGACGGTAACACCAGATAGCTTGGGGTAATCTGTATGAAATATGAGTCATATTCACCCACTGCACCAAATCATCCTAGCAATTTTAAATATAGAACAGATAACTGCTGCTCTGATAGTATTGTGGTGGAAATGATAGACAGTGAAATGAAGCGAAAATGAACAGACGATTAGTTGAACAGGCCTAAATTCCTTCTATAGGTCCAATGAAATGGAGTTATCTGAACCCACTGTCCTCTATAGCTGCCCATGGGATAATAGAGACAACTAAGGTTACATTACTTGATTCAGGAATGGAGATGATTGTGGGAAAATTGCTGTAAGAGTTCACAGCAGATCATGAATAATAGGAGGAAAATTCTTAATGTTACTTTTTTAAAAAAAGGAAAATCAAATAAGCATGCAAGAAAAATCCAAACAGCCCTTTGAAAAAGGTTATGATTCAGGAATGAGTCACTGCTTATATGGACAGGAACCTTTCTTTTCCAACAGAGTGCTGGAACTAGAAAATGAAGAATGACAGTGAAAAAGGCCAAACATTACATGTGACACCGCTCTTCCTACTGGAGAGACATTTTCTGCACCCTTCCAGACAGTCACAGAGCTTAAATGAATGTGATCCTTTCCAGACACTCCCAGTTCCTCTAATGAGCCTGTGCTTAAGGTGTAAATTAGTTACACAGCCTCACTCGTCATCACAGACACTGGAGCAGCAAATCCACTGGGTTGCTCCACTTCCACCAGACATGATGGAGATTCCTTTCATGAACATCATTCATTAATATGCTAATGGAAGTAATTAATTTTTGATAGCAAAGTTAATAGAATTATGACACTTAGCAGGTCATGGCTAAGATGAAAGGAACACTTTTCTCAACAGATTCTTCAACGTTTCCAGTGTAAAAAAACAAAGAAAAACAAAAACAAACAAACAAAAAAAAAAACATCTAATTCTGCTGAAATGTTGCAATAAAAAACCCAAAACTAGATTTCAATTATGATTTCTTGTGCACTTCGGGGTGAAATGGGGTTCTTATTCATGCTTAAATACACTGCGTATAATGTCAAGCATTTACGTTCTTTGTAAAGGTACAATGTGTGAGAATCATGAAAGAATCAGAATGATTATATGAACTTCAAATCATTTCAGGATTTTTCACTTTTTACAGTAAATTAAATTATAATAATTTCACAGTGTGGGCAAGACAATTAGATCACAGGTTCCTCCTAATGGCTGTACTGGCAGCATATGAATCATGATAGGTGTGTGAAAATTGCTGCACATAGATGTATAAATATGCGTGTGAATAGGTGAATGGCAAAACAGTGTAAAGTAAAGCTTTGAGTGGTCATCAAGACATAAAAAGCACTATATAAATAAAATTAAAAATATATATATGTAATGCTGTTTACTTTTGTGAAATGAAAGTAGGTGTGGCTATGGTAGGAAATTCCTCTAAAGTGTTTTTAAGGTGTGAGTTATGCAGTTACAGAGTTTAGATGGGGGGGGGCTTTTTTTTTTTACACACATTGTAGAATTAAGTAAATGAATAAGTATTCCAAGACGTTTTCACCTTTGTGGCACCTTTGCGATCGGCACTGATAGTTGACAGTCAAATATAAGAACCGAGACTGTGTCACAAAGGAATCTGGCGCAAATCTCAGCAGGGACGCGACATAAATCAACTTCAGCACCACGGACAGCTCCGGTGCTGCACGGCATACTAACTGCACGCTGAAACGCAAAGGGAACTGTGTTAATTAGCACCAGGTCTGATGTGCCCGCTGTACAGTCCAGAGGCAGGAGTGCTGATTTATATATATGTATTACTTATTTATTAATTTGATTGATTTTTTTTTTCTGAATAACGTACACACCTCAACCATATTGTGCACTCAAACTAACCTGTACATTGTTTTATCATCATTTAAAAAAAGCTTAAATCACAAGACAACACCAATTAAGTATGTTTTTGCATATACGTAGTTATATTTATTGTTCATACTCACTATTTAGGCATCATGGGGTTTATAAACCAGAATAAGTGAAGGACTTAGATTATACTGTATATCAGATCGCATCCAGGCAAAGGGCCCATCCTTCTCTTTCTCTCTCTCTCTGAGCATATTAATTATTTCTGCAGAGAACTAAGAACCAATAAAAGACAAGAAGGTAACATGTCTTCCAGACAGTTCAAATCCTCACACGCTCTCGGCCGCGGGCTCTCTGATCAGCGCAGCCTGTGAGTGTGTGCGCGCGCGTGCAGCTTTTGCTGTGCTGCTGATCCCTGATCCCTGATGCTTTAATGTGTGCTGTCACAGTCATTATGAAAATGCCAGCATCTATTCTTTGCATGTGGTCCCGCCGCTGCGTGGTAATTGTGAGGAGAGCTGCAGTTTCCAGTCCCACATAATGACTCTTAATCCATGCATAGACATGCTCCACCGGACAAAACCAAAGAGGATTAAAGGCATGGGCTAACTATAATGTGACGCCTGACACTGATAAGGACTTAAATGTTCACGTCCTCTCATGTGACACTTTTTAGTAGAGCAGCACAGCAATTATTGGGGGTATTTAATTAATCCCACTGGCCATGCCTTTGCTATATTGAAAGAACTATATCAGAGTATAAAGTTAATGGCATAAGATTGTCAGTCCTCACCGGTGCTTTTCATTTAAAAAAATGCTTATCATTCTCTCCACGTCGTCAACCACAGTCTTTGGCAGCTATTACAGAGGGCTACTTGTGTCTTAAACATGTGATTAAGTGAGAGAGAGGCGCACACTGAGGGGGAGCTGAGGCGCCTGCTGCCGGACCAACAGCTTCTGTCCACAGAATCCGGCTGCTGCGCTCCTCCACACAGCGATGCGGTGTAGGCGGGTCGAGTGAAGGGAGGAAAAACACGACTCTGGGTAGGAATTCATGACGGGATATTTACCCATCTTCACGGGGTGTGCCTCCATGTCCCCGGTAGCCGCATTCCGACGCGGGTCCCCACCACTCTCTGGCTAAAACAAATGCGCAAAACGCGTCTTTTTAATCTTCTAATCGACAGCCCCTTTGCGCTCCTTGAGACTCTCCTCCTCCTCCTCCCTTTTTCCTTTCCACATCCACCCTCTCTACTCTCTCCTGCTGGATGATTTCATTTTGTAAAGTCATTATCTGCAGAAAGGTCAAAGCTGATTGTAGGATCGTTGAATTCACTGGGATAACGGGAATTTCATCTCCCAGCGCGCCCCGACTGCTTCTCTCAAAGTTTTTTCACTGGTGTAGAACCGTGCAACGGATTTGTCCGGAGCACCGTCACCCCCCCTCCCTCTCCTTGGATCCCCTCAGTGTTTTTGGAGTGTTGTTCTTTATTTTTGTCCTCCGCGGAGTTACAGTTGAAAGCCTCACAAACTGTGACATGAGCTTTTCTGCATTATCGGCAGGTGAGAGGCACAGTGATTCTTCAAGAGAATGGGAAATTCTGAGTTAAACTTTAACTGCAGTTCCAAAACGCGGTAAGTTCTTGTAAATTGTTCATTTCTTAGTTGCATCCAGTTTGGATGTGTCGATATGCATCAGATTTTGTAAACATAAAAAACCTACCTGTGGATGTTTTGTTCATGTTTTATGGAGACCAACATATCAGCTTGAATAGCACTGTGGAAACAAATGCTGTGCTCTGGCGTGTAGTGAAATATTTGTTGTGGCTTCATCATAACTCAAGCAGAAGACACCACACACACAGTGCTCACTGTCGGTTTACATGCCTTGTCAGAATATGTATGAGCACTATCAGACTCATGTCCTCCCTTGCTGGTTTGCTTGCTTGCCTCTGCACCCACACTGTCACCCTGTGTCCGCTTTTTCTACAAACACCTCTAATCTATATTCTTGACGGTGTATAGGAATTCTTGCATGTAAAAGATCAGTTGTGTAGCACTGATGTGTGTGCATGGTCCATGCACCAGCAAGGCAGAAAAACAACATAGTTCTCTTCTCAGACTCGAAAAAGTAACAAAAAATGGTAGAGACCATCTGATTTCATAATTAGACATTTCACCCTCAAGCATCACTCCCATAGCAGGCACATGAGTCAGGGCAGTCCACTGGGATTGTCAGTGGAGGCTCTGATAATGAGCCAAATGCCCTCAAAGAAAACAAATACCATTAAAAATACATTCATACAGGTCCAAGAGAAGCCTGGCGTAGGTGTTATTTGCAATATTTCAGATCTGACATCATATTGAAATAATGTTTTAGAATTCAATACAAAACATTCAGTGACAGCAAGGCTGTTTTGCAATGAGGCTTTATGGTAGAAAAAACAGTGAATCATAGCTATAATTCTCTTTGCCACTTGCTAGTGTTAGGCAGAAGTGCCAGAGCCTCAGACTGTTTATAGGGCCACAACAGGGCCACTGTTCAGCAGTGTCCTCATCTATCCTGGGAGACTAGTGAACCCAACCGTGTCCAGGCCTGAAAGGCACACTGTCTCCTCCTATGAAAAGAGAGATTTCTCTCCTTGTATTGGTCACCTGCCTCACAAAAACATGGTAGTTAGCTGGTCGTTTCATTTCCAGACAAAATTTTTGCCCTATTAGAACGTCAAGCCAGGCTGGATATTTATGTGTAATGTGTTGATCTTAGACAGTGTGCCTGTTGGTCAGGGTGTGAATAAACAGACAGACTGCCTGTGATGGACACAGTTGATTACATTTTTTGCATAATGATTGTGACTGAGCAGGGAGCCATCTATTGGCTTTGAGACCAGCAACAATAACAGGAATCGCATGACAAGTTCTCACTGTTTAATGCCGAGTTGCTGAGCCAACTGGATGAGACATTGTCTGTAGGTGTGAAAAATAGAATAGAGAGAGGAAGAAGGAAACCAAAGCATCACAGCAGTTCTCCTCCCACAGACACTATAAATATGCCACAAGGGAATGAAAAGTCTGTGAAGTAAATACAGTTCCAATGCAAGGTGGTTCTCATCACATAGTTTTGGGACGGGGACGGGGACGGGGACGGGGGGGTGGATTCTAACAAGTTATCATGGGCACTTCTTGTGTGACATGCTGCTGCATTATTGATGACTCGTGCAAAGTTGGGAAAGAAAATAAAGAAGAAAGAAAGAAAGAAAGAAAGAAAGAAAGAAAGAAAGAAAGAAAGAAAGAAAATAGGTCTTCTTTCTACCCACAGCCCATTATTTTATGATAATGAACAAACTGGCTAGAATTTGATTTCAGCCTTAAATGATGGAGAAGACCGGCTGGAGGGAGAGCAGAGTGGAGATGAGAAGATAGTATAAAAATGAAAAGGGAAGAAAACTGTGAAAAGAAGGAGACAAAAGGCTCATTCAGGCTTTTGTGACCGACTAGGGCCATAAAAAAATCTCTCAGATGAAGACCAACTGAAGCATTCAGCTGAACTCTCTCTGAGGCGGCTGGTAATTGAATGTAGAATGTGAACATAGTCTGTCAAATCACACACAATAACAAGCAGCCACCAGGCTGCACTTACTGCTAATTTGCAGTCATTCACATAAAGTAATCTCTGAATTTTGACATTATTTAGAGACTTCCAAGTGACACAGGCAGGCATCAGACACTGACTAAACTGACCAACCACGTAAATTTAATGAAAATTACCCATCTGTAATATTAATGAAACAATTTATATTGCCGGGCATATTAAAAGTTGCCTTCACAGGGATTTTAAAGGTCATATTCAAGTTTTCTTTACTACGTTTAAAGGTGCAGTTTGTGACTTTTGGTAATATTTGTTGTTGTCTGTGTTATTATTCTGCCTCTGTTCGGTCTTCATGAATCGATATTACATCATTTCTATGCTGTATCCACTCTGAAAATGGACTCTGTCAAGCACTACTACATGACAAGGTAGTAGAGGGAGCGTTTGTGTGTATTTGAAGCAGTAGAGTTCACTTCTGAAACTTTCTGTGGCTGTGTCTTTGTTTTCTGTCATACTCTAGAAGGAGCTGTGTGCATGATAGGCTTAATCAGCATAGTGTAAAGTAATCTGACAGTGGATTCATGTAAAAGACATTTGTTTGTATTTAAAAGTTGTGCAGTACAGTTTTCAAGATGGGAGGGTATGGAAATAAATGACAAATGACTGAATAATGTCAGTATTATTCAAAACATCACTGACAATAGTAAAGAAGTTGTGCATGTAATATAAATGAGTGTTCACACTATCTTACTTAAAGTTCTAGACCAGTCAATATGAAGTTAGCACATTAGTTATCTGTCCACAATAGCATTACGTATAAATAGGATAATGTGAGAACAGTTGTGTTTTTAGACAGGCTTGAAAAATAATAGAGAGACATTCAGTGTTAGGGATGTTGAAAGGCAACATAATACAAAAAAAAATGACTTTCCTGAATCATTCCTGAACCGGTTAATAACATTCCATGTTAGCTTTAAAAATAGGTAGGTAGCTTTAGGACATTTTAAACTGGCTTACAAGGCTTTTAGTCTACATATTGTAATTGAGTCTCTATCTTTCAGCAAACTAGGCCTCTGCTTTTTACAAGCTGTGTCACTGTACTTTAGTTCTTTAGGCTATATTATATTATAGACTACATAATTTAAGACAAGAGTAATTTCTGTAATGTCATTTCTTGCCCAACAACAGATCTACATTGTGCTTCTCACATAGCTCAAAACAGAGCTACCGAGCTTTGTTTTCCGACTGATTCACAGCTAACAATCAGAACGAGTATTGTTGACGATATACAGTCCAAGCATTTAACATGAACGTGGATCATTCGGTTGTGTTTGTTTTGACAATTTCAACAAATCTATGAAAAACAATTACAAGACATGTGAAGGGGGTTGCAGTGGAGCTTCAGTTGGATGGTGTGTGTAAATTAAGCTTCGAAACTGATGTTCACTCTGAGCTCCTCTCTGCAGCAGCAGCAGCAGCAGCAGCAGCAGCAGCAGCAGCAGAAGTATGTGTACCTGTGTATGTGTGAAGCCTGCTTTGGTCTGTAACAACAGCTCATTTTTCCACCAACATTCCCAGGAACTTTTATCATCAGGAATTTATTTACTTGGAGAAGAAAATTCTTAGTAATCTGTGTGGTTTGCGTTTCCACTGGACATCAAAGTTCCGGACAATTTATTCAAATCAGGCTGATGATGAACAAGAACCGTATTCATTCTCTCTCTCTCTCTCTCTCTTTCTGTGTGTGTGGCTGTGATGCGATTTCTTTCTCCATCGTCTTCCTAATTTATTTGTTTCTTCACATTGCGCTTGATGTGCATGGGAGAGTATGTGCCATAATTCGCATCCAAATTTAATCACACTCGCATCCTGTACATTTGCAACATGTCCCAAGTCCTTAAATGTTAATGCTAGCTGTTTACATCATTTGCTTTAATGGTCAACACAGCCCAGTAAAAAAAAGATGAAATATATGTCTAAAACAACCATTTTTATGATTGGTAGACTACAATGTTTACCTCTTATGGTTATAATTTAGAGTGGGAGACCACAAAGGCCTTTTTGTTGCCTGCAGGTGATATTCTCCACTCACTGAGTGAATGACAGGAAGTGAACCTCAACAGGTCACTGCAAACAGAAAAAAACTGAATCACAAAAAAAAAAAAAAAAAAAAAAAAAACAGCATTAACTGGTTACCATTATTTAAAAAAAATGTTGTTCTGTTCTGAAAAATGAAAAGTATAAAAGTTTCTGGTTTTGCTTTTGTTCCATGAACCAGTTCAAAGTCTTAGAAAAACGACCAATTCCTCAACAAGTTAATGTTAGCCTTAGCTCAGAGAGTAATACGGCTGCTTTATTATTTGACACAAACCTCACTGTCAACTGTAATGTCCCATTAAACTCATCCAAAAAGCTGGTAATTCAGTAAATCACTGTTTAATTGTTAACATTTACAACAAGGAACTTGATACTGGATATAGTTTATATTGCATTATGTCTGTTTTTACTGAAATATGCATGAGTTGAACAATGAAATTGTGGAAAATAAAGCAAGGAGTTTTAAGAAATGAGCTGAAGCAGCTGAAAACAACAGATAGAGGAAACAGACAGAGAGAGAGCAGCAAAAACAAACAAACAAAAAAAAACAAACAAAACAAAAAAAATGTGATTCATAACCATTTCGCTCTCTGCATGTTCTTGGTCACTTAGTGATATACAGCCATATAAAAATGTGCAAGTGAGAAGTTTACAATCGAGGAAGAAATCATTAAAATTACTTTACCCCCTGCTCATTTTCAATTTGGGGATTTAATGCAGCTTAAAATTGATGAAAATGAAAAGAAAAATTAAAATAAATTGTCAGCTTTGGCTCGCCAAAGTGAAAAAAAAACCACAGAATAACTAAATGAACAGACCTAAATATTTCATGTTCTTTTACTGTCACGGCCATCACCCAAACACATATACACACAATGGGGAGTTTATTTGTTATATTAAAATATAAAAATGATTCTATTGACAGCCAGCTCACAGAAATTAATATGTGTTGTGTACACATGAATCAAATCAATATCTTGGGAAGATTTTGTTCTTCTTTGTATCATGTGATTATATTTTATTTATATTTTGTCTACAGTGACTAGGCTTATTGAAATCCATCTTCCATAATGAAATGTCACCATAATAAAAGAAGGCTGTTTGCTGTGTTTGTTATCAGCTTATTGCTCCTGTCAGCCAAATTTCCATCTTTCTTTTGTGAGGTGAAGGATTTGTTGGCCTAATCTGTTTCCACACTTACCTAGAACGCCTTAATGACATGTATTCTCTTATTTTTGTAACAGTAGTAGAAAGATTAAACTGGACAAAGATTCTGAAGCGAGGTATGGTCCTGCAGCTTGAATAGAACAACACACGGTAGATTCCACTATAAACTCTAACTGTTCATTTGTTTTGATCAGCTGCTTTCATCTCAAAAGTAGAAAACTAAAATTTTGGACTAGTTGTGTTTTTGTTAAACAGTAGCAACTGTAAAACCAGAAAACATTTTTTTAGCTTATAACTTGAAATATTTGCTTATGCTCAACCCTGGTCATTTTTACATGGATCCTTAGACATTAGAAGCTCACAATCAGTTTAATATTTCTATAACTTCCATAATTTTTCCATAACATTACTTTTGGGTGGTATGAAGACAGTTTTCATTGGGAACCTACAGCAGATAGAGTCAGTTTTGTTTTGGGGCATCAGTGACATGGACATGTTTGGATTCCACATTGATTCCAATGTGTCCGCAATTGAGTATGACTGCAAGAGATAAATTATGGAATTATACAATTACATTTACTTAAGTACTAAGAACAAAGTAATTAGTGCTTATTATTATTCAAGAAACCAATATAGCACATGGAGCCTAAAATATTTCTTTGTTGCTTTAAAATATTGGGATGCAACAATAAAACTCTATGTACAATGATACCACGGAAGTATATGCTACAATATTTAATAAAATTTCATGTTAGTAATCTAGCACATACTGTAGCCGCTCGGTAAGGCTTGAGGCTTTGTGTAGCTTAAGCTTTTGTATCTTTGTAGAGAGCTGGTAAGGTGATTGACTAAACTACAGTATGTCCGTGGTGTGGTTTTATACTGGTATTCCAGCATGTTTACTAACCTTCTGAATCTTTCATTGTCTCCAGAAAACAGCTTTAAGACTCTGGCTATATATTTACCAATACATCTTGTGATCTCTTGAACTTCTCACTGTTATGGGGAAGTGGAGTTGTAAATACTGCCTTTGGAGTTTTTTGGCCAAGCTGAATCTTTTTTTTTTTTTTTTTTTTCCTCCTCACATCTTCTCAATTTGAGTGAGGATTTGCCAGAATTATATAATGTATTATTTCTGGTATTCTTTGACCTGTAGGTCGTTCCATTCTGGCAGTGGCTTTTTATGTCACCTTTTCCTAACTTTTATAATTTCTTAAAACTGAAATGCTTCCACATATCAGATCTAAAAGCAGCTAGAGTGTTCACAGTTTCAAAATCTCTGTCTCTATAGACCTATAGAGGCAGCAAGTGGAGTGCAAAGGATGATGGGCACACACTGGGAAGATTGTCTCTGTGTTTCTCTTTTTCCTCAACTTTTATTATGGAAATGACAATAGGTTACATCCCTATTAATAACATTTTGGTTATTGTGCATCCACTATTGAAAAACAAGTGTTTTAAGGAAAATTAAATACAACAGTGGTGTCTGAGTGGGTCCAATCAATGAGGAAGTGAAGCCAAAAAAGTAAAACAAACTAACAATAAAAACAGGAATAAGAAAGCTGCATTAAGCAGTGTGACTAGTTAGATTGCAACACAGACAGCATGACTGTAGCAGCAGCAGCAGCAGCAGCAGCTCATGTAAATAACAAATGTAAATAAGGTTCCATTCTTGTGTGACTTCACTAAAACTAATTTACATACAAAGAGGATGATAAGCGATTATGAATACTGCAGCTGAAATGCAGACTGTCACACTTTAAGTCACACTAGCAAACATTATTTTTAAAAAAAAGTTAATATGTACGGCATTATAGTCCGTAGTGTCCACTCCCTTAATATGAATGTGCACTTGAAGGCCACGGTGCTGCAGTTGAAGAATTTGTTTTACACTAATAATGGAACATTTTTGGCTTTGGAACCATCTATTTGTAAATTACATTCATAAAAACTTGAAGTAGATAAATACAGTGATGAATCCACAAAACAACATTTACACAATAGTTTGATCTTCCACACAGTAAAACCACGTGTTGCGTTTCATATACTCTTTATGTTTTTTTTTTTTTTTCTTCATGTAGTACATGAAAGGTGTGTGGATTTTACATGCAAGTCCTGATGTTGTGTGGTAGCACTTTTTTGGTCTTTGATGTCTTTTTTTCACAGAACACCATGGGAGCTCATCCTTTGTGTTTGTTTGTAAGACAGCCAGATGAGTGCAACTGGCACCCATATTATAATTTCACAAAGGCTGTGTTTTACCTCTGGCGCTGTTATGAGACATATTGTTGACAGTTGTAGGAGGGAAGATAACTGGGTTAATTAGGGCCAAAAACCTCATTAGTCAGCGTGGAAGGGAAGATGTAGAGTTTATCAGTTCCTGTTTTTCCTACTTTGAGGATGGTTTTGGGGTTGGCTTGCAGACAAGTTACAAAGTGGATCCTGTTGAAAAAATTCTAATGGAATGTTTTAGTCAAATCGACTCGTGCAATGCTTCCACCTTCCTCTATCTGTCTTTTTCGCCCCTCCTATCATTTCTCTTCAGATGTGCTCGGTGTCAGATATCACAAAACAGGACATATTCAAATCTGCATACATGCTGCAACAACAAAGACGATGTGAGCGTTTCAGTCACAGGTATGGCCAACATGGCAAACAACCCACAATCAAACCTAAAGTATATTGACACACAAACTGACATTTTTGGTATTTTATCATGAGAGAACATATGTTTATGAGTCGAATGCTCTGTTTTTTTTCCTTGTCTCCAATGAAAATGCCTACTGAAATTCAGAAGAAGACGAGGCCCGGGAGTTCATCTCATCAAGCTCACTGTAACCTTTAAAGCCAGAGCAACAGCTGAATTCCAGTGCTGCTGTCAGTAGCTGGGTTTATACCTCTGAATGCAATGTAATTTAATCTGTTACACAGTTACAATAAGTGATGCAGTAAAGCCTCAAAGGCAAGCTCGACAATGTTAAAAAAGAGGTCAGTTTAGAACAAACTGGTAGGAAAGGCAGACCAATGAGGCTGTGTCCAACTTTCAATCAATTGTGATATTAATTCAAAGTGGCACCACTGCCAGTGTTGCTCATTGTAGCTCAAGAAGTACGTGAATCAATCACATAACTTGAAAACAAGTGCTCAATAATTTTTGGAATTTGAGGAATCATACCCTCTACAACACTGGCTCAATAAATTATCTAAAGTGGCACAGAGAGAAAAACTGTTAGGACAAATACCACATGGGCACATGACCTCAGCAAGCTGGTCCTCAGTTTGACTCCCAGCCAGCCTGATAGTTTAGTGCAGGTCACTGGTATATGACCTTCTCCTTTTTTGAATGCTCCCTTCTTGATCATTTAGAGAAGAAGTGTGAAAACAAAGAGAGCTGTCATTTTACAGAGCAGCTCCACATCCTGTGCAGTCAGGACAAGCCAGACTCACACTGTACATGTCATACCTTAATGTAACTACCAGTAGTGCTTGTGATGAAAAGTGCCTTTGACTCAATGTCTCATCCCTTTATTGATGTTTCTAACACAATGCCTTGGGGCAGAACAGTTTCAGCTTTGAGTAAGATATGAGCATGTTTTCCTCTTCGCTTTTCTAGTCTTGATGACCACTCAAAGCTGCTTTACAATACAGTTTTTGCAATTTACCCATTCATACACATTCATGTAGCACATCAGTGTGCAGCACATTTTCTATCACACATCTTTCATCCCCATTCCCGAGTTGCCACAGGCACAGGCATCAGGCATCAGCAATGTGGAATTAAGGATCTTGCCCAAGAGAACATTGGCATGTATACTTGGAGAGCCAGGAATCAAACCCACAACCCTACAGCTAAAAGGCAACTTCACTGTAACTGTCACCCCAAAGTGTGGGCCAGAGGCCACTGGTATTGCATGTCAGCTACAGAAAGAAATATAAAATTAGTCACTTTGGAAAACACAGTTCCATTGTTCTGTGTTGGAAAACGTTAAAATATGTTGTTTTAAACACAAAGTAAGGGACCTCAAAACTCTGAAGTTTGTGAAGCTCTAGATACTAACCACTAAATAATTGATTAGTTCTGTAAGACATCATGTCAGCACAGTTTGATTGTAAAAGCAGGAAGCAGCAAGGCCTTAATGTACCTTAATGTAGGCGAGTAGACAGTAAGGATGTGGTGGTGGATGAGTGTGTATCAATCAGATTTATCTGATGAGAATACCTAAGTGATTTCTACACTGATAAAAATAAAGATGTGATAGTAGGTGATAGTATGCAAAAGCCCAGTTGTTTTACCCAAGCTGAGAAATAAATGTAAGACGAATTTAATGATGAAGATGCAACTTGTGCGAGTCCCACACTCATCCTTTTTATGCGGTTCTACTTTGTTGACTTTGCTCATAGTTTGTCCTTAGTGAAAATGTGTCAGAATAAGCTCATTTCATTTGGTAAGTGTAAAATAAATTCTGTAAACAAAAGTGAACAGCAGTGGGTACACACAGCTCTCTTTCCTCAGCCATCTGCTGCATTTTGGTTAAGCAATGATATGATATTAGTATTAAACTTATGCATATTGTGGGAGTCATCACAGGCGAATCATTAAGTGTTTTTGCAGCTGAAGTACTTGATATGGACTGGTGCTTACTGAATGTAGCTTGTCATTATGACGGCAGTGGGTGGAGAAGGGAAAGATGCTGATTTCCATCCACTGTTGGCTGCTTTATTCAAATAACCATTTTTAACACCCACAACTGCAACGTCTGTTTCTTTATAGAACTGGCAAAACAAACAAACAAACAAACAAATAAACCTCTTCCAAATTGACATTTCCTCTGTGCAGAAACAAGCAAGACCTTGACGTAGGTGCGGTTAAAAAAAAAAGTCCATTATACTGTATGTGATTTCTCTCTTCAGCAAAACTGTTTTCTTATGGAATGAAAGAAAAAATGTGTCATGTGACATGCCTGAAGTGGTTGTGCATGCTGACTTTTCAATTCCACCAGAAAGCTTTTTCTGAACCTTCAGGCGCCCCCCCCCCCCCCCCCCCCCTTTTTTTTTTTTTTTTTTTTTTTTTTTAACGGGGGAAAGCTCTGATGGGAATTCATACCACTTTTAATTTAACTTGAATTTATGATTACCATGGTGCTTTGGAGAGTATGTCTGGAAATATTTTCATAATCTGCAATGAGATTCCACAGTCACTTGATAGCTGAATTCAAAACAAGTAATTGGTAAAGGGCTGTAGTGGCTCAATGATGCCACAACTGTACTTTAGCCGATATTATTCTTAGCATTTGCCTGTTCAGGGAATGCTTACCTTTATTATATTTGTTTGTGGGGAAATCTGTTCCCCCTTCATTTGCACTTCTCTCACAATTCCATTGAGAGAACCTTGCAGGAACAAACTGAGCTTTCATTTTTTACAGAAGTCCCAAACAGCCTCAGGCCATTGCTGGCCCATGTTGTGCAAAATTACATTTGAATGGATCCACTGAAGCCCCAGTGCTTGACTACTGCTCAAATAGAAAATTCCTTCCTGTCCGATCACACAACACATGATCTGTTGTCTAGATTATGGGGGAGTAGTGCCTTTAGGAGGGTGATTTTCAACACTGTTTTATGAAAATCAGTGTTTGCATAAGGATGGGAAATGTAACAGAATGCCCTTGTAACACGAGAATGGCATGTATCTGATATTATCCAGGCAGCTGACAACAAAGGCTTACGGTGTGGCTTTGTTTGGGCGATAATGTGATTACAAGGCTGGCAGAGACAGAAAGCAATGGATGTTTACAGAAAAGACTGTCACAGAAAGTGTGTCAAAAACACTCACACACACACACACGCATACGGACAAGCGGGGTATTTCAGTATGCAGAGGAGGAGACGGTGGGTTGAGAGACAAAAAGCCAGCAGAGCATGAGAGGTATAGGGAAAGAAAGCAGGTGAGCAACAGGATACAGAGAGAGAAAGAAAGAAAGAAAGAAAGAAAGAAAGAAAGAAAGAAAGAAAGAAAGGAAAGTGTTCTCCTGCATCAGCTTTTGGATAGCTGCCTGTGGGATGATAGGATTAAGAAGTCTTTGCATATGACCTCTGTGCTGTATTCTGATATTAGTGTGCCTCACACTCCCCTCTAAGCAAGGTCACTCTATACACCGCACCCACGATGTAAAGCAAGTCAGTGTCTCACCTCCGATGTTTAGTCTATGAGTGTTACCTGAGGTTCGCGCTGGATTCTAATCATGTACTTGGAGCTGTTTATAAGGCCAGTGCTGTTGCAGCATAGACACACTGTCATTCAGAAGAAAAGGTTCTCAGAGCTGCTTCTATATAACAGTCCCACCCCCCCTTCCCAAAGACCTCAGTCATAACTCAGGATTTTGTGAATCACACACAAAGTGGTGTCTGCGTGTGGCCCTTCATGCTGCAGAAGGAAAAGCAAGTGAGGAGGAGAAGAGCAGCGTTTAAACTCCAGCACAAACAGGGGAGTACGGCAGAAGATAAGAGCAAAGCTGGGAAGACAGAGGTCTCTCTGTCTCAGTGCGAATAAACTATTCAACAGTGCTGCAACGAGAGTAGATATTGCCTGAGGAACTGCTTGCAGTTTAACAGCATCAACAGCAAAAATAAGATTAAGGAGCGCTGACAAGGGACTGAGTGGTTTGCTTAGTTTCATTGTTGGGTAATTTAATTCCTGTCCCTAAATTTACTATCTGTTGCATCGCTGTGTAGGATTATATCACATTTATGCCTGCTTCAAGCTAAACAATTCATTAGATCAGATTCGAATCTAAATTTTGTGTGAATATCAAAACCCCTGAATTGAGATAAGACATTGTAAATGAGTCAGACTTCAGGCACAATGTGATCATTTTGCTGATTATAATTTTAATCAGCCCAGGTTGAACTCAATATGTCAAACAGTACATTGGGGGGGGAGGACTAATAAAACCAGACTTTTCTAAATCTTTTCAAAAAAGTCAGACTAACACACACAGATAATCCATTTGGGAATTAAATTACTATTGCATGTGTGTCTCAAAATGGCTTTGTCACTCTGCACATTTGGTCTCAGACTTTGACCCAGAAATAATGAAAGAAACTGGTACACCAAGAAGAAGACACAGTAAGAAGAAATGTTGGAAAATCCAAAGCAGTGATGGGGACAATGAAGTTATGCTCTATCAACGTAAAGAAAAAAACAGCACTTGACTTGGCACCAACTAGCCACTATCTAAGTTTGTTTCAGTCTGTGATGTACTATGTCAAAACACTGGCACTAATGCCAGTGTTCAATACTGGGACTAGGAGAGCAGTCCAATTAAGTTAAGCTACATCATGGAAATGTACAAACTCTCTGGGCCTGTTGGTGCTCCTGGTATTAAAAAAAAAAAATATATATATATATAGCATTTTTATTTTTAAAGACTTCATTGATTGGCCTTCTAAAGAAGATTCCACTTTATAATAAAAACATGCTTAAAACGTACTGCAAGCAAGTAAATGGTAAAGCAATGTGCTGCTGTCAGTGAAACTAGATCACGTTTCATTGCAGAGCAACAGCCCAGCAAAGATCACCTCATTCTAATAAAGCTCTGTCTCCCAGCTGTCTCTGCAGTCTCTGTTTCCCACATTTTCCTTAGTTACGATCTCATTCAGATCAGGCTCTTCCCTTTGTTACTCAGGCTGTATCATTGTCAAAATAAAAGCACCACAAGAGTTCCTGGTGTATATACATTTCTGTCTTGGCACACAAAAAATAAATTGCGTAGGTGTTACAGTGTCATAATTCTAATCATGGTCGTCCAGTGAAGACTGCTGAAAATGTGCTGCTGCTTTCTGAATATGTGTGTTCTTTTAGGTTTAGAGTCTGTTTCCAGTAATTAGGATTTGAGGGTTTATTTCCCCTTGACTGCTCTGAAATGTGACTTGAGTCTTCTTAAGACTCAGTTAAAATGTTTATGTCTATGTGAAAACATTAAATGGCCTTAAAAAAGCAAAACCTTTTGAAATGTCCTTGACCTTTGACCAGGATTTGCCATGATCTAAAAAAAAAAATCTCCCCTGACAGACTTGAGACCATCTCAGACACAGCCAAAAGGACACGAGAACAGGTTTTGTGGATTTATAAAAAATATTTGGATCCATACCGACTTAGACAGGCCAAGGTATCATATGATATCATAACTTGTCTCTGTCTCTCATCTCTTGTTGTTTCCTCTCTCTTTTATTTTTTTCCTCTCTCTCTCTCCACTGTTGCCTACTGCTTGCTCATTGTGTGAACTGTTGGGCTTCTTCTTTCTTTGCCTCTAATAATATTTGGTTACGCTTGTTTGGTCTGTTAAGCACTCTGTAACATTTGTTAAGAAAAGTGCTATACAAATAAAATGTATTATTATTATTATTATTATTGAAAGTATTAAATAAAGGTCCATGCTTAATCAATCATTATATCTGTCTCTCTGGATAAATGAACAGCGGTGAACAGCAAATTCTAAACAGAAGATGTGATTCAGTAGAGGCATATGCCAGATCTTTAAGATCTTTAACGTTTAAAAAAAAGCACAATGAAAGGCAAGGCAAGTTTATTTATATAGCACATTTCAACATCAAGGCATTTCAAAGTGCTTTACAATAAAGACAGAGGAAGTGAAAGCATCAATGGATCAGTACAGGAATTGTAAATGGTGCAATGAAATGGATAAGGGACCTTGTGGTATTTCCTGGGATTATGTTACATATATATACAGTGCATGTATGGATATTCAACATGCTATATTACACTCCGTCATTGTTATATAAAGTGGGGTTTAGGGAAGACAGTTAAATGTGTTGCTGAGGAAGGAACGCATACTCATCAACAATAGGACTGCATTAAAATTAAAGATCTCTGCAAAGAAATAAGGCAAGCAATAAAACTATAATACAGTCATGTGAACTGGAAGATTTGAATGGCTGTAGCTGAAGAACATGCAGCATTTTAATTATTTTATTTTATTTATTTATTTTTCATTTTTTATGGTTGCTTTAAAATTTACCGGTTCCATACATGCATACTCAATCTCACATCCCATTCCAGTAGCAGCAATTTTCTTTAGAAGTTCACCCTTTTTTGTATGTCTTTGTATTTTGTGGGTGATGGGTTGTACATGCGTTGGCTTTAGTAGAACTCCTTGCATAACCTCAAGCAAGTTTCCATGGTTACCCTTGTGTCTGTGAAGGCTCTCAGTCATCCAGGTCATGGTCATCTTTCTTTAGTTAAGTTGAAGAGGTTTCACCCATGATCCAAGAGTCTCTCATCCAGTTTCCTTCAGCTAACTACTGAAGATGACATGGTTTATCTTTTTTTTTTCTTATCTCTTTCAACAAAAACAAAAATAAGCATGCCACCAACTTGAATGGGAAGTGCTGTGCATGCATAGTTGGCACTTATAGGCTTAAATTGGAAGGATGCGCACATTTGTCCATGTAGCTGTATGGACCACCCTGGAAATGGGCGGATGACAACATTTAAATTGCACAAACCCTAGTAGACATCTGTGGTAATATTGTAAAATGACACTTTCAAAAGAAACAATGAAATGTTTTAGGTTTCACTTGCTATAGTGGATTCCTTGCTCTTATATTGTCTATAAATTATTTTTAAAAACACTCCCCCCCCACCACACACACACAGAGAGAGAGAGAGTCATATGGCTGGAGTTCACTTGACAGCTTGTCATTTAGACACTGTAATGGGACTCAAACCTCCTACAGCAAACACACATTCTTATATGCTTAGCAAGGACACTCTTAGACATAATGCATTTCCTAACTCCTTACCCTTACGTAAACCATCACAACTAAAATCCTAACAATAACCCTTAAAAGAAGCTTTAAACTAAATCCACCCTAAGAGCATGTCTTAACCCGTAAGCAGCCCTTTTTAAAGTGTGACAGAGTGTGAGGACCAGCCAAGTTATCCTCATCTTTGCAAATGTCCCCAATTCCAGTGGGTTTTTTTTTTTTTTTTGGGGTCCTCAAAAGAACACACACTCGTGCACACAAAGCAAAGGATGTGGCGCTGTGGTGAAGATGAGTGACAGGGCTCGAGATGGTTATGAAGACAAATGTGAGTCCTGGACAACAGTGGGAACAGCAGGTACTCTGATAACGCACAGCAGCAAGGACTGTTTATATTATCAACTAGTCTCTGTATTTTCTTTTGCATGTTACCTCCTTGATTTGTGTGTAGGTACAAAACGTTATAGATCTGAGGCAGTCGCATCCAAACATTGAATGATACAAGTAAAAATTTAAAAACAGTAGCTGAGCCAATTATTCACTGAGTTAAGGGTGCACATTCACAATTAAAAACATATCCATCTGAGAAGCTCTTGTCCTGTTTCACTTTAATACCAGAGTATCTCTGTGAATCCAAAAAAGTGAGGCTGCAACATTTCCAGCTAAGCCCACAGAGACGTAACTCCTGTGAGGAATATGTAACAAAAAATGTCAAGGAAAACTATGAAAAGTAACAAAAGTGAAAGACTGCCTTAAAAGATGAGCTGAATTATTTTTATTTCAGAGAAATCCTCATATCTGTTTGTTGCATTGTTCCAAGCTAATACCTGAATAAATGGAATAATTCACAATGACATAAAACAGAAACACAGCAAATCGTCACATCAAAGAAGCTGTTTGTTTTACTTAGTTTTTAAATACACTATCAATTCATAAATATTCATTATTTCACAGCATTCATGTGCATAAAAATCCCTTCAAATAGCTGAAAGTTCAAGATATCTTTCTGTTGTTACAGCTCCACTGTGCAACAGTTTGGCAGAGATTGAATAACATTATATTGAATTAGATTGGATTAGATTAGATTTTTCACCACCAAACAAGACATACTAAACATACAAAAATCCAAACAATTTAAGCACACAATTTAAAAAAAGCAATAGAAACATGATCTGCACAAATGAATCAAAGTATCAACTAAAAATGTTCATTAAAAAAATGACTGGCTGGGGGGCACCTAAAACCGAACACTTGAGCATCACGTTTTTCAGCATTTAAGGATATTATTTGGGGGAAAGCCTTCAAAAAGCAAACAAACAACCAAACACAAACAAAGAAGAACACCATCCTTCCTGGTTTGTGTAGGCCACTGTACTTCCCTGATGCAAAAGAGAAAGGCAGCGCTTAATGGAGGAGTCCTCTATTTGTTAAAGTCTCTACTCTCACCAGTAGATGTCACTAATCATTACACACTGGTCCTTTAAATTTAGGTTTCTTTAATCTATTTTTTTTTCTGTAAGTTAGTATTTGGGATTGACTGCCACCATAAATATCCCTGCATCCTTAGCTGTGCTATGTGTTCTTTAGGTGTTCGGGGGGCATTCAGGTGATGCAGGTCCCCTGGTCTTCCCAGTGGAGGAGCCAGCTAATGACGAGTGGCTTTGGCTGCTGAACGCCCCTCACCACCACCACGAGCAGCAGCAGCACCACCAGCACCACCCACATCCCTCCCTCCATCTCTGATGGCTCTATGGGGAGTCATCAGCCTCAGCCTCCACTGCTGGGTGTGTTTACAGTCTGTGTTAACAGCAGCAGCAACAGTAACAACAACATCCAGCCTCCCCAATGACAAGCCTGGGGGCCCCCTGGACTGGCTCCTCTCTGATAAGGGGCCCTTCCATCACTCCCAGGAGTACATTGACTTTGTGGACAAGAACCGGCTAGGCTTCTCCACCAGATACAAGATATATAGGTAAGTCATTACTACAAGTTCCATATAGTTTTCTGCTGTCTTATGATTGCTTCGATTCAGAGGGTGGTCCTGGCAACATATGTCACAAAAATAATTATCCACTATAGATTCATCAGCATTACTTTCTTTGTGGGATCCATATGCTGCTTTAGAGGTGGGAGGAACAGGCACATACGAAGAGGTTTTCGAGGATGTATTTGAAGATTAAGCATCACCTGTTAATGAAGGAAGCGAGGAAGACTGTGTGCTTTCATTAAAACTGCATATGCTGGATACATACTTTCTAATAGTAAGAGAGAGAAAAAATTAGGGACTCAATTTAGAGCCTTTTTCTTGATTAATGCAACCATGAATTTCAGCAACTCCAAGGCCACACAAAAATTGTACAAATCCTCACCTGACCCTTATTAAAGTGCTTGAGTGAGAATTATATTGCTCGTGATGAAATGTACTGCAGTTAAATCAGGTGAAGTTGAATTAAATGATAGAGATGAGGAAAGAAGGGTGGTGAACTCTATTCTCCCTTGGCTGAATTCACTTGCAAGTGAACATCCATTGTGATGTGTCGGTTCAACAGGACAAGGTCACTCAGAGGACATTTCTCTCAAACAAACAGTTTTAACAGCTGCGTTTTTTTATTATTATTATTATTTTTTTATTATAAGTGCATTTTTGTGTTTATTGCAACATCAAAATGATGTGAGGGAAAAAAAATTCAACAGAACTTTATATCTCATAATAGTTCACACTGTGGAGAATATGCTGTGTGGGCAACCATAGTCATGGCTGCTTGGTAGGCAGGCTACATTTCTTGTCCTATGTCACGCAGAAAGATTCTCACAGCCACTGCTCACAGCATGTTTGGCACATGTCTCTACCGAATCGCATGCAGCTTTAAATGCAGACATGTTGCTATCAGTTGACCATATGTCACATTCAAACACTCAGGAAGTCACCTGATCAGATCAACTCAAAGATATTGATTAGAATTGGAATTAAAATCGATGACTTCTTGTGACAGAGACACAGCCTGAGCTATCGGCATACGGCCGTATTAGTGGAGATGGTGTCATGAATCATATCCATCTTCGTTGAGAAGGATGTTGTCCAGGCTTCTGGAAATAGACAGACAGGGTTCCTGACATCTATGGATCGGTGCAAGGATGCTTTATGGCTTTAGTGATTGGTTGCTGTGTTAGAGGTCTTTAATATTTCCTTCTCTGGCAAAAGACAGTGGTCCACTGGAGCTGAGCTGCACGAGAGGCAAGATTAATAGTCTTATCATGTGGCCAAGTGATTAGTGAGCTCTTAGTACTTATTACTCTGCATTATCACAGAATCCCCTGAGAGGCTTCTGTCAGCTGCTGGGCTATGTTTGAGGCCCACTAGATTACTACAATGCGGCATTGATTAATAGTGATGATATTAAAAGGAAAAACTAGCCTAAAAAGTAAATAGCCAGTGCATCTTCCTAAATTGAATTCACTTGGATTCAGTCCCATTTGATTTTAAAAGGGAATCTGACAAAGACAAGAGGGATGCAGCTGCAGTGTAGCTTCTGCTTTTTGCTGTTTTCCTGTTTTGGCAAATAATAGCTCTCTGTCACTGTTGGCAATGGCAGGGTGAAATGTGGTGATCATTTTTGGGGAACTCACACCTGGAGCTAGCTCATAACAAATTCAGCGGGGTTGTTTTATTGCAATATTGCAATATTCTCTCCAGGGGACCAAACATCCTGCTGTGTGTTACACTATAACAGATGTCCTTGAAGTTCCTCATCAAGCCCTAACGCTTGTGCTAACAAGAAAAGGAAATGATGCTGCATGGCAGTAATTCCCATGATTTGTATAAACAAGTGTATTTACTTGCCACTCCTGGTTGACAATACATTGGTGCGGCTCAAACAGAGGCTCATGTTTGCACAGAACAAAATAGAAATGAATTACAGTTCAAATATGAGAGATTTTTTAGTATAACAAAACATGCCAAACTTGTGTTTAGTTGCAATACAATGGGCAATTATACAAATAAAATATAGGGTTTTAAATGTTCTTGACAATATAAACAAAAGTATTGAATGGAGTGAATGGAATATAAACTTGAAGTTGAAAGTATATGGCTGGGCATAATGGTTTCAAGTCATTCAATCCCTCTAATTATCATGGTAAAATGTCAGAGGTCGGTTTTGTGAAAGTTGAATTTACCAGTGACCTTTGATTTAAAACTGGACAGAAAACACAAACACTTTGTTCACATTCACAGCAAATATGTGTTGTGTCAACAAATGTGTTTGCACAGTGCACAAACATAATATTGGTACACTGTATGTTGAATCTTTGTTAATAATGATATTGAACTCTGGTGGCTGAACTCATCAAACCCTCAGAGGCAAAACAACCCAAAACCATTTTGGCAGGAAGCTGAACTGTTCATATCCATAGACATATACTGTATAACGTACAGCATACAGTGTATACCACCAGGCAATACGTCAGATGCCTCATCTCTTTGCACGGCTGTGGTTATAAAAAGTGAAGATGGTGGATAGCTGTTGTGCCCAGGGACACCAGAACAGTCAGTGACCAGAAAAGGGGAGAGCATTTTAGTGGCTCACCAAAGAGTTGTGTGAAGAGAGCTTAGAATATGTAGTGATGGGAACCCACAAAGAAAGGTGAAGATATCTGGTTACTGTAAATCAGAGATAATGTTGACTCTGTTACTGCTGTTTCCATACTCCATACTGAAAAACACAGTGGGGGCATTTTAAGGATCACATCTAGTCTCAGGTTTGGTGAGATATTGCTTAATCTGCATGGATTTAAACTTTGCGGTGAACTCTGGCGGCTTGAAATCGGCAATGGTGCCATTAATTTTTGTGGAATCTTTTCCTGCCACCATGGCAGTCTAAACAAACTGAGACAAGAAATGTCCAGAGGTCTATAGACAAAAATATATTGCACTATATTGCAATTGAATTACTGCTCAGCCCTATTTTGACTAAACTAAAATTACTGCTCACTGGTCAGTTTTTAAATATAATTGGCAGTTATGAGGAAATATGGTATTTAATAGCAAGATTAAGATGAAATATATCTTTGAGAAGAGATATTAAATGATCACTATTCTAGTTAAGGTCAAAATGAAACTTAAAGTAAAGAAGAAAAAAAACAGGTCATGAATGAATTGAAAAAAGGCAACTCTGCTGAAACTGCTGTTAACATGGTAAATGATTTAAATAAATGGCATCCTTTAAAAATACCAAAAGAAACAAAAAAAAAGGAAAGAAAATGAAAATAAAGGTTTCTGGTGCTTTTAGAGGTGTTAACTATAATACAGATAATGTCAGTGTGCTGGTCAGCTTCACTGTGCCTCAACAAATAGTGAGTTAAAATAATGGGACTTTTATAATTACCTGCAATTAACTTATTCTACATATGGAAGCATGGAGGGTGTACTCACCCTTTGAGTCTAACTGGATTAAAAAAAGCAGCTCACTGTTTGATCTGAGAGCCACTTCAAACACAATGAACAACAGCAGATTTTCCAAACCACGGGGGAGACTGCAGGTGTTCTGAAGAGTGTTGAGGTGAGTGTTTTAGAGCACGCTCCCTCAGTGCTGCATCTCAACATCCCACTGTTAGATTCTCACTGATGTTCTCTCTTTTTCTTTCCTCTCCTGAAAGTCAATCCCAAGGTTTCAGCAACTCCAAGAGGTTTCTTGTGGTAAATAGGCTGATGAAACTAAAGTATTTTTTGTTGTTGCTGTTGCAAGATTATTTTTTAAAGACGTATCTCTTTGCAATTCCTTATTTTTAAAACTAATAATAGATACATTAGATATTGTACATTGAGCCAGGCCAATTAATTAGTTTTTTTTTTCTTTAATGCTGACTTGTATTCAATTTGTTCACACTGCAGGCAACACTCTAGTTGAGCTGCCTCACAAAAGTTTGATTCAATAAACCTCATAAGTGTGAAAAGAGCTGATAAATCCACACAGGAGAGCCTCATTATTGTTTCCCTTCCTACGTTTTTAGCCATAGTCAGTAACTCACTCCATGGTGTAGAATCAATTATCTAAATAACATTTGAATAGATACAGACATAAAATTGTACACACAAATTCATTGGTTGGGAGTGGGGAATGGTGTGTGAGAAGGGCGGAAAGTAAAAATTTGTGGACCCACTTTTTAAGGATAAACAAAGATAAGATGTTTAACTCACTAATAATATGTAATATTTATTATTTATTTACCCTGTTAATATATATTTTAAAAATGTTTTTAAAGTCAGTGAAAGTGACTCTTCTTCATGTGGGTCTGGTTGGGCAGCACAACAGATATTGTGATTTGGCTGATGATAGGCTGCCATCTTAAAAAGCGAGCACCCATGTAAAAATTTTGGGAAAAACTGCCCAAGAGAATAAATCTTACTGACTTTAAAAACACTTGCCAACGTCCCACTCTCTCTGAAGTTGGCTCATTTGTATATTCCAGAGCTAGTGAGCCACTCACATCAATAACTCAGTCCGCGGCCGCCGAGCAGATCCAACACCTGTAACACGGACAAATACTTCTTGAGTTTTGTGTTTGTTGTAAATGATAATTTTTGACAGTCCACTTTGGGTTGAGAGGAACATCACTTGTGCAGAATACAGGGCAGAGGTGATTGAAAGTGACAATATTATTTTCTGCTCCGGTCCTCCACATGTGCAGTCCAGATCTCTGCTAAATCCTAATAAATGCTCAATGACAGGAGAAGATGAATTACCAGAATTGCTTCTCTGAGTTACGTTTCAGCCAGCTCAGCAATGATGTAGTAATGAATTCACACCACGTTGCTCCTACACTCAATTCCCCGCCTTCCTTACTGATTGAATTTGAAAGGACTTTTAACAAGTCTTCTGAAGAAAATGAAAGAGAAATCTTGTGTGTGTATATGTGTGTGTCTGTCTCGAAGAGCATATTCATTGCTTCCAATGCAAACACAATCTGAGCCTTCCGCCTCAGCCACCTGTCTGCTCTGAACACTGCCAAAGGGAAAGATGCCATATTCACCAGGGTGAAGACATGAGTGTTTACATACATTAGGCTGTAATCTCAACATATTGCATTGAAATATTTTTTTTTTTTTAGTTTTTGTGGAATAACATTTCATTATGAATATCATTATACTTTGGAAAAATGACTATGTATCAGTAAATATTATTAAACTGCTTTAAATTACGCTGCTCACCAGTGTATAAAAATGGATAAAACATTTGTATTCATGTCTTCATATTTAGTTAAATCATAATTCAAGCGGGCGTTTTCATAATACAACTAAATTTTTATCAATCAACATAATAATATACATATTATCATCTAAATGACATCAAATATTAATTATTGTTTGCACAAAGAAGGCTCCTGCAACAGACTGATGTTGCAGTTTATTGTTGTAGATATCTGAGGTGGAGCTCATGTTAACTCATTTATATTCAGTTATGGTCCAATGCTTCCCAACTTGGGGGTTAGACAGCCTCTGAATGATCACAAGATAAATCTGGAAGAGTTGTGAGATGATTAATGGTCTAGAAAAGAAAGACCAAAATAATTCTGTTACGCACACATTTTCACAATTCTCCAGCCTTTGCTTCTATCTGTGAAATACTGCATATTTCATTAGGACCTATAGACATTTACAGTATTAAGATGTTAATATCTCAGAAGGGGAAATCTTTCTTTGATATGCTCCTTCTTGACAACTGATCCCACCTACATACAGGTTTTTAGGTGGACTATCAAAGTTATTTTTGAATGATTCAAATCATAAAAAATTATTTGTGTTTATAATGTAGAGGAAAAAGCACAACAGATGCCCACAAATATGTAGTGAAGTAGACGTTAAATGTGATGCACTTAGGTCTGCCTTGGTTTTAATTTGTCTGCCGTTTTTTTTTTTTTTTTTAAGTTTAACAGTGTTTGATTGCATATATGAAATGTCATTAAAATTACCATTAAATGACATCTGAAATTATATATTTCAGAAAAAAGGCCCTCTCTGACTTCTGAGAAACTCCAACACTTGGCAACGATAGTGCCCAAAGATTTAAACTGATGAAAGCGATGTACCTTGGTGAAAGGGTGCTCCAATTGATAATAATAATGACATAGCAGGTTGTGGGGAGGATTGCAGCCCCTAAAATCATGTCTGAGGTGAAACCCATTTCATTTCCTTCTCTTACCTGCAGTATGAACCATTTGGCCTTTTGGGGGTTTGAGATAAGACAGTGCCAGCTTATCACAGTCAACGATAACTGGAGAAACGAACGACAGCAGGGATTTGTGAATAGACTTTCTATACCTGTTTTCTGCTCCCTGTCTCTCCCTCCCTCCCTGCATATTCCTCCTTTTCCACAGAATGTGCTGAGGCTTTGAACTAGGGCTTCCATGCCGCAGAGTGGAACTCAAGAGACACGGTGTACCATTTGAAGAGGTCATTTATTTGTATGGCATGAAATGAGGTGAAGATTAATAGCTACACTAGATGTATCTGAGCAAGAGATTAGTCAAAGGCTTTGTCTGAATACTACAGTGTCAGCAAAAAGGTCAATGGATACAACATATCCATTTAACATCATTATGTTTACTTCCTACTCTCTGCGTACAGTTTTGGGGTAATATCATGTGCATTAGTGTCTTGTTATATGATCAAAAAAACAAACCTGATGTGTATTGGAAATCGTTGGCGCTCGAATCTTTTAACTTCTATGTGCAGCAGTTAGAATGTACACTTAGCATCAAACACCTGACTGTTGGAGCTTTTCCTCATTACTCCTGGTTTAATGTGATATATACCCTTTCAAAAGGCCAAACTATCCCCATTTATCATCAGTGGGTAAGGGTGTTCAACGCATTCTGATTACAGCAGTCAAGAAGGCGAAAAGAGCAATATTTGAATGACTTGACAACACAGTTTGTGGACATTCACAGTTGGAATGCATGATACTGGACCTTTTTGATCACATCTGATATGCTGACATATCAAGAGTGCTTGGGCTGATAACTGATACTGAAACATTTAAACTTTTCCCTGTGACTTTTAGTTTGTCCTGAAGGGAAACTTAATCAATATTTTACACACATGTGGGAGCAGATGCAGATGTAAATTGTCTTCATTGTGCAAAATAAATAGGTAGAAGCCTATTCGGCCTACTGTTTTAGTCATTAGTTTTATCAGGGTATTTTTTGCATGTTTGCAAAAAAGCACATTTTAAAGCCAATGTTGGCTGATAGCGATCATGTCAAAATTTCTGCCACATAATGAAGCCTAGGAAAATGAATATGTCCATCAAAACAATTATATTAATTTAAACAATGGCTTCTTTTAAGTTATATAGTTTTTATATAGTTTCATAAAGTTCATATATATATTTTTTTATTTTTTATTTTTTTTTTGTATTGCCTTCAGAAATAAATCAAGATACAGCTGGTTTTTTTTTTAAAAAAAAGGCAAAACTAACAGATGGCTCTTTGAGGAATATTTCTTCCGACCCTGTCTTCCCACATACACGTAATTATATGTGTAAATTGGGACCAGTGGGAACAGAGAGCAAAACTTGGAAACACACTACTGTAGCCTCACAAAGAAATTTCAAAGTAATCAAAACTGATCTCTTGTAATTGCAGCTGTGATTTTTTTTTTTTTTTTCTGACACTCCATAACTGTCTCAATGGCATGCAGATATGTGATGGAGGCAAATCGTCTGCATTAAGGAAAAGAAAAAGAAATACAGTCTCACTTTTGGCCTCATAGCAAAATGTCTCTTTTTTAAACAAGTATATATATATATATATATACACATAAGTACACATTTAATTAGTTGTAGTTTCTCTCCAGGTGGCTTGTCTTGCTTCATCTTCAATTTTCACTGCATCTTACAAGTTTGTATCTAAGCCAGACAACCATGAACAAAACATAATTTAGCTCACTGTCAGTAACAAACTAAATAGGTGGTGTGGCTTCACTTGAAAAACTGTGCCAAATGTTATTTAATAGACAGGTTGAAGATGTAAAAGACATTTGGGGTATCTAATAAATGGAAAACCTTTCACCACCCATGGATTTACTCTACATGCCATCTGTGTCTCCAAATATGAAATGTAGAGATTTCGATGCTACAAAGGAAAAGCACAAGTGACTAGAGTTTTACAGTGGCTTAAAAATACTATATTCCGTCGCTTTGTATTTGCTTCTTAAAAGAGAAAGTAAAAAAAAAAAAAAGAAAAATTATACTATAGTATATGAGGGTAGAATTTAAGGAGGTTTTTTTTTCCATTTGGTCTGTCTGATGTGAAGAAAATCAACAAGGCTTTGACTGACTGTCCCGCACTTTCTCATAGCTGAGTTTGGCTACAAATCATAAATAATTATCTTTCAGCCAAAAATAAATAAGCAGCAAAGCCAAATTTAATCCATCCATCTATTCACTCTTCTATATTCATGCTTAGCAAGGTAAACCAGTAATCAGACTCAGTAGCAAAGCTTTCACAGGTTCTCCTGGAAAAACACGGGTGTTCCTAGGTCACATTAAAGGTGTAATGTTCTGGGTCTTCCCTGGGGTTCCTTCTCAGGTGGCACACTTGAGCTGCCTGAATGATCTCAGATGGGTCCTTTCGTCACAAAAGTAATGCAGCTCTACTCCGATTTCCCTCCAGACACCTGAACTCCTTACTCTATCCTACTTCTGAGTCAGAGCCGAGCTACCCTGTGGAATTAGCTAATTTTGTCCACTTGTGTCTCATTATTTTGTTCACTACCCAAAGCTCATGACTACAGGTGAAGGTTGGAATATAAACTGACTGGCAAATTGAAAACTTTGCCCTGCAGCTCAGCTCCCTCTTTGATAGTGAAACTGCACCAATCCCTCTGTCTATCTTCACCCTCCTTTTCCTGTCTTTACCTGACGCAGCAACTCTCACCCGACCTGTTGAGCGAAATTCATCATTTTGTTGCAGACAACATTAATATGGAAATGGAGATGCTGCATTCCATCCCAGTTGTCTTACAATTAACTGTAAAATGCCCCATGTTCATGCCAAACTAAGAGAACCGCATCATCTGCAAAAAGCAAAGCAGCAGTTCTGAAGTCCACAACTGAACTTTTGTTAAACATTTTTGAAAACAAACACAATGGATTGTCATAATCACTGGCAGATTGGGATTTCCCTTGGAACATAAGCAGAAAAGAAAAAAAATATATATTTTCTGTTACTTTTTGACCTTGGAATGAGCAATGACAAAACTAAAGTAATTTATAACTAAATAATGTTCAATATATTAACATGATAACTTTCCAAGAAGCCTGATCCAAAGAAGAATGCACAAAAAAAAAAAAAAAAAACACAACTACAAAAATCTGACTCATGAAATAAACCAACAGTTTCTGGTACATACTGCACCTGTGTGGGATTTTATCACTTTCAGTAAAATGACATTTAAGAAAAAAAGAAATTTCAAGGCTTTTAAGCCCAACACAGGGGAACCAAATTGAAATAGTTGAATTGTGTGCTCTCTGACAGCATGTGTTTTTTCTAAAGCAGCCCATTTTGACCTTGCATATCTTTTATCCTTTGCTGCCTCAGTCATAAGGAGATCAGTTTTTGGTCTTTTTACTAACTTTAACGACATCTTACCAGTGTTCCAAGTAGAGTTTAACTTTTAGTAAATTTCGTTTTAGGTATTGAAATGACACAGAATTGCATTATATTCAGTGTGTGTGTGTTTATACTTTTATCTTTTTTCTGAGATAATTAAAATCTCATGAGGCACTTCAGTAATCTTCACAAAAGATTAAATGAGTTATTTTTCAAATATTCTTTTGTATTTTTTTTTAGTTTGCAAAAATATTGTGGTCTAGTTTCTGTGGTCTCAACATTTTAATGAAAAATACAGCTATTAAAAGATGATTTGTTATTAAAGAAATTAACATGTTCATTATCATTAAAAGATAGATAGATAGATAGATAGATAGATAGATAGATAGATAGATAGATAGATAGATAGATAGATAGATAGATAGATAGATAGATAGATAGATGTGATTCACCAACAGATGATTCGGTGCAGATGTGGAACTTTTGCTCACTGGTGAAATTTTCAGGTTGAATTGCCTTATTTATTTACTAAATGAAGGAAATACGACTCACATATAGATGCTACCAAATGGTGACAAGGACGATGACTGACCACTGAGTTTATAACTAGGAATAAATCCCTGGGCTTGTGGCTGCTACTAGTAATTAAATCTGAGATATATGAGGACCTTGCTTCTTTCACATAAAATAAAATGCATTATTTTGTGATTGTCATATTTCAGCTTACCTCAATATCTTCAAGGACAGATTTTACTCTGCCACGGGGTTAGGAGGAGGATGGAATGCACAAATCTCTTGTCAAAACTTGGTATCTAAGTAAATTTCAAATATTTTGCCAAACAAGACAAAGAAAGGCTAATTTATATTCATACTACACTCTCTTAAGGTGAACAAGTGCACAAAATATATGTAGGGCACTTAACAGAGAAATCTTCCTCTTGACCTTGGTTGAAAAACTTCACATACTTTATATAGCCAAATGCAACATCTGCTCAAAGAGCTTTGCTTCAGGCTCCAGATTGGTCTTTATTGATGCCCACGTGATCATTCATATCTTTTGGTTCCTTAAGCTCTGCTTTGATTCAGCTCACCACACTGTCTATGACTTATCTGTTTCTTCCTTTTACAGTGCATTGTGCTACGTTTTTACATGAAAAGAGGAAAAAACGAGTAGCTTAATAGCTGTAAGCGGGAGATATGGAAGAAGAAGTCTTCTCCTTTGACAGTATTCAAACCTTTAGTAAAAGTCTTCATTTCCGCTCCCTTCCCGTCGTACTAGCATTGTTGTATCACTGTTAATCACAAATGGAAATGTGTGCTACATATATTATAGTCAGACCCATAGGCAGCAGGTATAAGCCTCCCATTGGCTGTGTGATTCTTCTCTAATCCTGCTTATACTTTGCTATAGTTTCTTGCTTTACTAAGGAATATATAAAACCTCAGAGCTGAAACCTACACATTGAACACGACAGATTGTGATAAAGAATTGGATTGTGTGATCACAGACAACTTGTATCTTTTGCGTTAGATGCCTGTTGCTGTATCCCGAGCTTGGCACTCTCCATGCATAACAGGTGTGATTGGTTTCAAAAAACACAAACAAGACTAAGCAATTCTTTTTATTCCTTTCCTTCCTGAGGAAGGCAGAATGATAATGGACACAGGCAGAACCTTCCGAGGTGCTGACACAGCAATCTGGAGGTCTGGCTATGTGAGACATTATAATCAATGAAGCACCAGGGACTCATATAAATCCAGCATGTAAGCAGCACTCATGGTGGCGGTCAGACACATTAGTTGTCAGAGGTCACTGAAAACATGAAAAGGGAACAAAGGGTGGCAGCCCTTTTTTTCCCACGCTGTTTTATTGGTTTTTGTAACATTCTTCATTTTCCTACTTTGCCTAAATTCTCAGTTTGAGCAATTTTTTGTTTCTTTTCTTGCACCAACCTGTATTTTATTCATTCTGACACACATGTCTGTCATGATGGGGGCTGTTAAGGAAAACATCTGTCAGCTGTGAAGTAGCAGCACATTTCCATCCCAGGTGAAAAACTTGGTTTCAAATGATTTTTTTTTTTTTTTTTGCATCACCAGGCTCTCATCACTTCACTTTCACTTAATTTCAGGCTATGTCAGCTTGACTGAAGGATTCCTTACCATGCAAAAAAGTGACAAAGTACTTATTCTGCATGTATCTCTCCCTGTCTTAAATGACAAATACATTGTCACTATATATGAGAACCAGAGAAGGCATAAGATACTCTATGAGCCTTTTTAGGCTGCCTTTTTCCTTTAACTTGAATCTCACCGTGACAAAATCAAAATTTCTGCAAGACCAAACTGCTGTTTTTAATTAGTCAAAAGCCATTCAGTTTACTTTAATGTTAAGTGTAATGGTGTGTAAAATTAAATGTATATATTTCAAAATCAAAAATAGTTAGTTAAATATTTTGACGAATTCATTTACTTATTATACATTTTATTCCATAGAAGTCTCTATGTATGATTGATGTATTTCCATAATTTACTTTCATTTAATTGTGTGTTTTATGTGCAGGGAGTTTGGCAGATGGAAGGTGAATAATCTAGCTGTAGAACGGAGAGATTTCCTGGACTCTTCCTTACCTCTGACGTCCGAGTTCATCAGGAACATACGACTCCTTGGCCACAGACCCACCACTCAGATGATCACTGACAACCTGATCAGAAAGTATGGCACTCACTTTCTGCTGTCAGCCACTCTGGGAGGTAAACAAGATAAAAAAGAAAAGAAGAATTTTATTATTTATTATTTACAGCATACAATGAAGGTTCTTTATTATGTTTTACTGACTGCTTTAATGTTCATACATGTCATGTTTTTGGTGATATAAACAAACACATGCCCTCCATAAACTGTCTCACAACCATGTTCATAGCTCATTATGTATTTCCATTAACAAAATGTATTTTACCAGGTCAAATTATAACAGTTTCTGGCTGACTTAATTAGTGGTAGCCACTCAGATAATTGTGAACCATGATTAAAGAAAGTCTACATTGAGGATTGTCTTTGTAGCTTAAAAGGGCCAGTGTATCATCAAGAAGGGTTTATTGGCAGAAACAGATTAAACTACCCCCAAGCCTATAAGCGTTTTATATGTACTTTAGGCAAGGGCTTTGTGGGAATATACTGGACATGGTTTCCCATTTTGAAAATGAAGCTTTCATACAAATAAAGAAAAAGGCTCCACCCACATAAACAACATGCATAATCCAAGAAGAAATAGTAAAGAAATGCCAGCGAGAGTGGGAGAGTAGTTTTATATTTTCTGGCATGCAGAGGCCCTTGAAGATCTCTGGTACCCTTGATAGGGGAGGATAAGTGGAGGAGTCCTTGGCGTGTTACCATCTGCAGACTGACCATTAGATGGCACTAATTCTTACACACTGGACCTTTAACACAGCAATGATAAAGCTATAGCATACAATATAGCAAACAGCACTCTAACCAGCTGATGACTCATGATGAACAATTAAATTAAGAAGCAGTGTTTTTCCCTTTACATTGCACATTATTAGTAAGAGGAAAACTTTTCTTAGGAAATGCTCCTTTCCCAGAGACCATCGGTTTTAGAGAGTAAGCAATTTGTGTTGATAAAAGCTGCAAAACTTTGCTCTCCCATATGCTGCATTAGGAAAACAGATGAGCATGGCACAGTGACTTGGTCATAGTAAGTCACATGAATTACAAGTCACAGCAGGACAATGTGCCACTGACTGCGCAAATGCTGCTGGTTGAATACATGCAGACGCCTATGCACTGTACCAAACACTGTCATTCGCTTTTTTTTATTATTATTGTTTTATTTAGTGCAGTGTGATGAATGGACAAAAATGGATAGATGACTGAATGAAATAAAAAAATAATAATAATAATAATTTAAGATGCCGGAAAGGCCTGGGATCGTGAAGATGATTTGCTCCTACAGAGCAATACTTGAACCTTAGGTTACAAAAGACTGCATGGCTGCATGTAATGCAACCATACTGACCACAACAGCTGTTGCAGCCCCATACTCTGCCAGTTCTTAGCTGTATGAAGAGAGGACAATGAGGAGTTTGCCTTGGTTTGTTGCCAGATATATGCCTCTGTGGCTCTGAATAAATTGCCTCTGTGTTCAGAAACACATGGACTTAATGAAATTAATAAATAGATTGCGATATTAAGAGGGTGCCCTTTGCCAGCTGAGAAACAAAGGCAGTAGACAGAAAAATAGCCCTGAAGCATTAACACTGCATTATGAGGAAAAATATGAGGCACGCAGTCATGAGACTCAGAGCAATGAGACTGTGCTGCACCACAGCCCTTGGACATACGATGTGCCGATTGCTATGATCAGTGACTAGTGATACGGATGATGTGGCTTGTCCTAACCGAGGTCAAAAATCTGCTTCAAAGGCTTTGGTTTTGCTGTGTTATTTGTAGTTAGAAATTTTGTGTCCCAAAACGGGGGGTTCGTTTAAAGATTAGGGCAAAGTGTTGAATAGTGGATTAATTAATTGTGAAAAAAGGGTGTAATGAGCAAAGGGATGTTATCAAAAGTATTGAAAAAGCACATGTTCACTCAAAATCAATGTGAAAAGATCTGACACAAGTTGGCATACTATTTGTGGGAAATGCAGTGTATGAACACCCGAGCAATGAATGCTCAGATTAGAAAATGAAGACTAACACTTTTAATAAACACTTATGTTATTAACAGTTTTTGTACCATGCGGAAGGCTTAAAGTAAGTTCATACTTATACAGGTATACCCTTAATTACAGCAAAATGATCAACTGAAAGAATTAAAATGTTTCTCTGCAGGTGAAGAGGCGTTGACAATATTTGTGGACAAGAGGAAACTGAGTAAGAAAGCAGAGGTGAGCGACTACTCTGGTAACTCGTCCACTGTGACTCTGGAAGCTCTGCACCAGCTGGCTGCCTCCTACTTCATTGACAGAGAGAGTACACTTCGCAAGTTACACCACATCCAGATCGCCTCCACTGCCATCAAGGTACCATCTTTTTGTCTTTATTGTTGAGTTCTCAGGGCACATTCACACACTGACGCACTGGTTATTACATCTACTTTGATTTTTTTCACGAGTCATCAATCAAGTCAAACTCATTACATCAGGACAATGAGGTAAACAATGTATAAGGCTTGAGGCTGGAGGGTTGGCAGAGGTGTGCATCTGTCCTTGTTTCCAGCCATGTTTTAACTTTGCTGTGATTGTCACTTTGTTTACAACACAATGCCAACAGCCATGTTCCTGTGTTGTTTTATGCCAAAATAACTAATATTTACAAATGATTTTATTGAACTAGTATCAAGACTAGAAGCACTTGGAGAGCACAGACCTCCACCAAGCAATGAAAATTTCCTGGATCAAGACAGTGATCCAAATCACCACCCAAACCTGCTTCTTGTCACATTACATTACATCCATAACTTTTTGAGTTATTTTGCAAAGACAGACAGACAAAACTAACACTGCCAAAAACATAACCTCCTTGGGCGGAGGTAATAAACTGCAGTACCATTTTATTGCTGCAAGGTGGCAGGACATGCACATAAATATCCAGACGGCATTTCAGATCAGCACCTAAATCTAACCATCCTTTCCTTGACACATTACACACCTTTCCTGAAAATTTCATCAAAATCCATCCATAACCTTTTGAGTTATTTTGCTAACAGACAAACAAACAGACGGACAGACAGATGGACAAACTAACACTGGTGAAAACATAACCTCCTTGGTGTAGGTAAGAAACAGCTACATGGTGCTAGTAAAGCAAGAAGGCTGTGAACAGGTTGCAATATGACTGAAAACACAAACAGGAACTCACAGACATTTTGAGAAAAAAAAATGGCTGAAACAGCAGTTTGATGGGATAAGCCCCACCCACCTCACCACTCCGACCTCACTAAAGAAAATAACAAATGAATTTTAAAAAAAAACACAATGGCACCAGGACAAACTCATAGTAACTCCTATCTAAAGCCAGTAAGGATGCATATCAGGCAACACTGTGACACAATGTGTCAATTAAAATTTACCTAAAATTGGGAATTTAGCTGCACTTTTCTGCCTTTTCCCCTTCCTTGACCATCAGTGCCTCTCTGGCTCGTTGTGAAGACTTAATTACTGACAGGCCAATATGACAGTATCTGTCCAGTATTTTTTAATGACTGACATGCTCTCCATGAGGAGTAAAAACATCCCTCAAGGAAACACTTTTATGTAACATTTCATAAAAGCAGTGTCATGTGGACCTTTCTGTTTTTTGTTTGTCTGTTTTTTTGTTTTCTTTTGTTCATTTGTTTTTTTTTTTCTTTTTTATCTCACTGGCTTTGCGCATTTGCATGCACACAGTGCTGGTACATGGGTTTTAAGAGCTAGCCTTTACCTCTCATTACCATCTGGGGATGTTCACATGGCACTATGCCAAGAAAAGCTTCTTTAGACTGAAATAAAAAATGTCATTATGTGAATTCATCCCCTGTCCAAACTTTCAAATTCTCCTAACAATTGTTAATAATAGAGCAGGTACATTGATGTTCATGATTTATGTTTATTCACAACTCAACAGACTCCTTCGGTATATCAATTCTAACAGTTGCCAAAAACACAAGTGTTGAGTCATCCAATAAAATCTGGCCACAAACAAAAGGAAACACAGAGAGAGTGTAATAAAGGGAAGGTGTGATAACAAGATACAGGTGAAAACAACTGGGAATGAGTGCTGGTTATCAGACAGGTGAGAAAAACAAAAGGGCATTAAAATACAGTGTGAACTCATTTACACTTGGTCTCTTGGTTTAAATTGTAATTGTGATTCCACTGTTCAAAGTGAAGTGTGTAACTTTTAAACATATAAATAAAATGTCTATTACACATTCAACCCATTGCCAAATGAAATCACCCAGTGCTTATTAAGCCTACTGTATCAGCGCCACACCACTCTGTATTTCTGGATGAGTATTGTTTTGTGTCACCCTGTGACCAATCCTCTATTTCCACAGCAAAACTTTAGGTTAGGAATTAAACCCCACTTCTAAACACCATGACATAACTGTTTTATTTTTCTGATGAATTCAACATGAATCTAAGACTAAGCTCTACTCACAGTGTCCTCTGCTGGCCCACATGGTTTTCACTTTAAACCACATGATGGGCTTCTAGGCTGTATATTTTAGCCATACAAAGACAGAAATGAAGCAACAGTTTGATAGGATAAACACTTATTTTCCCTGCCCACCCCTACACTGGCAGGTGTATACTCACATTCATGTCTGACAGTATTGCTTGACAGAGGCGATTTTCAGATGAAAGATGCAGCATACAAATCATTTTAGATCATCATGAAGACCAAATAGAGGCAAAGAGAAATAACAATAAAAATCACAGAGGTTTTCGTATGAACTCGATGTTTATATTTGCGTGTTGGTGTCATTTGCAATCTAGAAAACTGTCTTTATAAAACCCATACATGCAGCTTTGGGTGCTATTACACTTGTTTACAATGTCTCGTCATAAAAAACAATGACAACAGCAATGAAAATAAAGAGAAAGATGATGCTTGTTGTTTTTAATCAGCCTGCCCGTGATAAGATACGATCATCAGCTACAGTATAAGCACACTGGGTCTGGGGTAAGCTTGTGATGAGCACATATGGTGAGGGGAAGATAAATTAATCTTGTGAAACACTGCTAATGTCAGGTTTCTGCCACTGGTTGTCACCTTCAGGTAGCATGGGGTTTAATGGGGTGATGAAGAGGAGGATGACCCTCCCTTGTCCCTTTTTTCATTCCTGTGAGCACAGAGGCTGTCATTGTGTAAAGTACAGCTTTCTCCACGGCAACAGGACATCAGTCAGAATCAGACTCCCTGTACTAATATCAAAGCTCTGTCCTCACACTACAGTACATTGTGTTCAGGGAGGGCTTTTCTTTTGCACCTATGGGAGAAATATCTGTAATATAGAGGCAAATGCTTTTGTCTGTTTCATTTCTTCAGAATGAGTTTTTTTTTTTTTTCTACAAAGAGGAATTGCTTTCATGCTCTAAAAGCAGTCTGCTGCCATAACTGATGGGGCGGGGGGTGGGGGAGGAAGAGGAGAGAGTCACCTCCACCACTGGGAGGAAGTGAGTCAGAGGAGCAAGAGCTTCCCCTACGCTTGTGCATCATTTCCACAGGGTGCTGACCCACACAGTAGCAGAACAAATGCATCTAAGTACTCCTCTGTATGAATTTGAAATCAAACAAGTTGAGGATGAATGGAAGAGGGCTGGAAAGGCAAAGATCCATAAAAGGGGAAAGTGAAGCTCACTTTGCAGGGAAAGCCTGTTACTGTTGTGTTGTGCTGTGGATTGGCTGTGAAAATCTGGGCTTTCTTAAAGAAGTCACGGTGCAGAAGACAGTCTGTGACACAGCCGGCTTGTTTGAACAATGACGAATGACAGCAGCTGTTGGAAAGCAGCAGGGATCGTTTGCTGTTATGATTTGAGAATTTTTTGACCTGAATAAATGACAATGTCCCCATATGACTTAATAATTTCCAGTAAACAAAATACTCATGAACAAGGCAAAGCATTTGAGTGAGGGGAAAAGCAGGATTGTCAAGGCTCATAATATCTTCTCATGAACAACTTGATTGTATTATGGAAGAGACAAATTCTTTTTCATTCATTGCTGATAAAAAGACAATTTGATTGACCATGATCATGGGTGATTTCATCCAGATCATTCATGTATTGTATTGTAGGTGTTTTCCTGTGCCTCTCTCATACCCCTCTGCTGTTTGAGTCACTAGCTATCTTTACATGAGCAAAATGTCTTCATTCTCAAAAGCTCAGTTCAGATTTAAATTTACAATTCCATTGTTAACTTTACATGGAAGCAAAATAAAATGATCTTATTGTGGTGTGTGTAAACAACCATCAAGCATTCAGTCAGAATGGACTATTTTGACCTGCACAGTGTCTAAATCTCCAGAAGTAGAAGCTTCACTTCACATCTGTGGTAAACAAACAGTGCACATGTCTGCTCGTCCCCTCGTTATCCACTATCCCTCTCATTTTCTTCCTTTTCTGTGTCTGTGACTTTTTTGTCTATTCTTTTTTGGAATATCAAACCAGCAAGTCCTGATCGGATCGACTGTTTATGGGAATGCTGATCCCAATAACAATTGCATTTTTTCCTTTTTTTCCAGTGTACTCCTTGTGCTGGCCCCAAGCCTGGATAAAATGAGAGGGTTGTGTCAGGAAGGGCATCTGGTGTAAAAATCTCTGCCAAATCAAATATGCGGATCATCCGCTGTGGCGACCCCTTGAGAGGGAGAAGCCAAAAGAAGAAAAAAATAATAATCATGTGGTGGAGGACAAAAGACAATTTACAAAAAAAGACAGAAATCTAAACTTGAGCTCCAGTCCTTGCCTCATTCTCTAATATAGCCATATGTGCCAAGATACAGGTGGCCAATAATGTCCTATTAAGTCTTTTTAATAAAGCAGAATGTATCTACAGTGAGCAGCAGCTGCTATACAAAGCGGAAATTGAAAGCTCCGCTCATCAGTCAATATTTTGCCATACCGCATATCATATGGCATTATCAAATGATTCCTTATGTGGTTTCAATATTCAGTGGGTCTGAAACCCAGGGATTTATCTCATTTCCTAACATTTATGGCAGCATTAAAACCCCTCATGAGTAAAACTAGAGATATATAAAGTGATATAAATATCATTGCTGAACAATTGCACTCAAATTATCTTCATTTTCCTTTTCACATTTGTGGAGAATATTTATTCTTCCACTGTGGGTGACATAGACCATAGCACCAGAGTCATGAGTTCCCAAGCTCTTACAACCTTCTGTGACTGTTGCACTGATGGACTGACCATCATTGTCCTGCTTCATCCATCTGTCACTTCACACCAGCTGTCCTCTGACAAACCTGACCAGTACAAATCACTGAACAAAAATTGTGTCCTATGACCACAAAGTGAAAAAAATGAGAATCAGTAGGTTTTTACTGCCTTGTCATAGCAAGAAATAAGCAAAGCGCTGAAATAACATCTCCTCTTGCAAATGAAATGAAAAAGCATGTTTTGATAGAGCTGCTTTGAGGCAAAGGTCAATCAAAATGTCCTCAATCAGTGACTGGACAAAAAGAAACATCATGAAGCACCCTAATGGAGAAATGAGTGCAGTGCGGCACTGTTACAGCAATTTAGAAAAATCTAAACAAGCTCGCTCCAGCCCCCCCCCGCTACTTTCCCATAAACAATCATAATGTAGAAATACTTCATGTGAAGAACAGTAGAAGCCATTTATGTTGTGCTTTGGCTCTGTCTAAAACCAAGCAGCGCCTTGAATCAAGCTTTGGTGTTTGCCTGAAATATATTTTGGGTAAGGAAACATAAAAAGTATACACATGGTGTGAAATGGTTGCTGTGAAGAATTTCAAACATACTTTTCTATTTGTTGTCTCCCAGGTCACAGAGACCCGCACAGGTCCTCTTGGATGCAGTAACTATGACAACCTTGACTCTGTAAGCTCTGTGCTGGTTCAGAGCCCTGAAAATAAAGTACAGCTGCAAGGTAAGTGTGACTTGTGTTTTTCCTACTATTGGTTTGTAATTTTTGTATTATTAATGGATAATTCAGGATTCTTGATGAGGGGTTGTGTTCATGCTTAGAAGAATATGCGTAGGTGATTGAGCTCTGTATGCTCACTGTGCTGAGCAACAGCTGGGCTTAGGTGACAGCATGCAAAAACATTGCAGTGATGGGGGACAAAAAATGATTTTTGTGTCACTTTGTAAAGATCTTCCCAGCATCACAGTTAAATGACACGTATTATGTTACTTATTATGGTAAGAGGACATTAGAAAAAAGTAGAATTTTTGTAGAAGTCTAACTAAATCTTGACTTTTATACAGGTAGGTCTGACTGAAATTGTACAACATTTAATTGATTGTTTAGTCAAACAATGCCAAATATAGTTGGGAGATAAAGTACTATTCTGTGTATATATTCAACTGGAACCCAAACTGGACTTGGCTCTCTGTGACTGTTCCACAATTCCTGTCCCCAGGCTTTGGCCCATAAATAATAGAACCTGGTACAAAAAAGTTGAAGACAACAATGAGGGAAAAAAAAATTGCAAAATGCAGCCAAGAGTTTTTTAGGAGCCAAGAGTTTTTTTTTAATTTGATGGTGGGAAAAACACTGAATGACACTTAACATATTATGAACTATTCAACAGGAAATTTTATTTTAGTTTGTGATGTAATAGGTCAATCGGGAAAGGCCTAATACTAACAAGCTGATCTTCACCTAGCAACGTGGAGTCAATTAATCAATTCCCCAGTAGTGCTTGTATACTTGGATATAAGCAGTGGTCCAGTTAAATCATATTTGCAATTAACTGCATTGTAAATGTGCATAAAAATGTGCTGACTAATTCTTACTAACTTGGCCTTTAAGCTGACAGATATTTTATTGGGCGAGCTGTTTGACAATCAATTTTCAATCCAATCCCATTTCAAATATCCCAAACTATTCCTTTATGGTAGAAGCTCACTCTGTGCTATATTGCCACTGAACTTCAACTGTAACTCCCAAAGCTTACAGTTTGATCGTAGCTTTAAAACCAGCTTTCTTTGACAGGCTTACAAGTGATCCTTCCAGACTATTTGAGAGAAAGTTTTGTGCAGGCTGCTCTCAGCTACATAGCCTGCAATGGAGAAGGCGAATTTGTCTGCAAGGACAATGACTGCTGGTGCAACTGTGACCCCAAGTTCCCCGAATGCAACTGCCCATATATGGACATTCAGGCCATGGAGAAAAGCCTGGAGAGAATCACAGAGACATGGGGGATTCTCTACAAAGAATTTGAAGAATCAGGTAAGAAAGCCTTTAGAATGAGGGAGGATGTCCTCCTTTCACATTGCATAGAAATGTATATAAGAGGGATGAATTTATATGTTTTATTTTCCATTGTGAAATATGAAGATGGGGAGGATGTGATGCGAATTCCTACCTGTTGAACCATAGCTGAAATGTAATAGATAGTTGTCAGATGTGGGCCCTGGCACCATGTCACAGAGCATGTGAGCAGAGTGGAGCATGAGTGGAGGGATTTTGGCTGTAGCATCACATAAAAAAAAAAATCCTGGAGTGTCACCTTCTACCTCTCCAGTTTCATTCATACCATACATCTGAAGCATGTTTGAGGAAGATGAGGATGAGGGACCACCTGTGCAGTCACAGGTCCAAGTAGATGACCACTTGTATACAAAATTTGATAATGCGGTATTCTGTGTCAGACCTACATTTACAATGCCCCATTCACATGTTTCAGCTGCTGATCAAAGGAGCAGTTAAATAGAATATCCTCTATGATCGAGTGTGTGTAAAAACACATTGAACAAAAAGGAAAGCAACCCGTTGTTTTCTTTTATAGAGAAATTGGTGAGTGATTTCATTGGAGCAGAGTAGAAATTTACCGAAACAGGGAGCGTTAATCAGTGGAGTGGGCTGCGGTGGCAAGCTGTGGAAGCATACAGTTCCATGAGCAATGAGATGAAATTCTCATCACTTCACTCTGTTCACATGCTCTGACATAGAAAATTAACAAAACAATAGAACCAGAATAAAAAAATTAAAACAGCTTTTGACTCTTGTAGTTTACATCATGTCAGGAGCAGATTTATCAGCTATAAAACCTGTTTACTGGCAGTTCATCTTTCATATCACCAGGGAAACATATTTTGAATTGAGGTGCTTAGCATAGTTATTATTACTGTGCTCAGTCACCCTGCCTTGGTTGTTATTGCTCAGGTGAAATCAAAATGAATGTTTTTTTTTTCCCACTCCTTAGTTTTGGCTGAAACATCCCAAAGTGCAATTACTTTCAGTGTTTTCATTGCGGTGTGTATAATGAGGGCAAGGAGTGTGCCAAGAATGCAGATATCTGCAGGTTTTATAAATGTGTCCTTTAGCGTGAGATACCACAGAATTCTACCTTGCTGCATCGGCAGAAGAAAAGGCCAGTAGGTGGTTTAACAACTGAACAACCGAAAATAATAGATAAAAAGCCACAATTCCTTAAGAGATGAGACGAAGGAAAATTATTCACTCACTCATTTTCTACCAAGTTAGCCTCCACTGAGGGTCACGGGGGGGCGCTGGTGCCTAACTCCAGCTGACATTGGGTGAGGGGGGGGTACACCCTGGACAGGTTGCCAGTCCATCACAGGGCCTCATATTAAATAACTATAAATTCAGTGATGGAGGGGCAGAGGTGTCAAAAACTAGTCGGCACATAAAGACTGTTCAGCTCTACTGTAAGGAAATAAAATATTCATTGTAGTTGACAGTAATAAAGATACAGTGGAAGTAGTAGTAGGACTATATCGCTGATGCAATATGTAGCATTTAAAAACTATTATGGGAAATATTTATCTTGTCTTGGAAATATTTCAACTTTTTCTTTTTCAATTATTATTCTGACATGGTTCCAATGGACCAGTGCTTCCTGCAACAAAGAAGAGCCTCTCTCATATATTACCTTCTTAAAGGGAAGTGTGGTTGTATCAGGTACTGACAATAGTTAGCACTGGCTTTGCTCTGTGTGACCCCAATACATGCTGCTGGTGCCAGGAATCAGCCTGAAACATGGACACTCACTCTCAGTGAAAATAAAGCCACCACTGGGGACACCTGGGAAAACATAATTTTGCCACTTAATAAAAGGCCAACCGAACATTCCACTTTTTTAGATCTGAACTATCTTAAGAATATTGTGTTTCTGTTGGACAGCTTTATCCAGCAACTAAAATTTGTAGACTTTGTAAACTACTCACTCTTGTGCACCAAAGTCAAGAGAGAATCTTTTTTTTTTTTAGCTCACTGGGACACAGGAGCTGATGGTCTACAGCTGTCTGTTTTCTGATTTCACATATGAAATCCAAACTATTTTACAAAGTCACAAAATAACACATTCCAACATGCTGATGGAGATAGCACTAAATCAACTGCTACTTCTGTGTGCTGTGATGTAAAAAGTTTGGTGCAGGGAGTGAGCTGTTCTCAAAGCAACACATTTTGTTTCCAGATGCAAACATCGAAGCGCAAGATAACGTGGCGGACATATTCTTCAGGTATTCTCATACGTGTATAAAGGTGTATAAAATTTTAGGTGAAACTGTTCTAAGATGGCTAAAATATGTTTTAACTTTTATAGCAATGTTTTAGTGAGAGTTAGCATGTGTATCAGGCCGGTTCATGGCAGGAGTGACACACATGGGTCATGCAGAACAGTCAGCACTGACTATGCATCGGTACCTCATTAAACTGCACATTAAAAATCCCGAGAGTCCACATTTGTACATTAAATAAAAAAGGCTGCAATTCTTTCAAAGACTAATTTAAATGAGACTGAGGAATGTAGTTTTTTTTTTCTTTTGTTTGGAAGACAGAACTGTTGAACCCCCTGGGTTCTCCAGTACTCAAAATCCAATATGTACTTATCAATGGTGTAATGGAGCATTGAAATGATCCTTGTCAAGGTATTAGGTTTCAGGTGGTCATCATTGACTGGAAAATATATTACAAACACTGGACCCACAAGAAAGCCCCTGTAGGATGTAAACATTGGACAGGAAAATCAAAGTCGGGCCACTTAGATATATACTGGCTTTTAAAGTGGTACATTATTTACAAACTGTCCATAAAGTGTTGAGGTAAGCTACAATTCAAAAAAGTACATTTGGCTGTGATTAAACTCAGTTCTAGTACTTAGAAGTGTCCAGATTACAAAATATTCTTGTTATTACAACAGTATTGAAAACAGCATCAATACAAGGTCCCATTTTGTATACTCCTTTGCATGTATTTTTGTCTTTAAAAAGTAGGAATGGATGCTTTGTACATTCTGTGAAAGTAATAAAGCTGATGACCGTGCACAGACTGTATTCAGAAATTGTGAATTAAAATGAGCTGTCACAATGTTCATAACGTTTGTGTAGATGCTCAGCTATGACCCCACACACCATCTCACCTTGTAGGACTTTGTGCTTGCCTGCTTCTCAAAGTATCTCTCAGGTCTAAAGTATTTATATGTGATCCCTCCTGTACACATAATGTTTATATCTAGCTGTTATAATTCCCCTGCATTATCGCTTGTGTTGTTTTGTGGCTGTGTGTGAACAGCCACAAAAGATAAAACTGTTTTGCATTTAAACCAATGTCAAGAGTTCTCATAATGCTGATCACAATGCTATCACCTCCAGATGACTCTGTGTCTCAGTACAGCAGTGGTTAGATTTCGTGGCGCCCGGCGGCATTCCCATTCTGCTCGCAGGAAGTGATTCATCTTATGTTGAGTGCCAGTATAGGAAGCTGTAAAACTCAAGGAAGTGCCAATGAAAAGTTTCAGAAGTGAATTCTACTACTCAAAAAATCTGGTTGTTAAGCAGGATGACAGGATAAAAACTGAATAACTTGAATTGCCCCCTGGGGACAAAAACTTTTTTTTTTTAATTAATTGAAAATCTTCTTGTCCTCGCCCACTCACACACAAATGACTCCTCAGTTAGCCTTGACTTGTTATTGCTTGACACAGCCTGTTCTTAGATGTAAAAGACAGAATCCCAAAATGTATAACATTCATTCAACACAGGCAAAATGAAAACAAAAATCACCAAAAGTTACACACTGTGAAATCGTACCTTTGTTTAAAAAAAAATAAATAAATAAATAAAAAAATGGTGGATTTTACTTGATGGATTTATCAGTAGTGGCTGCCCAGGCAGAGCACATGTCCTGCATAATTCCTACACTGACATTCCAAACAACTACACATGGTCTGGTGGCAATGGGAATTCCTTCTTCTTCACCGCATCCTGCTCTTGTTGTCCCAAATGCTCTACCACCCACTTCCCTGATGGCACATGGCACTGTACCATTTTGCCAATGCACAGAATGAGCAGCACACTCTGCCATTCATGCACTGGCATGGACTCCATCACCCCTGTGGGTGGTCACCCTAATACCAGCAGATGATCCAGGAGGTTACACAGGAACCTGGCCAAAGGCTCCAGTCCATTGCTCCTCATCAAATCCAGCTTAAAATGCCCATCTGTTTGGCTAATTTCAGTATTGACCATCGCTATTTATATTGAGAGTTACAACGCTTCAGTATAGGCTACAATCTATGACCTGTGCTTGACTTTACTATGTGTCACTCAGAAGACAAATAGAGCTCGAGAGACTACAAATACACCTGCAGTCTCACAGACAGTGTTTCCATTTTGAAATTTCCAACACAGCTTAAGTATTTAATAGAGGAACTTTAACCCCAATACAGCCCATCTGTCTGTTACGATAAACGCAGCAGTCATTCATAATAGTGGAACCACAAATGGAAACATTCTAATGCTGCAATAGAAAAAATATAGTATATACCTCATTCCATTTGTCTTTTGTTTCAACAGATGAATTCAAGGCGTTCTATGCAAGGCTGCCCCAGAACTATTTCCTCAACATGTCAGCCATCCAACATTTGTGGTCCCTGGATAGTTTGTTCCAGTGGCGATATGAGCAGCTAGAGACCAGCATGAAGGTCCTCTCTAAACGAGCACAGAGAGTCATCTTTAAGCTCTTCAGCCTCAGCAAAAGATGTCACCAACAGCCCCACATCCACCTACCCAGAGAACGGTGAGCGACTACTCAGGAAATTCTCCATCTACTATATATGTGTACAATATTTATGATTTTTTTTTTGTTTGTTTGTTTTATTTTAGCCAAAGTAAAATGAAAGTAGCCATGATTCTAATATAAAAACATATAAATGTACCTTCTCTCATATCTTGTGGATGTATAACACCTTAGATACAAGGCTCTTTTTTTCTCTCTTTTTAATCATTTGCCAAAGTCAAGCACACTTTGATTCAGAGCCTGCATTTCCCTCAGACTAATCCAAGACTGTAGGAGGAAGTAAACAAGCTGTCCTTGTTGCAGTGACATTTCTCTTGTGTTCCCTTGCAATAACCATTTAATGTATAGTGAATATGCAAAAGCATTTCTGTTTTTAATCTCCTTTGTACAGTTTCCACCAACCAATATACACATCCTCCTAAATGCTGGAATACAGTCATCAAAATTCCAGTAAAACAGCCAGACTTCTGCTTTAACAGACAGATTTATTCCACTGCAGATAACATATTCTGCTCCTACAAGAACAGCGTTTTGATTTAGAATCCACAAGTCTCAGCCACACTAAATCTTTACACAGAATCATGAAAACTTAATTGCTTTTTATTCGGCTTCATCTCCATGAAATCCTCTACAATCTATCAGAAAAGTAATTATTTATATTGGTTTTGTGGCTACATCGGAGGGAATTGTCCTATTACAAATGCAAATGTTTTCGCATTGTATCAGGAGAAATTTGTTGCTATGTAGCATAATGAAACTAATACTTTCAAGCATATTCACCCCATACTGTCAAGATTTATCAAGTCTTTTATTTTTTTTTTACATTTTATTTTTTTTTAAATACTTTCAGACTATATCAGATACTCAACAGAAATTTTTTTAGAGAACCTAAATGTTTGTTTCTGTCTGACTGTTCCAAAAAATCTCTAATGGATATTTACTGCAAAAGATATATATAGGTGTCTCCATACTACATATTAGGGACCACATTATCAGTTTTTCCTTTACCTGCCCTTGACTTAAGTATGATAAAGAGATATGCAGCTGCCTATCACTCCTGTCATAAGCAGTCAGCCATTTTAACCATGTGTGATCTTTTTGTATAAACTGTTGCATAATATGACCACGTTACAGTGGATTAACAGCTATAATGATCACTAAGTCATATGAGTACATCTGCCCCCAAGAAGCCCCTAAAAAATAACAGACTGATGGTTTACCTTCATTTGTCAAATGGACCGACTGCTGAAAGTGATGAATCCAACTATCACTGTCAGTCATGCTGCTTTAAGTTTGATGGAACCACCTCAGTAATGGCAGTGACGGTGCAGAGCCCAACACATAAATCAACTGGCAGATTAATCTATACAGTGAACTTCAATGTTAAATGTCCAGTCTCTCTTTCTTTCTGTTCCTTTTGCCTCTCTCTCTCTGTCTCTTCTCTGTCTCAGACTCAGTTACCCCCTCCTTAATCGGTCTCATTCTCTATCTACTACAATGCCAAAACACACATTAATCACTGATCCTTGCCACTGATATTCACGCCCACATGCATGAAAAAGGAGAGGGAGTGATTTCACCCTCATCCATGCAGTGTTTATCTATGTTATTATAGATGCATCCATTGTGGAGCTTTTCGTGAAGCTTTTCAGTTTTCTGAAAAATCCTCATATACTCCATGGGAAATGACAGAATGGCATTTTGTCAGTCTGATGGGGAAGAAGTAGAAACTCAAAGAAAACACCCTCACTTTCCCGTTAGCATTCCATTTGTGACACTTGAGATAGATAAGAGATATGCGATTGATTTTGCTGGCTACTTTTCCACTGTGCTGACAATTTATGAGCAAATAAGACAGTCAGGGGAGCAGGCAGCTTGGCTTTTATTAAGCTTGTAATGATACAACTGCACAGCACACTTTGTGCTGAAACTTTTGCCATTTGGCTTAATGATACACATTGTCATTCAGGAGATGTGTTCAGTATTTCTGCTGTGAAAAAAAAAAAACTTTCTTATTTATTTATTTAATTTTCCTTCCAAAAAAGGTTTCAGGATATTTTTTTTAAATGTAAATCAATATTTTGAATGACTCACAGAGGGAGAGTAATCTTTTTATATGGCCGCTAAGACGCTAAGAGAGTGCAGTGAAAATTTGACTCTAAAAATAGGTTTTTAATGATTTTGTCAATGTATTCAGATCTATTCAGTCCTCAGAGCCTCATACTCTTTACGTCATATTGTAACCTACTAATGAAAAGGTGGCCAGAAGCTGTGATTATAAAACACCATGATACTGGCTTTTTATTTAATCTTTTCTTCGTTCATATTGATTATTTTTACATTCCTTCTTGACCAATTGGAAAAATATATCACAGGTAGTATATAGATGAATTCTGCTACTGAGTAAAATGAGGGAGCAACAAGCAGTGACGTTACTTTTTATCTTCTAAGAAGAACTTACTTTGACTTTAATATATTGCAAAAATACAGGAGCCTCTTTCTAGAACCTGTATTTGGTTTGTCCTACAGTGTCTGGGCTAATCGAGACACATGGTGGTGCAACATGAGCACAATGCAAAAATGCAAAATACAACCGTATAATACAAAACAAAACACATAATTCATAGAGAGTAAAGTTATGGGTACCAAACTTGGTACTTTAAATGTTACCTACAGAATAACCTTGGTGCCACCAAGTACTGATTCTTATTAAATCAAATAGGTGTCAAATTCTATTACCAGCATATGTAGTACGGAAAAAAATAATAATAATAATAATTCGAACTCTTACTGAGAGCAATGCAGATTTTATAACAATGCGTCACCAAATTACTGCTCTTGCAGCTGCATGGAAGTAAATCCATTCAGCTCTGTTTTAAAGCATGCAGAAAGCTTGAGAGGAGTACTGGGTTTTATGGTGGCAGATGGATTGAGAATGGTGTGTTTAAAACTGTAATAACGTCTCTGGGCCTGCTTCATTACTTTAGTTAAAGCTTTACAAATTAAAGGAGACACTGGTCCTGGATCAGGGATTTCCACAATTCCTGAGCACCTGAACGTGAACCTGAAGCAAATTTCATTTTTAAATCACTGTTTCTCTCTCCTTTAAATCAGAAGCTAGAATGTGCTGTAAGTTACAGCTATGGTTTAGAAGAAGACTTGCAGTCGCACCTGGGAACTAACAGCACAAATGCAGTCTTGTCTCAGAGACTGCTTTGTTCTGCCAAAGCTGTCAGAGGTGAAACACTATACCCACAGGTAGCGAGTGATGGAAAGGAAAAGTCATTTTAGTCCATTTCCTATGACTGCTTATTCCCCCATCAGTGGATTTTGATATTAAAATGATCTGAATTGAGACTAGATTACCAGCACCCAGCACGCAATGAGATTGGGATACAGAGGATGGATGCTGCAAATGTAATCCACCAGACATTTTCAGATTAGCATAAAGTTTACCCCAATACATACTCATCAAAGAAAAAGCTTTTTTTCAAGGAAGGAAAGCCAGTTTGTACTGTGCATTTATTCTTCAGAAAGCAAAGAGGATAAGCAACATAAAGGGATCATGGTCAAGAAAGTGCTACAGACGGGAATCAAACTCCAGCTGACATGGGGGGGGGGATTTTAATGCAGTCAGATATTTTAAGACAAGAGAACCATCAAGTCTCTTCAAGAATCTCAGCTAAAGCTCATTATAATATGAACATATTCTCGCCGCTTAAATAATACTGGAAATATTGAACTGACACTGACATTGGAGACACGGTTATATATGTAAATCCAAGATTGCATAAAGACAATCATTCTGAGAGCCTCAAACCATAATGTCAATCAGCAGCAACAGTCATACCATAAACATGGTCACATTTCACATCATTGAAATTGAAATATTAATTGGGTGATATCACTGGAATCCTCTCATGACTTTTGTGTTTTATAATGTGTACATTATTGTTTGTGTTTTAAATGAGCAAACTGTCTGCAGAGCCATAAAGATACACTGGACAAAATCAAATGTCTACTTTAACCAGTTAAACCTAAAAGGCCTGCATGCAATAACTTATCTGCTTGTCTTTTTCTCTCCATCTTATATTTGTCATCTTCCCCTGGCCCAGGCCTCAGTCCTACTGGCTGAGTCATTTCCAGTCTCTCCTGTATTGCTCAGAGAACAACCAGCTTGGTGAATTCTCTGAGGAGCTTCACAGCTGCAGTTGCCAATATGAACACAGTCCCTGTCAGCTGCCACCGCCCTGCACTGTTGGGGAAGGCTTGGCGTGTGCCTCATGTGCACCAGACAACCACACCCGCTGTGGGAGCTGCAACGTGGGCTTTGCCCTGACACAGGGGGGCTGCAGACCAATGGTGGCGGACTCTACTGAGACCTACCTGGGATTTGAGACGGACCTCCAGGATTTGGAGCTGGGCTACCTCCTGCAAAGAGCTGACCGTAGGCTAGAGGTATTTTTCTTTAGCCTTTGTTTAATCATGTCAGACTGACTGAAAACTGCATTGTCTTTCACAACAGTAGCCTGGAGAGGATACATTACTCATGGGAGCCATTTAGTATTACAAAGGCTTGTCCTTCTGGCTATCGAGGAACTTTATAGTTTTGCCATGGTTTTCCTTGTATTTATTATGCCACATTTTAAATTCTCTCTGTCTGAGGTACTTTGTGGTTCCTTGCTTAGACTACAGAGTTGTTTTAACTGCATTGGTGTTGTACCTCCCAAAGGCAAGCAGACGTTGTTTGAAAATAACTGGTCCAGCAGGGTTAACCACAGTAAGACCAGAAATAATATGCCTCAACATATACAGTAGTTAGACAGTAAAAGGAGTGTACTTTATTAGCCTAATTGGAAAGTGTGTGACCATTTTTTCTAAACTGGCCACACAGTGAAAACAGTACGTCAGCACCCAAATCCATTAAGCCACAGTACTTTTGTGCACTCAAGACATCTCAACCCAGTACACAGACAAATCTATACCAAGGGTTGTAAAAGTGTTTAGTTCACAGTTACGTAAAATGTGAGCGAGCCCCGAGTGAGCACACATCCGATGCAACCTGCTGGAATAGGTAAAATGCAAACACACCCATAGAAAGAGCTGGAAAAAACAATAAAAAGGTGTCAAGTCTGAAGGATCATTGCCAACACTAAAAACTACAGCCTCATGGTCATTAGCGAATAGTAGTTGCTCATACTAGAGGGTGACTGAGTAATGTCAGTAAACCAATGATCAGTCAAACCTATAATCAACCTTCATAACATGGATAATCCACAGACAGGGATGAAAATGCAAATAATTAATTGAAATTGTTTGTCTTTATTGCACATATATTTTTGCTGTTTGTTTTCGCTGTGCACCCATACTGTTTCTATGTCTTATTTCTGTTAGGTGCATGCCATCTTCATCAGCAATGACATGAGACTCAACAGCTGGTTTGACCCATCATGGAGAAAAAGGATGTTGCTGACTCTGAAGAGCAACAAGTACAAGTCCAATATGGTCCACATGCTGCTTGGAATATCTCTTCAGATCTGCCTTACACAGAACAGCACCCTGGAGCCTGCCCTGACTCTCTACATCAACCCCTTTGGAGGGAGTCATTCAGAGAGCTGGTACATCCCTGTCAGTGAGAACAGTTTTCCAGACTGGAAGGCCACCAAGCTGGACCTCCCCTTCGAGTGCTATAACTGGACTCTAACATTGGGCAACAAATGGAAGACATTCTTTGAAACCATTCATATTTACCTTCGGAGCAGGATAAAAACTCAAGATGGAGTGAATGACAGTGTTTATTATGAGCCTTTAGAAATGACTGAACCATCCAGAAACTTGGGCTACATGAAGATCAACAGCATCCAGGTCTTTGGCTACAGCATGCCCTTTGACCCTGAGGCAATTCGTGACTTGATTCTTCAGCTGGACTACCCGTACACCCAAGGTTCACAGGACACAGCAATGCTTCAGCTCCTAGAGATACGAGACAGGGTTAACCGGCTGTCACCCCCAGGTCAACAGAGGTTGGATTTGTTTGCCTGTCTTCTCCGCCACCGACTCAAACTGACTGCCAGCGATGTGGTTCGCATTCATACCTCCTTACAGGCCTTTAGCTCACGCCTGCCCAATTCCATTGAGTACGAGACAACCAAGCTGTGCAGTTAACAACTGGTTGAGGCAACATATAACTTCAAAAGGAGCAAGAAGGACATAAGAATTATGTGGCTTAAAATTGTGCTCTGTCTCTCTGGATTACCAAACTGCCTGGTTAATCAGGAGGGGACCAGCTGTGGACAGCTGATCAATGTGCTCATCTGGTTGTTTTGTTTTCGTTTTGTGGCGAACAACAGTCTATATTATTGAAAATGAGGTGGATCAGCAGGAAAATGCACAACTGTCTCTCGAGAACAAACTCACAAAAGAAATCAGCAGTAGAAATTCAGACATCACTACATGAAGATGAACCATCCTGTTTCAGTATGATTCCGCTCATTTATACTGTCAGTACCAATGCCGATTGGAAATCAATGGACATTTTATGGTAAAAAAAGAGGTCTGTTTGTTTGTAATTTTTATATGTTTCTTTGCTTCAGTGACAGTGCACTTTCCATGAAGACCAGAATACAGTGGTGTCAGTCAATATTTTGTAGATAAATTGATATTAAAACATCATGTTATCACAGATTTCAGCTGTTGGGATGTTTTTGATGACAGTAATGTAGGTTAATGTATCAAAAACACGAATGCAAGTTTTGTTTTTTGTTTTTTTAACATGAAAAATAGCATTAACATCATTTTGAGGAGTCACTGATGTATAATAGGAAGAATGGTGCCAACTTCAGTCCCCCATTCACCTGAACTTTTGCCCTTGTACTAAGTAAACCTGGTGAGAAGGTCAGAACAGTGTACAAGGTGTTTAACTTCATGATAGTAAAAATAAAATGTCAAAATCAAGACCAGCAACTTCAAGAGCAATGGTCTCCAGAGGTAAGTAAAATAAATAATAATAAAAAAAACAACCAAAAAAAGTAGATTAGTTGCTGTAACAATACTGTAATGACCATACAGTATAATACTGTCTCATTTTATTGAAACACATGTAGATGATGCAGGAATATGATGCAGTTATTAAACAGCATTTTTTTCTGAAACAAAAACAGCTACTACAGGTTTTAAGTATTTAGTGTGGCCTACCCTTACACTTGAACAATAGCATGGCCTTGGCTTTCTTAAAACTGGAGTGGAACCCTAATTAATGTTACTGGTAAAACCTGTGTTAGTCATACTATTGTCAAGAAATATCTACTGTGAAAAAGGTCTAATATGCCAGGTTTATTCAAGACATGCATGAGCATTACATACATGTGTTGTACGAGTAAACTCACTAACAGCTCAGTAATATACAGTTCATGAACAACATCCAGGTGTCATTATTGTTCAGTGGTGATTTCAGGCATGTGTCTAAACATAAAGGTCTGGGGAAGTATTTACATATTTAAATAAGAAGACTATATAGAAGAATGTATAGGTATTCTGCTTTCAGTCTGTTGCCAGTCTTTCCCTGCAGTGTTTTTGCAAAGGGCATCATATCTTAACCCTAACCCTAACCCAGCATCTGTTTGCATTTTGACCGTTGCAGGAGGCTACATCTCACTTGACACACAGTACATAACTATGACCATTTGTCAACAATTTCTCTGCTCTTGCTTACACAAACTGATACGGTGGTATACTGGGCTCTGAGCTCTTGTATGCACAGCAGTGCTGTGACTGGACAGATCCACTGTAGATACTGACAAAAGACAGCAGCAGCTGCTGCTATTGTGGTGCTGACATACTGCGTGGCCAGTTCAGACAAGGCGATGGCACAAATACCAATTAGGCTCAGGAAGTACACCACACTTTCTTTCTGACTCAAGCGTACAGCAGCTCAAACTATTTATTAAACTGTGCTTTCAAGGCTGTGTGTGTGTGTGTGCATGTGGAGGTAATAACAAGAAAACCAGAGCTAAACCTTTGACATACTGCACTGGCTCTCTGGCCTAAAATGCTATTATCCTGCAGTGAAACGAAAGAGAGGTGACCACCAATGGCCTGATACTTGCTGGCTACTTAGGGTAACCTTGCACCACTCTGCTCCTGTGACATGTACCACCCTCTAAAATCCTCTACCATAGACAACCTCCAAATTCTGTGGTCTATTTAAAATGCAAAGATTTCTGCAAAATAGCTCTCTTTTCTTGTCAGTGCCTCCTCCGCTGTCGTGTGTCTGAATTGCTGTATCTTGGTTCAGTACTTCTACTGCTCCTACTTCCACAATTACAATATTGTCACCTTTTCAATTTGCAATTTGCAGAGTACCCATCATCATCACAGTTGGCCCAGTTAGCTCATCAAATAAATCCCCCGCCATTTATCGGCTTGTCCTACTTACTCAATAAAAATATACTAAAAACAAGAGGTCAACATCTGCTTGAATACCCTTTTCCCTGTTGGCTACATTGGCTTACACTGATCGTGTAAGGGTGGGTTAACTTACTTTAGAGTCAAACAGAACTTTTTCAGGCATTGTCATGGGCAAGGGGGGGCAAGGGCCAACCATTTCCTGCTGAACAGCCATTGGATGGTTGGATATATTTCTGATGTGTTACAAAGTTTTTCAGCCAACATCATGCTGTCACACATACTAATGTCATTGCTTTGTTCTCAAGTCACCTACAACACATGGCAAACTGGGCATCTTTAAACCAGACAAAAAGTCTGGAGACCAGATAGCTATTAAGTTAAATGTAGTTCGCTTACCTCCAACTCAGGTGAAAACAATTACCTGAAACTGGCTTAGAGGGGTGAATTATCTGTATTGTTCAAATTAACGACTCCCTAGACAGGTTTCAACCCTCAGAGGTTAAATACCTCTGAGGTTTTTTATTTTTTTTTTTTCTCCACCAGTTACTCAGAAAAGAAATGAAACGTCTACAACTTTACCCAGGTAGGTCCATTTGCCTATAGCTAACTGTGGTCAATGACAATCCTCGATGACTGATAACCTTCACACAGATGTTACCCCCAATTGTTTATGCAAGAGTTGACAAGCTGCATGCCCTCTTTTCTGCCTTGTTAGCATTGTTACTTGTTGCCTAGGAAGTTTCAAATTAAAATTCAATGACAACTGTCAAAAATTGCCAAGATGGTCTACGGGGGCTGACAAGCCATTTTTACAAATATAGTGTGAGCATGTAAATCATGAGCTTTGACTTTATATCACAAACACTGTACTCATATGGTGTGAGTTGTAATTAAACCAAAAGATTGACATTCTACTGCTGTCAAGATTCCAAATGGCATTTTTCTGACTGCACGTGTATCAAATTAAAACTTGATGCTTTCATAAATGTTCCAAACCTGTTTCCAGGTTTTGCCAGGCTCACAAAATAGTGTTTACAGTTATATTACAGTTAACAAATGCATACTGAAAAAAAAATATGGCCTCAATACACTTTGAAGACTGAAAGTGAACAAGTCAAAATAACTTTATGAACTACTAGTAAAATATGTTGGGAGTGAAGTTTAAAAATGGCATAAGTCAGAAAATTTCCACTTTTTTTATTAAGGTTAGATTGTTTGTGATGTGATTGAAGAATATCATTAACGAAAAAATTAAAGCTACCAACCTCAGCTGTATAGCTCCTGTTTCAGACAAATACAGACCCGGGCATTTTTCTTTTGTGTTCCTCAAGTTAATTTTTTTAATATCTAATAATATCAGTAACTGGTCAAACACAGTCATGTATTTGTACTGTAGGTGAAATATTATGTCTGCATTATTAATGTTGGGTAAAATATGCCACCACTAATCTGCAAACATATGTACCTCAGTGACATGTCAGACCACAGGAAGTCAAGTACCTGTGAAGGTTAACATTCACCACCTTCAATTTGTCAGCTTATTCCATCAACTCTTACTTCTGTCAAAAGCTGCACAGAATGAGCACTGTGTATGGATGAGTAGTGTTTGATGAGATGTGTGAGCACTGGAATCTATTGCGTAATGTCAAAATGTCTTATTCCTGAATACAGCCCTGTCAATTATATGGCAGGAATGAGTGCTTCACTGTAGCATGAAAAAAAGCAGCTCTGGCAGAATGAGAAACTGCACCTTTGTTCCTGTTTGTGAGTTTAGGGTGACTTTATTTTAACGTTACAGTCATTGAAAAAAAAAAAAAAGGTTCCACATAGCTGGTTGGCAAACCATTAGGCAGGCAAACCCTTTAAAGTACCCAGTGTGTGTAAGAAAAAGAGATTGCAAAAAAAAACCCAGTTTGAGTAGTTAGCGACATGGAGGGTGTTTTTCAAAGAAAATGGAAATAAAGAACTGGAAAATAATTCTGCTACAGTACATGCTGCGACTATAAAGGATCCTAAGATAGTCTAATTGTGATGTAAAAAAAAAACAGCTCTACAAGCCTCTTCTGCAGATGCAGCTAGTCATTATTCATTACATAGGGGTTGTGAATTGTGAATGTTTTTCTGATATAATTTTTTTATGACACCAGTAAATGTAGCCTTCCTCAAAAGCAGATGAGAGTGGATGACAAGAGGTGAGTTTTGATTAGAGAGGCTTAGTTGTTCAACAGTCTGTCAGTCAAAGGTCAAAAACATCTAATTCCCAGTTTTACACATAGTGATTTATTTATCTTTGGGGTTTTATTCTTTTTTCAGCTAAACTTATAATAATTTAAAGCTGTTGTGCTTAACTTTTGGTGATTTTTGTTGCTGTTGGTGTCATTATTCTGTCCATGTTTAATGTTTGTGAACAGAAATTATGTAACGTTATTTGTATGCTGCACCCTTCATCTGAAAATGGGCTATGTCAAGCAATACTAGTGTTATGTGCATAAAAAAACTGTTCAATGACCAGATGTTTGGAGCAGTAGAATTCCCCTTTTGAGGGTGCTTCTTTGTTTTCAGTGACTCTAGCGTGTTTGCAGCAGTCTTGCTTTACTAGTGCAATGTTGCTGTCAGTCTTGACATAAAATGAATCACTTTCCGTGTCACGAGATTTAAAGACCACAATATTGAGAAACACAGAGAGATTAATGTGGAGCTGATATGCTTAGGCTAAGGGTTAGGTTTGACGGAGGTTTGAATCTGAAAGCAAAAGGCACACATTTCATACTCATAATAATGTTGGATGGATTAGCACACCAGGTAGGCCAGCACAATGAGCTATTGAACATTTCAAGCATCCATGCTGAAATAAATTGAAGAAAAACTAGATTAATTAAAAGGAACTACAGGCAGACGTGTACAAAGCATCTTTGCAGCCTTTATACTTAATTCTGTCAGCAGCCAAGAGATCAATGCCATCTCTTTTCAGACGTCCACTGTGTGGATACACATTCCAACATGGTGTCTGGCGTGTAGGTTGGTCCTAAAAGCATTTTAGTCTTTTAGTGATTTATAAATGTCTAGACATGTTTAATTTTTCTTTCTCTAACAGCGCCATCTCCTATTTGTGACCATTATATATAGATTCTTACCATCAATCTTAGGTGAAATATTAAAGTGTGAATTCATGTTATCCACTGGGTTTAATTTTTCATATTCACAGAGGGCTACATTGACTTTCATATTTGTATCTGTGGCATTGGGGGTGGTACAAAATACTGATACAGCAATATAATTTGTTTTGACTTGAGCACCTCAACATTTTTCCCTGCCAATTTGGCTCACACGTTTAACTACAACATGATTCCTGATCATGTCGCTGATCACAGGATTGAAGAAATAATGTGAGGAGAAGTAAACAGAAGAAATGATAGCAAGATACTGGCAGAAAATGGTGAAAATAATGTATATCCAGTTTTATATGCTTCAGTTAGACATATTGTGATGCATTGTAAAAAATAAGCAAATAAATAAGGGCGGTTTGCATTTCCAGTCAAGCTAAAATGCTCCATTGTAACTGTAGATTTTTTGCCACTGAATTTGATCCAGTGAAACTCTAGGGCTCCATAGTCTACAGACTCAGAATATATATTGCAAATGTTTAAATGTCATTCTAAAACAGCAAAGATATGCTTTTCTAGTTTTACTTAGAGTTAGCTCATTACAGTCTTTGTTGAGTCAGGTTGCTTCTGCTCTCACATCTGTCACTTATTGACCCTGAATTCCCACTCATATTTAAAAAATTATGGCTTCACACACTTATTACAACAACTTCAGGAGACTGTTTAGCCCTGAGAGGAGATCAGAAAAATTCAACAAAACATATTTGCTCACAATGATAAAGCACAGAGGCCTGACCAATACCGACCAAAAAATTAACTTGTCCTGATCAATACCTCTTGCATTGTACTTTTCACGGAGAGCTTAAATCTTTGTGTCAGTATGGATGTGCATTACATTGTTGCTATGTGTACAGCTTTTCCTCCCCAGGGGACCCAGCAGTAAACGAAACAGGACAGGAGGAGGAGGCAAAAGGTAACTGCCCCTCGCCAATAAATCAATATGCTGCAATATTACTTCAGAGAACAAAAAGGCTTTCCAGCAAGATCACTGCACCACTGAGGACCCGTTGATAGGAATATAAATATTAGTAAATAAAATTCTCTTGGCATTTGGCTACTTTGTCCCTGCTACAAAATCAGCATCTATTTATTAGCAACGTGATGGCTTTTGCCTGATGTGTTTTGTATAAGTACAAATGTTAATTTATTAGCTACCATGATGCAGAAATGGCATTATTTAGTGCCAAATGAATCCCATTCATTCTGGTAGTAACACTACATCAACGTGGTTGTGCAAAGATTAAAGATGAGCAAGGGAAGGACATGTTACAAGAACTTGGCTTGTTATCGAAGAGTTGCCAGCTTGCGTCCCCACCAGGTCAAGGGCTGGGGTACCCATTAGCAAGGTACCAAATTCCAAATGGTCACTGGTAACTGAACACTCTGAATTGCCCCCAGCCACACGGAGGCACCACAGGGTGCAATGTGCTTGTGCTGGTCCCAATCCAGATAAAAGGAAGGGTTGCGTCAGAAAAAGCATTCGGTGTAGAAATATCTGCCAAATGAAATGTGTGGATTATCCCCTGTGGCGACACCTAGAGAGAGAGAAGCCAAAAGAGAAAAAAAAAAATGGAAACACAGCTCAGCGGTAGAGTGTGTCATTTTTCAAGTTGGAGGTTGTAGGTTGAATTACTGGCTTCAATAGTCTACATGTCAATGTGTCCTTGGGCAGGACACTTAAACCCGTGTTGTTCCTGACAGCATGTAAATGGTTATGAAAGGTGACTTAGTTGCACATACAGTATAGAAGCACTATATGAATGTGTGTGAACTGGTGAATGGCAAAACTGTAGTGTTAAGCAGCTTTGAGTTGGTCATCAAGACTAGAAAAGCACTATAAAAATACAGAACATTTACATGTTGGAGGTATGTTTTTTTTTTGTTTTTTTCCAACAGACAGTAACTTTTTTTTATCATATTTAATTTCACCTGCTTGTCACCATATATTTGACAAGGTCATTATTTAAGGAGGCAATTGGTAAGAAAAAAAGAAGATAAAAATGAAGTAGGACATGGTAATTTGCTTTTAAATTTCTCTGTTGTTCTGTTTCTAAAGTAAGATTGCAACAGAAAAGAGCAGAGTGAGGTGTCCCTCTAAATCAAGCCTCATAGATTGGGGGAAACAGTATGAAATCATTAGCACGGAGGATGAGACACCAACTTGGACACTACTTCTACTTCCATTATGTAAATAGCATTTCAAATGTCACACCTGACAAAGTCATAGCAGCTACTGCTCGGGTGCCTTGACAGCACACAAATGCACAGTACTTCAGTGGGAACGATGCTCAGAAGTCAACACAAGTACACACTAACTTTGTTTCACAGCATTGTTATTGTCAAATTACTTATAACATGCATTACGAGAGCTTGTGGTCAGCGCTAAATGGAAACCTAACACAATACTGTATTTATATTGTATTAGGGTTAATGTACAGTATACTGTAATGTGCAGTGCATTATGATGTCTAATAATTAGTCATGCAATGCTTACACGGTAACCATCTTGTAGTGCCTTGCAGTACATTTTAATTCTTTGCAAAATTATACAGGGTTATATTTACAAGACAGGCATACAGTATCTATGGTCTTTTCTCTTTGTCTGTTAGAAGTAGGGTTGTCAGGATACAACAATTTGAATTTGAAGTACAATACTGAAACAAAGTAGACCCAAGGAAGATTACACCAAAACTAACAACAAGGAATTTCCATTTCAGGGCTGCAAAACCTCAAAACATGCTTGGGTTTGGTGTGTTGTGTTGTCCCACTCACCCAATAATGCAGCCTTTACCACTTCAACAACAAGAGTGCCATGAAGCGGCAGCTATGCATCGGAAATGCAGAATATAACCAAACCTAAAAAGCCTCACTCCCCCTGTCAGAATTGTTTCAACCAAAGAGAAAAATGCAGATAAAGCCGATAAAATATTAATGACTGAAAGCGCAGAGGAAGTTTAAGACAGGAGTGGATCTTTTTTTTTCTTATAGACTGGGAGGCAAAACAGATAGCTTCAACCAGAAGTTTTCATAACACTTTTAAGATTACAGAAGATGGCGCTGATCGTATCGATTCAATTACAAATTAGAAAATAAAAATTTTACTATCTGCTAGAATCTGAGTATCTTTTTTTTTTTCCTTGAATGTAGCAACTAACAATGTAAAAATGGCCAATAACAACAAGGGGGTTCATTCGTCACCATAAATTGTGCATTGCATTTGCATGTGAATTGCATTCAGTACTCTGGAACAAGTGTGTCTGTGTTTGTTTTCAACAGTTCAAGTGATAGTCAGTGATCAGGATTTAATATTGATGTGCTGCCCCTTCTGGTCTGCAAATACACATTTAGACATGAGATGAGAAGTGAGACACGCAACAGGACACACAAGAATGGAATCTGCTTTAATGGGATAATTGGATGTGATGTGAGTCCACCTGCTGTGTGACTGTTTGTGAGAGCCAAGCGGCTAGACTGTTACAAAAACCCAACCTAATCAGCCTGGCCCACTGAGAGCCATTTTATGTTGCAACATCAATTACAAAAGAATTGCTTCAGGGATTCTCTGGCCAGGCTTCCCGGTGTATTACTTATTAGACAATCCTTTGCTGTGACATGTACTCATCAGAGGACAGAGGCACCGCTGCTGGACAAGGTCATTTATGAATTATTTCGATTTATGTCACAATTTCACAAATATACCACACCACATTAACTGTCTGAGTCTGTCGCTGTGTGTTAGGGGAGTGGAGTGGGAAATCAGCACAACTCTTCTAGGTAACTGTTGCCACGCAGTGCTGCTATGCTTTAATAAACCTTTAATGTTCATCAAACATCACACTAACTCTTAGATATTGGTAATTCTGCAAAAATATTGTACTATATATGTATTTCATGAGGAAAGTATAAGTGTGTATGGCATATTGTATATAAAAGTCAACTATATGAAATCAGAAAATGATTGTAATTTCACAGTGGTTATTCTGTGATGGTGGTCATTTTCTACAGTGGTTTTACTTGAGCAAAATTAGAAATATCAAGGCCAGATTAAACAACTAATGGGCCCTGAGGCAAAAAATAGCTATGGGACCATATTCAAGCCTCATCTAATAGTGTATTAGATGAGTAAGTAGTTGGACAGTATAAAAGAAGAATATCAGTATTAAAGAAAACCCCATCAAAAGTTAAAGTACTACTTATAGAGAATAGCCTGTTCAAGTGACTAACTGGTATTTAATGGAGGGTTTATGTGATGCTAATTTTGACAATGCAATATCACTTTTAATGGGTTACAGTTGATGATGATCCCTAGGTTGTGTGCTTGTACTGAATGTCAGCAATATAGTAAAATGTGATATTGTGTTTTATAATCCACTGTAGCAAAACTGCAAGTTTTAAGGGACACAAAATGGAACTATAGCGCTCTGCTGTACTGCACAGTGCAACGTACCTTTAACAGACAAAATCTAGCAATATTAGGCTGCAATCTGGAAAAAAAATGCAACTGATAGAGTCCATCAGAGATTGACCTCCAAAACACTCCAAGTCATTGTCTGTACTAGTGGCCCACTTTCTGACTTCTGGCTATAATATCTGCTTTAGCCTTGCACACCACTGTGGCTTGTTCTGTAGACTTCACATGCTTCTATAAGCTGCAAAAGCTATGACAGCTCAGACGGGCTACATGTAAGCAGAGTGGTCATTTAGTGACAGACAGGTACACTGACCAATCAGTCTATGCAGTCTGACTGAAATGTATGGTCAAGTGTATTACAATATTGCAAATGACACAGAAACCAGCTTTTTTCCTGACAATTATACTATTAAAAAGTCACAGTAATCAAAAACAGATAAGTGACAATAAGAGTGTTAAGAGTGTTCCTGAAAGCAAGAAAATCACTCAGGGATGCAACATGCACAAGCACTACTACTGGTCAAAAACACAACAGGGCACCTTTTAAGTGCATACATGCTACACAAGCATGAAAAAAGATCCAGTGCATTCATGTGTTTAAAACCTCAGTATCAAATGCTGCTTAATTGAGAAAACAGCTACAGCTATGTATTACAATTCATACATAGGTGACCTTTTCCTTTTATGGGGGTTAATTTGAAATGATATTACAAGATTTTCATTTTCCACACTGTCTGGCTCCCCTGCAAATCATCTGACATCCAATTAATTGGAAAATGCTCAAAAATCAATAACATATTCCAAGATATTATGAGATGAATAAATGATTGTGCCAGGTTTTTTGTGCCACTTATCAGAAATCTTGTGAAAATAATGTGATGATTATGCATGATGAAATGTATGCATCAAAGTTTAAATAAACAAGATTTTCATCTATAGCATTTGTGTGTACATGTCAATACAGCTGAGCTTCTTATTTAAATGAGATGTGGTAATTCAATCAACTCAGAGCCGTCACAACATCCTTAAGAATGATGATTCAACAACAGGCAAGTTTATGAAAGAGCTGGAAAAAAAGGAAGAAAGAAACACTCCAAATCAAGTCTGTGGAGCCTGGAGTGTTGGGAAATGATCGTTAGAAGCCTTAGTGACACTTAAGCTGTTACTGTTGACAAACGCAGGATGCTGCTCCTCACAACCTCATGGTGATATGCGTCAGCAGTCAGAGGCAGAAGATGTTCGCCAATCAGCCGGGATAATTAAGGCTGAGCCAACAAACACAATCAACGTCCAATCAAGCTGCATTGTGGCAAATCACTCTGCTTGAAAAAAGCTCATATTAATTTTCTGTGTCCATATAAAGTGGTTGATGGGAGGATAAGGTCTCTGCATTTAAATAAGATTTTTTTTTTTTTTTAACTAAAGCAACTTGCATTATCTGCAGGTGATTCTAAATCTGCTCCGGAAATGTGACAAATTTAAGTGGATTCAAAAGAGGCAACATAAATAACACAAATTAAAATTTGATTCCATTGTTCCCACAATGGAATGAACTAATGAAAAGAAGGAGTCATATTGTGCTGCAAAACATGTTAACTCCACCTGTTGCCACATCTGTATTTACAGCATGTGTCAAGGCAGCTGCTATCGGTTTCCACTGTGATATTTCTAAAACCAATCAAACATGTTAAAGGTGAATTCTTATTAAAGTTAAATGTTAAAGAAAACTCATCTGTCTTTTTTTTAAGTCTCATTCTTAGTGGAGTTCTGTGTAATTACCACATGCACTATATTATAACAATTTCTAGATCAACAAAAGGTGCATTAAAAGTGCACCTTTTGTTGCAATAAAAGTGTAACAAAAGGTGCACTTTTAACACAAGTTTCATGCACAAGACATATGAAATTGTGGAAAGGACAAATA